>VXBC01005897.1:1171706-1202830 GCA_013399945.1 Ploceus nigricollis | reverse complement strand
ATCTATCTATCTATCTATCTATCTATCTATCTCTGTATCTCTGTGTGTGTGTGTGTGTATGTATATATACATATATATATATACTCTGAAAGAAGAAAAGATGCTTTCTTTCAGAAGAGTTATATTCTTCCATTTAGAGAAAATTTTCACAACTTCTTCAGTTCTATAATACCTTAATGAAATGGTGCAGTGTTTGTAGGAGTCCACCGGGCTGGCTGGGAAACAACTGCACCAGAAATGCAACAGCCATAACAGAGAACTTTTTCTTTTTTTTCCCTTTTAAAACCTTCCCATCTGAAGAGCATCCACTCACAGAAAGTTTCATGGGTCAAAACTCTTGAGGTTCTCTGGAACTTTTTAGCACTAATAGGTATCTTAAGCAGCTGGATGGCTGGGAGCATGAGGGAAAGGCAAATATCCTCTTTCAAACCAGCTGCACATCACAGCAGGCAGCAAGTACTATCTCAACCATTACCCTAATTATGCAGTTGCTCCCAAATCTGCTTATCCAAATACATCTGAAAGGTCTTATGTCAGCACTTTAAGCTCAGCCACCTGATTTTGGACTGAAACATCCAAAGCCGTGGTGCTTATCCATGCGAGTCTACCAGCTGTGATGTGAGGGCAACAGCCTTTAGCTGGCTAAAAGCTTTGTCATCTTCTGCTACACCGCCATTTCCAACCCAAATATGTAACCTAAGCCTTAAACCCTGTGTAAGAAGTCAAGAGCCTGTCCATAGGCTTGTTTACCACATCTGACCTCTAGAAATGCAACCATAATGACACTGCAACCACATGCAGCTAATGCAATGACAACTGTATGAAAAACACATCAATAATCACAGCTTTGGCTTGACTGCCATTGATTATTGAGTTCAGATCAGGACTTGTAATGATATTAAAAGCCTTTCATACTGTGTCGTTGCCTCTCTTTCTATATATTCCTACATTATTAATATGTCAAAGAAACTTTCAAGCATGAAGAAGAGATGGCAGTCCTGCAGACTACAGGACAAAACATGTCTGCAAGAAAACAGACTTAAAGTGTATTGCCACTTTCTGAACCTTTGGGTCTACTTTTGCACATTTTTTCCTTTTAATACTGAAGTTTTGTTATCTTCAAATCTTAAACTCCAATTAATCTCCCTCATCTGAAAAAAACAAAGCGATTTTGTTGTTATTTCTATTACTCAAGGAAATATTCACACAAGACTGTGATGGGGAACTAGGTGTAATAGAGAACTTCCATGATTAAAGATAGATGAACATTTTATATCCTGTTTTACTGGTTCATATAAAGTAAAGGAAAAGCAATTTTTAATTTCACAAAGCACAGACTCTGGCAGAATACAGTGAGGTGGTAGGAGAAGTAGTAATGGGCTGTACATTATGCAAAATGAAAAGGTATCAGTTTGAAAATGACTTTGGTGTCCCCTCAGCTGCTGATGTTTTACATGGGTATAGAGTGTTTGGTTGTTTTTATCCAGAGGATGAAATTACCTGCTCTGTATTGGATATGCCTTGGGCTGCTGCTTTCTCAGCTAGTTTCTCCAGGAAAATACAATTGTATCAAAGGAAAAAGCCCCAACCATATAGTTAACTAAAGTTTCAAATTCACATACAAGTCAAAATAAATGAAGCCAACTATAACATACAAATATTGTATTATGATTTATGTAATGGATTGTCAGCAAAGAAGATTACTGTTCTGGTATTTATGCTTTAAATCTGGTTTTAGGGTTTTCAGTCAGTTGTGATCTGATTAAAATGTGACTGATTTGGAGGAGAAAATCACCTTAAACTGATGGAATGCCAAGAACTCTTGCAGATGAGGTGGCAGAAATATCTATACTGAGGCCCTGAGCTATGTCTAACAATGACCAAAACCAAATTTGCATCTTAAAATGAGAACAAAGATTGTATTAAACAACTGACATCAAAACAATGTGCTCTAGTGTTGAGCACACAAGCTACGACACATCTGTATATACCTCATTTACATTGCTCCTTTGGCAAATGTGAACTGCATTTTGAAACACACAGGCCACTCCACACTGTGAGCTCCCATTTATAAGGAGGTATTCCTGGCCATTCATGGCAAAAATGGCTTTTCTTCTTTTCAAGGAAGGGGAAAATGGCTTTATTCACTGACTAACTTGATACTTTAATGAATGGTTCACTTCAGCTTCTTATTGCTTAAAACCCAAGCAATGTTATCTATCAGCTTTCTTAGAGACAGATGGGCAAGATTTTCAAACTTGGGTTGATGGATTCACCCTCATATATTCAGACAGCACCAATACAGGAGATGACTTTCAGATTGCTTGAACAGCTCTCATAAATCAGACGAATTGTCATAATTTAACTAATATGTGAAAAGAAACGTACACCTGGGAAATATACTAGCCAGTGAATGGAATGACAATATTTGGTAAGTCCTTTTCTTGCCTGATTCTGGTGTAATGATAAGTTTAGTAAGTACTACATGAAAACGTAATGCAATCTGATATGGTCACACCTGTTATCTACCAAATACTCAAAAAGTAAAATTAAATACAAAATTGTTTGCATATTTCAAGCATTTAAGAAACAGAAAGTGGAGAACAATAATGTATTTCTGAAGCAAATATTAAACAACTTGGGACTACATTAAACTTCATAAGAAATCTATAAAAGCCTGAAATATCACTGAAATACTTCAGCAGGACAAAATGCTGAAAAAGAAAAGTAAGAAATGTAAATGAAATCAGTGCTTTGTGATTGTAAAATGTCAGTTTAAATTGGACTGGAATTGTATCCCTAGCTACATGAATCTGAGAGATATATTCCAATGAAAAGAGAAGCTAATCTAAATGTGGATTTCTGTGAGTGAAAGAGGTGGCCTATTTCTTTCTTTCTTTCCAAAGGCACAATCCAGACCTGCTATAGACATTATTTCACATACTCTAGAAAGTCCATCCCTTGTGCTGGTTAGCAATGGGAACTCCAGATGCAGCTACATGTGCTGCCACCACAGAAAACGACTATTAATTCTGCATAAATTGTCTGCCTTTTTGTGAGATGGGTGGAACAGGAATGCAAACAGTGCTAGGAATCACGTCTGAAAGGCACTATCAAATCTGCTTGGAGTCATTTACAGATCAACCTCCTTGGGTCACTGCTGTAAGCCGCCACCTTTAGCTGGAGCAAGTACATCCCTTCCTCTTTCTTACTGTGCAGATAGAAACAATCAACATCACTGAAATGAGGGAAGTCATGTTACCCTGTACTTAACCGAAAATATCAACAAAGATCCTGTCATTTAACCTTCCCTTACCTTTGCCCCTGCTTCACAATCAAACAATTACTGTCTCAAAGTATTGCACTGCTTTTACTCTTGATGTTCCTTTTAAGGTTTTTAAGCCTGTACACCTTTTCCTAAGCTCAAAGAAATTATTTATAAAAGAATCCTCTACTGACCAAATGAATTAATCCAAATCAGATTAGGTCTAAAGATAAGCAAAGTAATGACTAAATTTCAGTGTCTGTTTACTTTTCAAAAAAAAATTATTAGTTTTGTGAACTAGTGTAAACAGGTTTTTAAACTAAAAAATGTTCCAGTTTACTTCATATATTTTAAATATTCTTTACAATCAGTTACTCTCTTGAGACCTGGCAAATCAAACATCTCCATATGCATTTGAGAGCAGGACTTCTACAGAAATCAAGGGAGTTATGCCAGGATGGACAAACAAGGAGTAGTTCAATCACTCTTAATGGAAACTACTAAAAGAAAAGCCTTATTTCAAGATTCTGTCTTTTGCTTCATGAAACATAGTGAACAATGATGCCAATTTAAGGACTATCAGTTTACATAAAAGCAATACTCACTGAAACATTTTTCATCAATTAGTTAAATGTATTTGCTCTAAGCTTCCAGCAGAATCATATGCAAAAAAGTCTTATTTCCAGACATTTACAGCAAAATGTATTTATGCCCACTAACAAAAAATGCCTTATTAAACATTCATAGACATTGCAGGTATTTATTAAATCAGTTTTTTCACCAGAAGATTTTTTTTTATATAATATCAATCTTCACTCTGTTTATTAAACAATTGCAAAGCCTCTTTTAAGAAACATGAAATATTTTACTGAGTAACAATACACTAAATTTCACTCTCACTCAGCTCATTGACTTAACAATGTTCACTTAGTGAATGTGAATTCTAAACAAGTTTCATCACATTGAACCATCTTACACTAATCTTGACTTTTGGCAAGGACATAAAGTACCATTAATATTCAAGAAATTTTAATTACAAATGCTGATTGGAAACCCAGTGACAGCAACAGCCAAATTCAAACAAATGTTTTTGAAAAAGGCAAATAATTCTCATCCCATAACTCCAGAAGAAATAGCTCTCTGTGCTGGTATGTACTTCCCCATTAGACCCAAATATCCTTCTCCCATAGCACTTCTACTATGCTGCTGCAGGTGGGTAGCAACTCTAAGGAACTCCTGCCCAGAGTTTTGTAGAGACCTTTCTCACATGCTTGGCCCATTCTGTTACTCTAGTAACAGAATATGTCATCTTGAATTTCACTCCTGTCTTCAACACTGGATCAGGGAAGATTACAGCTGAGACTAAGCTGAGTTAGGTTCAGAGCTGGGTTATCCCTCCCTCTTCAAACAGGGCTCCTTGTGCACAAGGGTCTGCTCCAGCCACAATGAAGTGAACAGAAATGGTTTGAGAATAATTTCTAAAGTTAAAACAAGTCTTTTCACCTTAGCTAATACCTTAAAAATTTCAAGAGGGATGTGGGCAAAACAGTAAGAGAGTAGTAAACAGACACTTTTCAGGGAGGCTGAACTCAAAGAATTTGGGGGAAATGCAAGTGTGAAATAGCACAGACTGGGAATTATAATTTTTCTCCTTTTCCCACAAAGGCCCTGTTCCTAAAGTCCAGTTAGTTTCAGGTATCTGACAGGGAAAAATAAGCAGTTCATTCCCCTGTACTCATTGGTATCTTTTTTTTCCAAATTTAGAGCTAACGAAGAATTTCATTAATATGAAACTTCAGAACACCAAATTTGAATCATCACTGTAAACCTACAAAGGGGAAGAAATGTTACTGAAACTTCCTCCATTCTCAGTGGAAATATAATATGCTGAAAAGCATGACCATAAAGTTCTAAGCATTGTTAAGGAATCTGAATGGCTGAGGATGGAGTAAGAATAAGTCTGGCTGAGGTGAGGTGAGCTGTTTTTGAGCAATGCTTGCACAGCAATGAGACTTCCTCATTTCTCACACTGCTCCAAGGGGTACCCCATGTCATATGATAGCATGCTCAAATAAAAACTAGGAATTCTATTTTTCCAAAGCTTGGAGACAGTCTGGGTATAGGACTGGGTGTGGGAGGTACTGACTGCCTTTGTACCCTTTTTTAAATAAAAAATTAATGCTTTCTTCACTTATTAAACCATTCTTAGCTCACAGGTTTTCTTACTTTCCCTCTTCTGATTCTCTTTCCCATTCTGTTGGTGAGCAGAGAAGCTGAGTGGGTGGTTAAATGCTGGCTGGGGTCAGTTTTCTACCCTCCAAAAAGTACACAGAAAGGAAAAAAAAGAGCAACAATGAAAATTGTTCAAAACCTTAAAAAAAACGAACCCACAGAAGAAACCCAAAAGCTACTTATACTATTGTCCATTTATATTCAGAGTGGTTGTCTAAAAACAAATAAGCCATTTCTCCTTATTCAATTAACAAGACATATTTATAACGCTCTATTCAGTTAGTTACTGCACTGTAATTGGCATTGCATCTCGCCTCCTAGTTGAACCTTTAAAAGTCCTTTCAGGTATTAATTTGAGACAGAGCACTCCTATTTAACAGCTGAAAGAGTGGAAACAGAAAATAAACAAGCCTGGGGGTAACAACCTCGCACTTGAGCTATAAGTGTTTTCAGATAAAGGTAATGTTTGGCATAACTCTTACTTTCCACAGCGTCTCTTTTCCCCTTACTCACTCTGCTGCTTTTACAACAAGGTAAGATTAGGTCATCCCATGTTTAGCAACCTTAATCAAAAAGCAGCCTATACTAACAGGCACTTTTTCACTTTTTTTTTTTTTTGCTATACCTCTCTTCCCACCCCCTCATTTTTTTTCACACAGTATTTAAGGCAGTTAAAGATTAAATGATTTGAATGTCAGACTTGAAAGGTAAAATACTCCAGTTTGCCACAATTTTTTTTCTCTATAGCAAGAGAGGATGAATGAAAAGGGAATAAATGACACAGTAGTCCTTTCATAGCCCCCTTCTTCTTTCAAGAGCATTCCTTTTTATTTCCCTCACTTTCAATTCAACCCATTCACAAAGGATTAGCATAACACATCTTTTTATGCTTGTAAGGGTTACAGCTGTAATCGCCTCACCTCATCCCTTTACTTAGAAATCCTGTCTCCAGAGGAGTAATTCGATTACTCACAACAATCCAACTTTTGCCTAACCAAATAGGAATTCATTATAATGCTGTGCTGCTTCATCAGTTTACTATGAGTGGATGGGAAAAAATATAGCAAAATGAATAGCTGGTGTGAAAGGAAGAAAGCAATTGTCGGCTAACAAAAGGCTACCAACAAAAGGTAGGATGACAAGCAGAAAGTCTAAGTCCCATGGGCAGGGTAGCCTCCAAACTACTAATGACTTGTAGCTTTTAGAAGTCTTGGGTTTTAAATAGGTATGAAAACTTTGCAAATTGATGAGAACACCTGAGTGCTTCAATCTGACTAGTCTTTAGCAGGTACTGGGCAAGTGTGTGTAAAAACCTGAGGAGCTTTTCCACCTGCTGAAGAATCACCATCATCCTCTGTTGGTGAAAAACATAGTCATGCTAGTCCTTACAATGGCTTTTCTTGTCCTTTTCTTCTAAGATTCAAAAATGTACATGAATTAATCTTGGCTGCATACTACTTCAAAGTAAAACTAGTACTATCCTTAGCAACTGACAGTGGGTAAGGATAAAAGGAAAAGATAATAATGAGGACAACTGGCATCTCCAAATGACTTCCAGTTGTCCATATGCCCACAAGCACAAATCTAAGAAAAGCTCATGCTGATTGTGGCACAGAAGGACAGCACTTGGGGCAGAAGCACAGATGCCAGGATCATGCCTTCTATTTAGAAGTAGAACATTTTATTTTATTTTGTATTATTTCTGTAGAGTGATTTAAAATGCCCAGATATAATGAGGTAAGTTCTCAAGGGTAACATTTGTTTTGCTAAAGGTTTAGGAGCATTAGGATACAGCTGACAAATCTTTAGCTGTTAGACTGGCTTAGGTTGGTTTTCAGCTTCTGGAACCCAAAACTATCTTCTTGACTTTTATTTTTACATATTCCTAAGGATTTCAACACAACATATGGGCAGCATTAAGGGCATTAAGGATTTATAAATTCACATCATCATTATAAAAACATACAAAGTCCGAAATATACTTGGGGTTAAATGGAATTCATGTATTACTCATGGTCAAATTAAATATTGATATGGTCCTGTCTGCATTAAAAAGAACAAAAGAAAACATAGTTTTTACTGTAGCCATATACAGGAAGAAAATATTCCAGACACAAAGAAAGCAGTTCACTGCATTTACTTTAGTCTGATTTCTTTTTAAGCTGGAATTTCTTTTTACCCAAAGTTGCTGCTCTTTTACATTCTTCTAGGCAGTTAACCTTTATTGCGATGTGTGTGTACTTTACAGTGACTGGAAATCAATAATAATTCTGATACCAAGCCCTTTTTGTCTTGAAAAACTTAAAATATCCCTAAGACAGCATATTTCTTCAATACTACTCATGGGAATTTACTAATAATTACACTGTTAGATGTGAGTGGAGAAATTGAGTATGTGAAATAAAAGCCAAACTTGAAAATGAAAAAAAGCATAGGAAAAATTATTGGTTATTGTTATTGAGCAAATTTTTGTCCAACATATACACGACTGCAATAACCATGTTCACTCTACACAGGCAAAGTGTCTGTATTCTTTTTCTTTATTCCATAGTTAAAAATCAGGAGAGCAATTCCCCAACAAAGATCTCTTGCTCTGATCCTAATGAGACTTCCAGTTCCAAGAGAGAAATCTATAGCTGCTCAGAGAGATGGGGCAAGATCCAGCATCCAGCCTTGAATCGATAAGACACCTCAAAAAATAGAGCAAATTGTTCAGGTACAAGAACACACATTTTGTTTTGCCTCCTGACACTTTTTGATTCACCATGGTTTATTTGCTGAAACTGAATTTACAATACTAATTTTTATTTGACTATGTCATTTAAGAAATGAATTACCCTGTTTGCAGAAAAGCAGCTCTGATACACTGTGCAGAGAGCTCAGGCATGGTTAGGCAATGCTGTATATCCCAATGGAAACTAGACCTTTCTCTTCAATAGAGAACTCCCACCAGAAAAGTTGAAATATCTTACATTAAACTGGCCAGTAATAATAATAAAATGGAAGAGAGAGTGGAAAGGCCTCAGCAAAAACATGAAATCATGCATTATTGCAAATGTCCCACCCCAAACCAGAAAAAAGTCCTCCAAGTTAACCAAGACAAAAATATGTTGTGGGACTGTAAATATCACAAGGCAGCCATCATACGTACAGATGGCTGGACAGTGTTCATTAGGGTGATAACTTTTTTGTCTTTGCTGCAAAACAGCTAGTTAGACACTTAATCAGGAGTCAAAAATTACATAGTTGGCAAAACTAATGTGACACAAACACCAGCAGAGTACAAAAATAATTGAGAGTATCTGATCTCATAAAAAATAAATTTAAAACACAATAGCCAGTTTCAAAGCTGACAAAAGAAATTTATATCATATCTGTACTTAGCTTCCAGTTTAGGGATGTTTTATTTATGCTTCTGTCTCAGAGACTTATACCACAGTATAAATTGGTTCTAACTGCCTTAAGTAGTTGCATCTTGAGAAGGAAGAGAAAAAGATGAAAGACTTATAGTCAGCTTATTCTGCATGGTTGTATTTCCCCTTTAGCCTAACAAATATTAAGACAATTTGTTGCTAATCCTACATTTCTTCTTATGTCATCTCCAGCTATGGCAATGACAAAATTTGGCTTGATGAAATACTTCAGCATTGAGTAGGACTCAAGAAGCCTCCATACATGGCTGAATGGAGTATGTAGTACAGCTGATATGTTTTGCTTTGACAAAAAGTTCAAGCAAGCAAGACAAACGTGGAAGGAGTTGTATTAGAAGAAATTTTGCCATTAGATAAAAAGCAGCTGTCACTTGATCTTAGAGTTTTGAGAAACTAGTCAAGTGTCTTGTTCACCATAAGATGTTGGACATGTCCTTATTTGTAACAAATTTTGTAGCAATCAGGGCTCTCTTGGTCTGGCAGTATGACCCCACCTCAGCAGTGACATGGGCTACATCCTGCAGTCAGCTCCCTGACAGGTTCACTGTGTGGGCCCAGCTATGCACAACGTGGTACTTACCAAGCTCACCACCTCTACGGGCTGGTTGGTGGCAGGCAAGGCACTACACTCTTGCTGTAAGCTCAGGCAACAGCAGCACCTGCCCAGCTGTTCCTCTTCTCCTGCAAGCTACAGGCATTAGTTCATGCAAAAGCCTGATAACTTGGTTCAGGTCCAGTGCAACAGCACTATATGCCTACCATCGATCACATTATGTTTTGATTTATTTAAGCACCACACACCCCTCTGCCAGCAAAGAAAATTGTTCTACCTAAGTATGTGTTTGCATTCATCTAAATAGTTTCTTGAAGGGGTTACTAAAAAAAAAAAAAAGTGTAAAAGATATGTACTTCCCAAAACAATTTGGAAAAATACTTCCAGACGGTTCTGAGTTGTGGGTATAGAATTTCACCGTCTAAATTTCACCACTACTAAAGGGACATCCAGGAAATTGCAATTTCTGTTGCTCAATACTCTACATGCATAAATTGAAAAACTCACCTTCTGAGGCTGAGAAAACTCTACAGTTCTGTTTGAATTAAATCTATATTAGTAAAGCTATTTGATTTGGCTAAGTAAGATGATGTCTCATAACTTGTGCTGAGTAAGTAATATGCTTTTAATACAAAGGCAACCAAATTATCAGCTTTCATATTTGGACAAGCATATAATGAAATTCAGTTTTCCATGAGCAGCAGCTGAGTGAGCTGTGGTTCTTTAGGCTGCAGAAAAGAAAGCTCAGGGGGACTCCATCACTCTCTATAACTACCTAAAAAGAGATTGTAATGAGGTGGGGTTTGTCTCTTCTCCCATGTAAAAAGTGGCAAAATGACAGAAAATGGCCTCAATTTGTGGCAGGGGAGGTTTTGATTGGGCATCGGGAAAAATTTATTCACTGGAATGGTGATCAGGCATTGGAACAGGGTGCCCAGGGAGAATGGTGGAATCACCATCCCTGAAATTGTTCGAAAAATCTGTGGATATGGCACTTGGGGACACAGTTCAGTGGGTTGAAATCTTAGATATCTTTTACCAACCTTAACATGATTGGTCTCTCAGTTACTAAACTGCCAATGACATATCATGGAAGGAGGTTTTCTAAATTATGTTCAAAAGCAAAATAAGAACTTGGTAGATTTACAAATATGTAGTGACTGCTGCAAATAGTCAGTAGCCTTTCCCAGCTCAGTGTACAGCATGATCTAGGCTGAAGCACGTAAGCAGTTGGTAGCAGCCAGGGCGCACTCCACAGTTCAAGTTACTGATCAAAAATCCTATCTAACCACTATGGTTAGTGACTGACTGCTTTCAAGGGGACTTTAGACATATATTCCTCAAAATACAGAGTAATCTGAAAAATCAACCTTCTTATCTGATATGTATAGCAGAATCTTCTGTAAATGGGTGAGTAGGAAAGGAAATACATACAGCAATTTTCATCTTTGATCCCCTTTGAGATATAGGGGACAGAGCTTCCTTCTAGATGTTTCACTGAGCAGATGAAGCACCCAGCACCCAGGTTTCACAGTGCAGTACCTTAAAAGCCTTTAAACCAGGACAAAGAATGATAACCCTTTTTATCAGAGGTGTACAAAAGGAAGTGCTATGAAAGATGAACACATGGATGTAAAACCCTGTATAAATACTATGGTACAATGATTTCAAGAAGAACGGTAACTAATTTACAAAATTTCTAAATTTTGGAATACTATCAGGTAACAGGCCCTTCAGGACTGAATCTTTATGAACTACCAGAAATGAGAAACACTAAAGAACTGTGAGAAAATCTGTACATTTACAGATTTTAATTTACATTTGTAGAAAATAATTACAGTATGTTGAATTACCAGTCCTTATAAAATTTGTTACAAAATTCTAGGGGATGCAGCACCATCATTTCAAAAAAGAAAAGGCAGACTCAAATTCAGCAAAATCTGTGAAATTAGAAACAGATCAAAGATTTCAGATTTGCTTGGCTACAGGTTTTCTATTGTAATGGGTTAATGAAACAAGTAAATTCACACAATCTGGATGGTGTTAATGTATGTAAAAATTAAGATTCACATTAAAAAATGCTTGTACTTGTGCAAATCAATGCCTTCCATTAGTTGAGGCAATCTGAATGCCAATTACAGTAATTGTAGAATCCTATCCCTTCTCTCTCTGATTTGGAAAAAGGGTCATCTCTTGTTAAAAGCATGGATATAGCAGTGAAATGTCTTTCAACGGTTCTGGCCAATAGTCAACAATTTGATTTTTCTGTCATCACCTAATGATCCCAAGATTAAGATGTACAACCAGGATACACATCAGAATAGTATTGGCTGGAAGGGACACTGTCATCTAGTGCAATCTGAGCCCTCTACAGAACCCTGGGGGTCTCCAACTGAACCCTGTGCCACTGATTATGGCCCTCTGGAATCCGCCATTCAGACAGTTCTCAATCCACATCACTGTCCACTCATCCAGTCCACATTTCCTGAGCTTGCCTATGAGTATATTGTGAGACAGTGTCGAGGTAGGTAATATCTGCTGCTCTCCCCTTAACCATCAAAGCAGTTGCTTCATTGTAGAAGGTTGGTCAAGCAGGATTTACCATTAGTGAATCCGTGTTTACTACTCCTGGTCATTCATCTTCTTGTCATTCATGTAGAGAGAGGTGGCCTCCAGAATGAGATGTTCCATTACCTTTCCAGGGATTGAGGTGAAGCTGAGTAGACAGTACTTCCCTGGGTCCTTCTCCTTGCCCTTTTTGAAGACTGGGATGACATTTGCTTTCTTCCAGTCCTCAGGTACCTCTCCCGATCTCCATGACCTTTCAAAGATGATCATGAGTGGCCTAGCCCTTCTTGTTGTCCTTAATACCCTTGACCAGATTTAATCCCTTGACCTTGGCCTTCCTTGTTTCATTTAAACTTACTCGGACAACCTCTCTATTCATTCCAAGTGGCCTGACCATTTTTCCATCTCCTGTGTATTTTCTGCTTATGTTTGAGTAATGACAGGAGATCTTTTTTCATCCATGCAGGTCTCTTGCTCCCTTTGGCAGATTTCTTATTCATTAGGATGCATCATTCTTGAGCCTGGAGAAATGGCAAATTCAGAAACACAGTAGCAGGAGGAATGGAAGAAAGAGTGATTGTGACTCCTGTTTTCCATCAGTACATAAGCATCTGGTTTCATTGTCCCAGGAAGACTCACATTTTCATGATTCTGTGAAGTGTGCAGATGTGAGCTTTTTGCTACCATATTCACTTTTACCATACACTGCCATTCTAATTTTATTTGAATGTTATGATGGCAGAAGTAGCCATTCTTCACCAGAGCAGGAAATCTTCAGATTTAATTTCCCACTCTGTAAAAATGATGACACATACGTGAGGATTTGCCTTAAACTTACCCATTAGCCACTTCATTATGCTGCCTCTGAGCTTTACTCTGCATTTTAACTACCCATAGAAACCAGTTTTGGGCAATCTGTTTTCCAACATGAGAATCAGGTTTGGCATAACTGAATGTCCTATAATCTTGCTTCAGTGCTGACAATGTGACAGCAATTTAGGAATGCATCATTCAGGGCAATATCCTGCAGTTTTATGGCAGGAAGGGCATGTGAGCAGTGCATCAGAATTGGTTTGGATGCTAGATGTGGAGATGACAAAATGTCCAAATTCTGTAGCTATACAGACTGACAACAACTAATGTACAATAGATATTTACTTTTATTTGAACCCCAGAGGCTCTTATTTCAGACATGCTGCTTTAACATCCTAAATACTTCATTGGCATTTGCTCTTCTTCCCTGCATGCCTTGGATATTAACTCTGGTATTTTGAAAAAAGTATGCTGGTGAAGTAGCATTGCTGTTCTCACAAATTTCAGTAGTGTAGCATCAGCACAGACTACTGCCTCAGGATATTTTCCACCACAGCAAGGTTAGAGCAGGACCTCTTTTTCCCCTGTACTAATGGCCTGGTCAACCTCTTGGCAGAGGGGCTGGGCTGAAACAGTCAATAATATGTAGTCTGCTTACATATGTTTGAGTAACCAATACTCAGTCATCAGCAAAGAGCAAGTAACACAAGTTAGGAGATATGGGACCTCTGATTTAATGTTCAGTTTAAATATTCTGGCATCTATATGGTACTGAATGTGGTTATCTTTGCTGTTGACTCAACAAAGCAGATGTTAAACAGAAGTATCAAAGAATGCAATTATATTTTGTGACCTCTTTGACAGTAAAGGGTTCTGGAAGTCCATCCTGATCCAGGACCTTCATCACTGTGCAGCATGGAGTATATTCCCAGTCGTTTCCAAACTGCTGAATTCGCACAAAAGTCTCCAGACACTTCCTAAGTTGACAGCATTGAAAACCACACACAGGATTGTAATTCTGTTCCCTATGCTTTGAATTCACCTGGCCACAAAAATTGTTTTAACACTGCCTGTAACTACCTCCTGCTGTGACAGACAGATGTGTGTTAACCACATTATTTCTAGAAAGATCATCCTGCCTACAAGGTCCATCTGCAAGCCCTTCCAGCTGGCATTTTTCCAAAAATAGCCTGGTTAGTACACAACTTCCCACTAGAGCAGAAAGCAGCATGAGCTCCTGAACTTCAGAGCCATCATCTCCTTATGCAGCTGACAAAGCATTCAGTCTCTGTATTCGAATAATTTGGCAGCAGTGCCAATCAACCATACTGACTTGCTCTGCAACACATTGGAGTGTTTAGGAAGTGCTACTACACTTGGCAACGCTGCTCCTTGCTTCTAGATGACTGTAGAACTTCACTTAGAGTTCTGTCAGAGATGACATACACATAGTTTAATAAACCTTTGTAAAGTTCATGACAACAAAAAGTGGGACTTCTTTCCATGTAGTTAAAAGTGTTCAATTAGATTCAGAGAAACATGGTGACGCTAATTTCAGGGTCTTAAACTGTATTAATGAAAGTAAATAAGCATATTTCTGATCTAGATATTGCTGAATTTCTTCTGCATTCTTTGTGCACCATTCTTTTCTGATAGGAAGCTCTTGCGTCCTTCCTGTCCAGGTGCACAGTGAGCAGCCTTACTGCTCAAATATATTTTGTCTTCTCTTCAGAATATCTCAGTGTTAGGCAGCTGTTAATGCAAGAATGAATAATTGCAAAGATTAATTCCTCTGTGCTAAGGTGTTGCATACTGTCTGTGCTGACATGCTTGTCAATGAAAAGAAAGTGTTATTCTGGCTGAAGAGTACTGTGTGCATATAAACACAATTTATAATTCCTAGAGACCCCTTTTCTTTCTTGAAAACAGTGTTGTCCCTTCAAAGGGCTGCTCTTCATTACAGCACACATGAGCCAAATTCTTGTCGCTCTGAGGCAGAACATGCATATTAGATGCCTGTGACAGGCTGATAGAGGCAGCAATCTCTGCCTGATCTGCCTCACACACTCTTCAACTTGAGGCATTGCAAGAGGCCATTTCAGCCAATGGTAGAGTTAATTAATAAGAGAAAATGAAAGTGTACACAGACTGCCTGTGTTAAAAGGGGTTAATGTGACTGGTCCTATCAGGGGATGATAGAGTTTACCTTCTCTAAACACTTGTAATTTTACAATGACCCAAAGATGGTAAACACATTAGAAAAGACAAATGAGACATGGTGAAAGAACAGTAAGAAAAGAGGAGCTGAAATATACCCCTGCACCCAGCAGTATTAGCAAAGGGTACTTCTAAATGCACGTCTGTTATATGCAGAATGAAGGATTTTCAATTGTGGTAACAAATCTAATGAGCTTTGTAAAAACCCTCGATTTCTAGCTTTATGTCTCCATATTCTCTGCAATGGATGCAAAAGACTCAATGACTCATGACCCACATTCTGATTCATGAAATAATATTCGTAATAGGTGAAGAGACCTAATAAACCAGGCATAAAAAAAATAAAAGAGCGTATATGCTAGGATGCTAATGTTTGTAATGTATCAACATTTTTCCTCTAATATTTAAATATAAACTAGAATACTCTACCTAAATTCTTACTTCTAAAATTCTCATTCTTTAGGAAATCTTTAAGGTCTCTAAGATTTCGATCTTTGTGCTTACATGAAAACACTCACGTTACAGGTTTTGTGTCTGGATATCTGGAGGTGTCCCTCACTTAACTGTTTTTTTAATAACCATCATCAAATATTCCATCAAGGGATCACACAATTTTTTATTTACAACCAAAGGTATTACTTATCAGAACTAGCAGATGTGGTTGCTCGGTGAGCTACTGCAATTTCATATACAAAAGAGAAAAATATGCCATACTAATATTCTTTTTCCATCTTTGGAAAGCTCAGCAAGTCAACTAAATTCTCCTCTTTGAGTGATAAAAGACATTATGCAAAAGATCACTGAAGTTTAAACATATTAAATGCTTTTACTATGAATGAGTGAAAAAAAAAGATGTGACTTAGGAAACACCTGCGTTCTTCTCTGTGTTTATATTTCCACTTGGGTCTCCAGTTCCTATTGTGATGGTACAGCTCAAAGCCATTGTAGCAGCATTGGTCCAAACACAAAAACAACAGTGAGAGAAAATTCCTTTCAGATACATTTAGCATCTGACATATTCCCTTCATTTGTGCATTAATTGGTAACAGACATTTTTGAGCATCCTGCAACAGGAGGTGATTTGACTTTCACAAATTTCCCTAAGAGCAGAAACATCATCAGGAGCAATTTCAAGGAAATAATTATGGTCTAGACAGATTTATGACTTCTAAAGACCTAATCCAAAGCACATTAATGTCAGTGGAAGGACTCCCATTGACATCAAAGGCCTTTGGATCAATCCCCAACTGCTGTGGGAATGAATTCAGAGCAGTAATGATGGTGGACTAAATGCACACTTGGAGTTGAAATGTTACCACCCAGACCTCTTTATTCCTCAAATCAGATTAAAAAGTCATTTTCTGCAATTTCACAATTACTTCCAGATGCGCATCATCTCAAATGGCATTTTTATCCATCTGTATGAACCAAACATACATAGAGATAGAGAGGTTCTATACTGTCTGAACTAATAACACAAATGAAAACCACAAGGGAAAATAATGTTGGAATTGATGAAGTTCTTGTTTTAAATGTGGACTGAGAAACCCTGGACTTCATTTATTCCCTCTAACTACTTTGTGATAGAGCTGCCAGGCCCATCACTTCTTTATTTATTGCCACAGTAGATTTCTTCTAATTAAATTTTCAATATTTTTCTCTAGCCCACTAAGCAAAACAAAAGAATACACATGAATCAGTGTTAACCTCAAACTTGGCAGCCTGAGAACTGTCAAAAATGTCAGCTTCATATACTCTGCTTAATAACAGTTCTGCTGTCCCTTCTGTCCTCTGTAAATGTATATTTACATGCTAAATAATTTGAAGCATCACTTTTCTCTGACCATGTTAATCCAGTTTCACTCCCTTAGCAGTCAGTAACATTTTAGACTGTAAAATGAAACGCTAATGTTGTGTGTGAGTGGAAACCCATTCAAAGTTTTACACAGTCAAACTGAGCTCCAGGATATGACAGATAAGTCACCAACATCATCTATTACTCTGAAGTGCACACACCTTCTATTTACTTCAGTTTATCAATGCTTTGGTTAGGCAGGTTTGGTTATCATGTATTTATTCTGATATGTGCATTCTATGAACTACTCAATCGTCTCAAGTTTTGCCAGGAGGTCTAAATTAGATATTAAGAAAATTTCTTCATGGAAAGGGTTGTAAAGGTGTCGGAGCACACCTCTGGATCAGGGGTGGCTCCGTGAGGTGGGAAATTCCTTCTCCGGCCTGCATTTTCAAAAGGAAGATGCAGCAGCCTCTTGATGTCCAGTCTCAAAGTAGTTTATTGTGTATTATCTGGAAGGTTCTCTTCTTGGGCTGCTGCCCAGACAAAGGCGCCCAACTCCCTCATGGTTGTTTATTATCTCTTATCTCTAAGTTCTTTCTTTGCCCTGCCGAGGTCTGTCTAGCAGGGTGGAAAAGGGAGCTCTGCCCCTCGGGAGGACGGCGCAAAGATTATATAGCAAAATCTACGTATACTGTATTTACAAATTTTTGCCAATATCTATCATCTATGTTGAACTGTGTGTCCCCAGTAAAACCCAATAGAAAAGTGCCAACATCACCATGAAAGATGGAGGGCAAGAAGAAGGAGAAAAAGGACAAGACACGCCCACGTTTCTCCATCTTGAGACTTTTCACCCCCCTGTACAGAATCAACAACCTCCCTCTACCATGCTTAAAACCCCCCTGTACGGTACCTAAAATTTCTTCCCTCTATCTTGTAACTACTTTCTGCTACTTCTACTGTAATATCTAAACTTCTGTGATCTCTTGTTCTTCCTGCAAGGTTGGTAACTCATTCCACGGCTCAAATTCGAAATCACAGCTGTTTCCAGCTGCTTGCCAGGGTCTCAGATACTTCTGACTCAGACTTGGAACATCCGAAAATGTCGGAGAAACATTTTGGGTTCTGACATAAAGGGGATTCAGCTTAACAGAGGAAGGCAGTATCGGTTAAAAGTGTCCAAGGAATTAAAATTGTTCATAGTTAATATATTTTCTGGGCTATATCTGTAACTGGAAATGGTGCTTTGGGTATGTTGTACTCACCACCTGTGGTACAAGGAGTTATTTTTAATATTATTTCAACTTGATTTCCTCAAGAATCAAAGCTTATGCAAACAGACTGTGTACATGTCTGTAACTTTTCATACTCTCTCATCACATCTAAGAACCCGGCCTGGCCAATTCACTCCACTGTGCAGAAGGGCAAAAGTTAGTCATTAAGCTCCCACAAGTGCTGTGGAAGTAGGTGTCTAGAAAAAGGGGCAATCCTACTGTCAGTCTAATTAAGGGCCCTCAAATCATTGGCATTCATCCTTCAGCTGCAAGTACACAGGAACTGCTCAGGAAGCTATTTTTTAAACCGGTGCTGCTCCAGTATTTTCTACCGTGAGAAATTCACTCAGCGTATTTCAATACACCAGACACCAGTATGTCTCTCTGTTTACTCAAAAGCATTTTTTCAAGGCACACCAAGAAGGAGCAGCAACATACTTTAGTCATGATTTGGCACCATCTTTCAGATGACCTGACACTTCAGTGCATTTGTTATCAGAACTGCACCTGGAATACACAGACCAAAAAAGTACAAGTGCTTCAATTTAAATTTGTTGGCTTTCATTAGTTTAACACCAATAAACAAAGTATTCCATCAAATCCCAAAGGCAGAAGGCAATCTTGGAAATCATATGGGTGAAACCCATAATGCATTAAAATACATGTAAAACATGCTGCTAGGGAATTGTCCAAAAAAAAAAATTAGTTAGGGATTAATTTCTCCAGCACATTGCTGTCATATTTTTTCCATCCTTACATCTTATTGGTGTGAATATTCACAGTAGATAAACTGGATCCTTGAACAAGATAGAAATAAGAAAGTAACTTTGCTGGTAATACTGAACTTCACTATCAGGGAGATTTTGTCTTAATGTGCACCTTTTTCTGTTGTTCCTCCCTACTCCCTTCCACCACAGCTTTTTAAAATTTTTGATGACTTTTCAACACGTTCAAGGCAAAATTCATTTTGGCTACCTGTAGTAGGTAAGTTTGGCTGCTTCAAGTCACAGGACATGACACAGAACTACACACTACATTCTTAATGGAATACATAGTTTAGACAATTTCCCAGATTTTAAACAGGTATGTTCGGTTTACTAGAGTGCATTAGGTAAGGTGAGACAGTCCCTTTTTCCCTATGAAAATATCACAAATGTAACCAGACATCTCCTACACCAACAATTCAATGCGATCTTACACGTTACAGGAAACCAAACAAACAAATCAACAAACAAATCAGGGTAACCAGATGAGCATATACATAAACGAGTACCTTAAGAATACTTTTCTTCAAATACAACATATCATGGTATTAGTATTATGATGAAAACATGGGGAAAAAAAATCAGTATGAACTTTGAAAAAATACTTTAGAATACCAGTATAACTCATTTTAGAAATGTGAATGTACATAATGTGTACACAATGTACACAATATGACTCTGAAGTGATGATTCCTTATTAAATGCATTCCTGCAGAGGAAGAGAAAGCATTTGCTCCTAATGTTACCTCCCCCTGCAATTCACAGCCAGTAATTAAAATAAGTCAGAGAAAACACTTTGGTTTTTAGGTCCACTTTCAATATATCAGGCAACTCAGTTACTTCAGGAAAACCTGTTTTCAATCAGAGTGTCAAGGGCAATATATAAGGCACAAAGGTAAGAAACCTCATACTTATTTTGCCTTTCTTTCAGACTACAGCCATCAGGGGGAATCTGACTGTTGCAGCAGAGGAAGGTGTACAAGCAACCACCAAGAGGTCTCTTTGCTACCATGAACATTGCTTTGAGATTGGGGGAATATGTGTGGTTAAGCAAAAAATAATTTCCTCCTATGACAGGTGAATTCCCCATCTGTTTTATTATTACTATCCAGAAAATTTATGATGAGAGAGACCATTGTTTTCTTCTTCCACAGTCCTGCAATATTTTAAGTTGTTTCTGAGCCTTTCAAAACTCTCCGTAGACCCAAATACTAGCAATACATGCTTGTGGTACATAAATATTTGTTTATGCAAATATATTTTATTTCAAACATTTAATCTTGCCAGGTAAACATAAGAAACATAATGCTGATATACTTTTTACAGAAGACTTAGCTCACGGTTTTAATTTCCTGTTTATATTAGCTTACCTCACTTGATGAAAATACTAACACATCTTAAGAAGTACTTTTTGTTTTCTGGTTTCTCAAGAAAACATTTGATTGCTACCATCTCATTAGAGACATCAACTTTTCATTTGAGCAAGATTTAAATTGAGGGAAGTTATTGAAAAAATGGGGCTGATGTGCCTCTGCAGTACTTTAATACCTGATTCCTCGTATCTAAAGTTGTTTTTATGCTGAATATCAATATGAAATTAGAAAGAGACAACATAAGTGCTGGGCCTCTGCAGAAGATTCTTTGGGCATTTGTAAGCTCCTTGCTGGTTTATGCTGCCAGAGTCTATCAAACAACTCTCATGTCGGCACAATCAAGCCACCAAAATGAATGGCTATAAATACAGCCAAAGCAAGAGATAACAATAAGCAGAACAACTAAGTCCTCATTTGAAGATGAAACAACGTTTTTGAGTGAGCAGTATGTGATTAACCTGCTGTATATGGGGTCAACATGATTTATTCTCACAGCTATGCTCACAGCCTTAGTCCTGGAACTCACTTGCTGTCAGAGAGAAGCTTTTCTCAAATCAACCCTCCCCTACGTCTCACTAACACTTGGAGCTCTTACTTAGGAAAATTAACTGTCATGTCCTTCATTTAAATTATTTCCACCCCTGCTTGAAAATAATTGTTAATCTAACAGACAGTTTACCCATGTGCACTTTCTTCTCTCCTGTCCGTCTATCTGCTGCCTGCAATGCTTCAGCACTCTAAAAGTAGATCTTGAAAGCCATAGACAGAAAGGGGGAAGAAAGAGGTGTCCTTATTTTGTCGAAATTCTGAGTATTGCTAGAACAGTACTCTCTTGGCTCAATACCAAAGAATAAAAAGCAGCAGACCATTACATTTTAACACAATCGAGTGGTTCAAAATAGAGAGATAGTACTGGCTTTGCTTTGACCCTTTAATAGCAGCACCACAATTCATTTAAAAAGTTACTTTGTGTGTGGGGACGAACCTCTTACCTTTTGTAGCTATTCGAACACACTGAGTTTTGGTTTCCTGTTAAGGAAAGAAAAGTAAAGAAAACAGTCAGATCAAGGGCTTTTTCTTCCCCTCCCCACTCCACAAATTCATCTTAGATCTACTGATCAGCAGGTACAACCCAATGACTTGGCTCAGGGCTCTGGGCTTAGCAGGGGTGGAGGCTAGGGAATTTTGTCTTGATTGGGCTGTACTGTCCAAGATAATAATGGGGAGAAAAGGTGCAGGACAGCCCAAATACAGCAAAATTTCAGGTTATTCAAATCAAATGGAAATCATGCCATAAGAATACAAAGAGAGGATGCAGCAGGAGGAAAAGGGAGGAGTGGTGCTCCTATTTATGTCACAGCACAAAAATCCTGAGCTTGTGTTGACCTGAAACAGCACTGCACAGCAAAGAAGATACATTTGCTCAGCACTGTCTCCAAAATTATGTCTTGTTACATCCTGACATTCTCAAAGAGTCACTTGAAGCACATGAGCAACACTCTACCTCATGCTTCTGGGTGTGGAATAAGCACAGATACAGCTCAGATATCCCTCCTCATATGACACAGTTGATCTACAACCTACACAGTCTGTCCAGGAGACAGTGATTTGACAGCAATGTGCTTCAGAATATGCTGCACATGCAAAGACAATTTGCATGTAATTTACTACTCTCTCCTCTCAGAAGTTTGGTCAGCAATTAAAACAAATGAACAGAGAAATGACTTGGTTATGCACAGTTTAGACAACTTGAACAGACAATGGTCAATCATAAATGGGGTTTCTGATCTTACTGTACAATGTGCAGTCATTTTAAAGGAAAACATACTGAAATAGCACAAGGTTGCATGAGCATAAGGTATTAGATCACTCTAAACAATATTAGCATGTAATTTGAAAACATAATAATGACAGTTTCACTCTATAAAATATGCTTACTCTAGTCCTCCATCCCTCAGCATTCCATCCCTGAATACATCCCCTGGCATCTGTCTCCTCTTGAAGATTCAAAACCAACAGGTAAAATACGTTGATGCCAGTTTGTAAACACAGCTTGTAAAGAGCTAGCAAAACTCTAAGCTGAGGCACTGCAAGTGTTCAAGTTCAATAAGGACAATTTTTCAATCAAAATGAAAGCCCTGCAAAGTTTACTAACATAATCTTACCCATTCTCCCTAGTTACTGAATTTACTTGTCTGTTTCTGTTCAATATGTCTGCAAGGATCACAGAGTAACCTCCTCTCAACCCTACCATGTACTTCAGAGCCTACTTCCCTCTGCCTATTTTGGATCCCACTGGTTTACAGCAAAGCATCTGTTTAAATATTCTGCAGTTCAGATGTTATCTTACAACCACTAGCTCTCTGTCCTGGCAGAATGCAGTGTAGTTCCCCTCAAAACCTCCCCCTAAATCCCTGTAGGAACAGAAATTTGATCCAAAGTTTCAAACGTAACAAAAAAAATCTGTTTTTGGATTAAAATCTCTCACAAACTGAAATCAAGTTTAAGCAAAAAATACTGTGTTCTCTAATTTTCTACTTATCTGTCAAAATGTAAAAGCCAAAAGAAATATCTAAATATGTTTTTATTTTGTACTTTCCACAAAAACACAAAGGGATCCACAAAAACAAAGGGAATTCTTTTTAGCAGGTGAGGGAAATATGGATGGTGTCTAGCAGTCACCTTTTATTTTGCTTTGTTTACTTCATATAGGTCTTTAAATAAGAACTGAAAAGAGGGAATGGTCTACTGAATCAGAGAAAAAAGTCCAGTTTTCAAACACCTTTGTACCCATTCTAACTTGATGCATATCTAATTTCCATAATCATAGGTAAAGGTTGAGATTTCCTTCAAAAGACTCCAAGGCAAGGCTGCCTATTAGCAAGGATTTGTTTAGTCACCAGAGTGACCCAAGCATAAGGAAGAGTAAACATCGCTTCTGCTCCTTTCCGATGGTTCTTCTGGATATCAATGATTATCAGCCTAGCCTTTCTAGTTCCTGTCTGAACTGCCTGGACACTTCAGTTTTCTAAACTATATATCCAAATATTAAATTTTAAATACCCAAAGCTTCTCTGTCTACCATATTTTCCCGTCTTGCCAATCCTTTTCCTCTCCCTCATTTTTCATTTACAGGAGGAAAAACCATTAGAGAGCAACAGCCTGGGGCTTGCACAGCCACAGTTGTTCTTTGCACCTGGAACTTTGGAACCTCTCTCCCTGACACTTCTCCTCCTTCCATATGCACACAGAGCCAGTAGCAGCACTCAGCAGCAGAGTTAAAGAGAAGCACCAAGGAGGTAATGAAGGTGAATTATAGCCATAATTCTGCTGCACAGCAGTGCTGCAAAGCTGATGCACACTTTCTCATAAAGAGTCTCAAACTCATGGTGGGCCAGGGGTTACTTTTGCTCAAGAAAACGTTTACTTTTTATTTGATGTCCAGTGTGAGAGTCTTAAAAAGTTTGCAATGTTTTACTAGCCCACTGAGCAGCCCACATTCTCTTTTTCCTGCAGTAATTTAATCTTCTGAAGAGCGCAGGTACTGAGAACTGGGGAAAGTACTGCGGATGTTATTTACCAAGGAGACAGAGTCACGGTCCTGAAATTACTTCCCTCAGACAATTACTATGAGATGCATTCAACTCTCATCTAGTAGCAGTTTCTATGACACGAGGCTGATGTGAAATGTGAATGGCACACTGCCATGCTGTCACAGCACCAAGGGGATTTCAGCCATGCCACTGCCAACACCTCCCACGTCCGACTCCAGCAGTCCTAGCTGTCACCACCACAGGCATGTCTTTGACTCCTTCCAGGAGAAAGCTGTTGTCAGCACTTGCCTTCTCGACGCTGCTCATGGCCTGGAAGTAGATGTTGTAGCCTTTCCGAGGAGCCAGCGGCGGGTTCCAGAAACCTTGGTACGTCCTGTTGTCACCCACAGTAAAGGGGGCTGGCTCTGGCAGGTTTCCTGGGGGCAGCTGAGCAGCAAAGTAATATGGTGACCCTCCACTAAGGGCAGTCTGATAGGTGACAGGGATTTGGTAGCACTCCATGGCACCAGTTTCTCGCTTTGTTCGATGCGGGTGCAGCTCTTCAACAACAATCTGATAGGCACTGGTGAGACAGAGGAAAAAAGGACAAGACAGGAGATGAATGCAGAGAAGAAACAAAGGCTGGACATACAGCAAAGCTATTTATTTCAGCTGTTGGAAAGAAACAGCATCCATTTTTTTTTTTCATGAAAAACAACAATGCAAATCCATACATGACCTCTTATTATTACTTTCTTTTAAACCTTTTTTTTTTAAGAAACACAGGAAAAAATGTGTTAAACTACAACAGATTAAACTCTTGGCTGATCAGAAGCAATCTGAAGTTAGCATTTTCCTTTGAAACAGTATTAGAGAAAGCTGAGCTTCAAGACCCAACATAATGGCTGCCTCCAGGCTGTGCTTAAAGCACCAATTTGCAGTTGTCATATCATTAGAGACAGAATGTGCTGACAGGCTTCTCCACCTCTTGACCTTGCTGTGGCTTCTATCTTGGCTCAGAGCTATGCAGATCTAAAGTACAAGTGACATGCTGCAATACAAGCACAGATGGACAGAAATCTGTCCATTCCACTGAAATAGACTGCTTCATTCCTTTACAGTTGTCAATGATAAAATGTTACAAATTGCTGAAGCAGAGAGTATTCAGCCCATCAAAACACCATCTCAACTTCCCAATACCTCTGTTGAAATGGCTCATGGCTTGGTCACTTTTCAAAATCACCTGCTCAAAATAGAACAGGTCATTATAATTCTTCTTTCTTCTTTAGGGGAACTACCTTACTGCAGGATGTTACCAACTCATTATCAGCTTCTTCTGCTTTTCAGAAGTACAGAATTTACATAGTGAGAGCAGAAGGCAATCCTTCATTTTATAAGAAAAAAAAAGAGGTTTGGGGATTTTAAGGCATGTAGACAAGAAACCTGAAGCTTTTGAATTAAACTGGCAGACTTGTCGGTCTTGGGTTTGTTATATATCTTTCTAAACTGAAAAGGTAAAACTGAACCAAGTTCTCAAAGTGTCACTGCATTGCTGCAAGGACTCTGAAAGGCAAAGACAGTCCTCCTCCTTTCAGAATTTGTGCGGCAGCATTAAATTATTTTGTCAATTTTCTCTGCTACTGCTGCCTAGAAAACCCAATAACTGCAGTGGCAGAGATAAAGTATGATACTGGAGAATGGAAGAAAGAGGAGAAGAAATAAAATGGGAAATTAGTTTCACGTCTTTCTTAAGCTGAAAGAAGATGTTAGCATCCCTTGTAAAAATTAAGCAGGAATGCCTCTTGCTTCCATTTCAATGTACCCAAGAAGAATATAGAAAGTCATGTCAGTTTTGAAAGTCTAGGTAGAAAGAAGATTGCAAAAAAAAAAAAAAGAAAAGGTTAGACCTGTGGATATCTATTTCTTATAAACTGACCATGAACTGAGCTCAGTTATACATCACCTTCTGTGGTAAACTCTATGTATTAACCATCTCCAGTTAATGGGGACTGTACCAACAAATCACCTGCACAAAACCCCTGTATATCCAGCATATTTCTTTATGCCTCAAAATAAATGTACTAGCAAAACCCCCCAAAAGCACTGACATTTTAAAAACTTGACAGGATGAAAAATATTTTTGAAATTTTTATTTATAATGTCCCAAGCTAAGAAATGACTACTGGCATTCATTCCCTCCCTGGCCTGGCCCTGGACCTAGGCAGGGTAAAAACACTGTTTCAGAATTGGGCAGACAACCAACTGGAGAGCCCTGGGACACAAACACCATGTCTCTGCTGCCTGAATTCTGCAGTCTTCTCTCATCAGCTGCCAGTGGTCTGGGACAGACACAAATTCTGCTCTCAGAAGTGACAGAAGAGCAGGAAACTTGTCTGTGACACCCTGGGAGCTTCAAAGGAAAAAGACAGCAGGGACAGAGGAAGGACAGTGCAATGCCTGCACGTGATGGAGGCAACAGTCCCCTGGAACAGCCTGGTTTGTCATACAGCTCCGAAAATGAGATGCACCACAGCTACCAAACCAACCCCTCTTTCCCCCTCCATTTTACAGAATAAGGGATAAATGGGGTATCTTCATTTTAAGGCACATCTGTTTTTAAGGGTCAAGCCTCTTTGGAAACCAAAACAAAAAATCAAAGATGAAAAGCATGAGAATCAAACTGGTTAAAAGTCTATTTTAATGGCATTCTTTAAAAGAATACTGATTTTTGAACGGGATATAAAAGGTATGGCAAAATTTTAAGTATGAGACCACAATAAAATGTGAAGGTTCTGAAAAACTTTCAAATAAATAAATTTATATAAAATATATTCCAAAAATGCTTTTTGGACCCCTACATATGAAAAGCTACAATACATGGAAAATAAGACACAAATATATATATATTGTAGTCATCTACACTAAACACAAGAGAAAAAATGGCAAATGACAGAAATTGTTTTAAGTCTCCAAAAAAGCTTTATTTTTATTTTATTTTTAATGTAGTTTCAGTAAGTACATTTAAATAAAAGATTTGCCTATCCTTTTTAGACAGGTGATCTGGCAGTATTTTTCATGCAGCATTATAGGCTAACAAGACATGGAGGAATACAGTCATTTACCTCTGGGCCCTTTGTGATACCATCTGTTTAAAGCCATTTACAAAACACTGCAGTGGCTCCAGAGCAGCACTGTTACTCTGTGTGCACACAACAATGTTCGGAAAGGACACCCTGCTGTAACATGTAACAAAACAAGTCAAAGCTAAATTTGCAACTTGAAAAGTGCAAAAAAAAAGTTCACTGGCTGCAAATGTGTTTTGATATCAGGTATTAGTGAAAGTTTAACTATGTGCTCTGCTTATCCCTGTGTCTTTACGTATAACTAATCCTAGCTTCAATTATCTTAGGTTTTCTATACTTTTTTTTTTTTTGTGCTGGTGAAAATTCAGTTATTGAGAGAGCTTTTTTTGTGACAGGAGCTGAGGGAATTCCTACAATAGCATTTTCCCCTGATCTTTCCATGCAGCAAAGGAGGATTAAAATAGGGAAATAAAGAGAGAAGAGTGGAAAGCTTAGACGACAATATTCTTTCTTCTTGATGACTAAAATAAATTCTGAGCTATTCTGAAGAGTAATAAAAATTTCAGAACCTGCTACATAAGTCATCAGGATCATAAAGGCCAAACAGTTGCCTGAGACAGCCAGGTAAGCAGGGAAATTTTGAAGATAGAGCAGCTGAAGATTTCCTCAGCTGAAATTTTCCATGAAGAAATTATTTCTCATGACAAAACCTTTTTTTGTTAATTTAAGAAAACCTGTATAGTACCTTGCTATTGATCAAGACAATTGTAAACAGGTGAAGGTCTCTGACAACATCTTCCTTTTTATCCCTGCCTAAAAATTCACGCTCCCAAAGAGATATGGCAGTGGTGAATGTTGTTCATACTTTAGCCCTATTCTGACTAGACTTTAAATACCTGCTAGACATTTCTTTCTATCTGTCTAGTGGAGATACACATTCTTCTCCTTTGACAAGCACCAGACTGACTGACGAGCCCAAGTTTCAGTCCCAGTTCTTGGAATCTAATTGACAGTGATTGTTTTAGTTGTTCCCTGACATGGTGCCCTTAATTAATCTTGCTGCAAAATGAAACCAACCTAATTCACCTTAAGGAAGTACAAGAAAAGCACTTTAACAATCAAATAAAATAAATTTAATCATCAAAAGTTTGCTCTGATTCCGATGTACACTCTTTGTAATCCTCATCTGCAGTAGCATTTGAAAACAAAAAATTGTTTTTCTGGTACTCAGTTAGGAAACTTCAGGAAAAACTACAGCAACAAATCACATCTTCAAATGAATCACCGAAGCACCATTGATTCTACTGACTGGAATCTCATCCACAAGATTGATGGTGAAACTATACGTGCTTCAAAGTGAGCCTGAGCCATCCAGCTTTGTCTCCCTTTGCATTTCTAGTTTGTAATTTTGTTTTAAAACTCCAGGAGGCCATAAAGAATGCTAGGGATTGCACAATAAAACCTGACAGTGAAGGTATGATTAGAGTCATGTTAAAACTGTGACAACTAGGGCAGCCAGGCAGTGTCTTAAAGAAATACAGCACACAGATTATACTTAAGATAAGGAACATCTGCTTGCTGAGGGGCTGTGCTGATGGGGAGGCTATGGTGAAAATCTAATCATAGCGTAAATCCATTTGTAAAAGCAAAAGAGTATGAGACGAAACCTTTTTTCTTTCCTTATTTTTTTCCTTTTCCTATTATTTTATTTTTTTTTTAACACGAACCTACTGATATTAAATGAAATAACCATCTACAGCTACAGAGATTACAGGACTGGGTAGAAAAAAATTTTCAAAAAGCCAGCTGTATTCCTCAGGGTCAGGTTAAAGAACAGCACCTGAGTCTCTTCTACTCCATCACAACTGCAGGCACACTGATCTGTTTTTTCCCCACCTACCTAGTAACACTCATTATGGCAGTAATCCAGCTTCTAGAGGAAACAAAATTGCAGTATGGATGGAGTGAAGCTTCACTAAAATATATCATAAAGTTTAGCAAAATGCATTGAATCAATTCAGAATTTCAGTGCGCTACATTTATCTCCCTATTAAGAAGCTGCTGAAAAGTACCTGACTGCAATATGCATAGCTTCAGAAAAAGCAATAACACCATGTCTTCTGCATTCCCCTGGAGAATGCTTCTCATTCCAAGTAAGGCACAAAACACCTGTTTGATTTTAAGAATAAAGCCCAAGTCTCCAGTTATGGTAAAGGACTTATTTCCTTGGCCTCTTGATGTTAGAAACTTGATGTTAGGTTTTAGAAATTAACTCAAGTGGAGAGGGAAGATGACAGAAAGGAAGGAAGAAAGAAGTATGTTTTTTTGAGAACACAGTCAAACAAGAGTTATTAATACTCTGTGAAATTCTCACTATCAAACCATCTATTAACATTTAGTACATAGGTCCTTTCTGCCATCTTCATAGGCCACAGTGAAGTTCAAAGGCTCATGCCATTGAACTGAGGATGCTGTGAGGAAAACTGACAGAATAAATGTGAGGTTCACTCTGCAGCAAGTTCCTCATCTGCAAGTACAAAGCAGAGAAACCAGAACTTCTTGAGCTAGGGTGAGTAATTTTCTAGCCACGTGAGTAATTCTCTAGCCACATCCCATCATGCCACCAGTTCACAAAAGAACCACCCCTCCCGGAGAGAAACCCAGGACCCAAGATTGACCCACTGAAGATGTGTGGTGGGATTGAAGGTGGAAGCCTGCTGCTGTCAGCACAGGAGTGCCCTGGAGCAGCTTCTGTAAAGAAGATGTGCACCACTGCCATCAGTAGATCCCAGTGGTGTCCGGCAGGCAAGCTCTGGGCAAGAATCTGCCTCAGCTCCCTCAGGTGGCCAGACACAAGACTGAAAGGATGTGGCGTGGATTACGTGAGAGACAGATATCACATTTTCTAAGCAAGGACAGCTTTCATTAGGGCCAGCAGCAGGACACTCAGAAGTCTTTAAAAGCACTTACAAAGGCATATAGTGAAGCAAGTTTAAGCACCTGCAGATTTGGGAGTATTTTCAGACTACAAATCTGGATTCCATGGCATTAGCTTAAAAAAAAAATCCCTATTTTAAGAATCCAAGTCCCGTACTGAAAGCAGCCCTATTCGCCAAAAATCCTAGGTTTGCCCCAGAGCAATTTCTCAGAAACTAATGGGATTACAATTTTAAATACAATACATCAAAATCTCCTATAAAGAGAATGAATCTGGATGAATTTACATGACAGAATATAAATAAACAACTTGATAATATCAATCATAAGAGTGATTATATGATAAGCACATAAAAATGCATATAGATATGTGACTCATCCCTGCCAACATTCATGTAAAATATACATTCCTCTTAATGGAAATAGACTTAAGAAACAGTTAATTTTCCTCTGCTTTTAGGACTTGGGCATGTGACTTGGCATCAGCTGAGCCTTGATAGCAGACTTAATGTAACACAGAATGAAATGCATTAGCCCGTGTTTCTCTAAAATGTCACAAGGGTAATAGCATGAAAACCTTCTGATGCTCAGCAGCTAATTAACCCCCAATTAGTCAACCCTGCCCCTGAATATTGCTGATGCAGCCACATCAGTAAAATACAAATGGAATCAAATAATATCATAAAATTTTTACACTAACAAGTAGAAGTAAAGAGCAGGATGTGAACTAATCTTTGCAAACAAAATTAAATTATCTCTCAACAGAGAGCAGAAAGGGAAAGACCCCTCAAAGTTAACATAAATGAAACATTTTAATATGATTAGAGGACATGGCAAATAAAATTTAATAGCTTGCTACATGATTCCTAGTAAGAAGCATTTTCAGAAGAAAAAGGTCAAATAGTTTGTATTCATCACTATTATTCTCCCATTTCCCCATAGCTTACAATTTTCCAATCATACACATACGCTGTAGAGTAGCTGACTTTGAAGCACTGGAGAGGAAGTGTTATTTTGAAATCTACCTTCTGACAAACAACTTTCAGCATATTTCAGAGGCACTGTGAGAAAGTAAAATGAAATTATAATGGCTAGAAGGTGGTTCTGGGGACCTTACATCAAAAAGGTCAGGTAGCTGAATGATTCAAGTCGTGACTATCTTTTAAAAAAAACTCTGCCAAACCCAGAATTTTTTTAATTACACATCTATTGGCAAGCTAGGTGTAGGTAAGAAAAGAAATAGTGATGTTAAATGAATATGACTCAGAAATGAACAGCTCTAT
>VXBC01005897.1:962518-1171677 GCA_013399945.1 Ploceus nigricollis | reverse complement strand
GTATATATGTATTTGTTTTGTTTTGTTTTTTTTACCTGATAGGTGCACCTTTGGCCTGTGCAGGTCTCAAGAGTACAGTTATTGTAGTAGCAGTTTCATTGAGAGAAGCATCCACTCCTTCATAGTCTGGTAAAGTGGGAGCTGATTAATGTTGAGTGGGAAGGAAAAGAACAAGAAACAAATCAGTGAAAACATATAGAATTTTTATGAGTTTGTGGCTGCTTGGATATAGAACAGTCTTTATCAGCCATGTGAGTATTTTTAAACATTTTTTCCAGTCAGGCACAATCTTTTACTGCAGCATGAATGGGACTTAATAAACAATTAATAACTCTGTCCCTAACCTCTTCCCATCAAATCATGACACCTCTCAACTTGAAATGGTTTTATTCAAGAAGAACAGAAATAGAGGGAGGAGGTGACTGACAAGAAACCCTAAACTACAAAAAACCCCACATTTTTGGCTTCAATTTTTCTACCCTGCAAATAATGACAGTCACCATGTCAAAGACCCAGCTTCTACCACCCTCCTTAAACAATTTAAGAACCTTTCGTATTTCCTCTTGAAGAGCATGGGAAACAATGCTAATATCAGCCAGTGTGCAGGAAAATTGGACTTATATAGACATGCATCTGTGGGCTAGAACTGGATCAGGGAATCCATTCCCATGCCCATTCCTATCAATGGACGGCCAAGCTGCTCATTAATCAGCTTCAAAACCACTATGAAAGAGCAAAATCAAAGTCAAAACCAGAAGTAGTTCAGGAATTGATTCACTAATGGACTGTCAGACTGTCACGCCTTCATGGCAGCAATATTTGTTGTGGGTAGGATGGCTAGTGTTGGCAATTACTTCAACCATCCAGCTTTAATCTGCTGCCTGTTACAGTCCTCACTGGTAATACTGTTACTGACTTCAGCCCCAGTGCAAGGAAAGAAACAGGATTTTCTGCCAATCAGAAAATAATAGATTTCTAATAATTACTAATTTTTCATAAGTTTGAAAACTATCTACATGTTTGTGGCTGTATCATTATAAAATCATTAATGAAGCCTGTATATTTCAAAATAAACTTTTAAAAAAAGATGTTTCCTAGCAGGACATGAATCATTTAAGTCATAATAATTTTACAGTACTATATCAATAGACAGAAGAGCTCTGAAAGATTAAAAGCCTTGCTTCATTAGTCCTAGATCCTAGATGAACACAAAACCTGCTCTTATTTCAGGAAATAATATTTTATAGAATTAATGTTCCTTTAATGTTAATTTTAAAATTACTGCTTACACCATGTTCACTAGAATCACAGTAACCACTTGTAAGCTTAGTTGAAAGGAATAATTTCAGCCCTCATTAACCTAAAGTTTGCATTTCTGAAACATGCATTGCTCCGTATTAAGTACCAGCCATGTAGAGTAGAACTAGACAACAGTTCAGCATAAAGCAAGATAGAAAGAAGAACAGGCTGAAGTGCAGATACAAGGGGTATCACAGCCTGCCTTTGAGCTTTCCTACCATTAACCACGTCTTGCCAACTAACAAGATACATACTCTGTCTAGAAAGTTGGCTATACTGGATTCTGGACAAAATTCCCAAAATTTCTGTGTGGAAAAAGAGGGCATATCTGAAGAAGCCTGAATTCATTGTAGTCCTAATTTCTCAAGATACTGAAATATCAGACAGGCTAGCAAGATATACATCTCTTTTCTTTCCTTTTTACAAAGAGATTAGAAGAAAGTATGCAAGTACTACACCACCATAAAATCTGAAAATTTATGAACTAGAATTTGTTGTGAAGAAACACAAGGACCCTTAAAATAACCTAAATAAAATATCAGACTTCAAAACAATCTAATAGCTACATAAACAAAACAGAACACATGATTTGGGGTTTTTTTTTGTGCACTGGTGGTGTTGTTTTGAAGGGACAAGGGTATGAGGAGTGCTAGTGCTTATGTGCTGGGGTGGAATTCCACAAACTGTTCCAGTTAGCCATGACAACCACAGCATTTCATTTGCTACATAATTCAAGGAGCTCTGCCTTGAATTTTCTCACATTTTGATTTATGTGTGTGTTTTCATGTACTGTGAGGAGACTACGTGAACAATTTCCCACAAAAATCATAGTGCATTCTGTTACACTATTAACTTCTCTTTAAAGGACAATCTGAGTTTCATTATGACAGATAATGAGGAAAATACCCTGCTTTGTGTTGTTTAAATTTGTAAATGACTGACTTGTTTGATCTCTGCCAGGCTCTAAAGTCATCATGTCACAAAATCAAGTTTCTCTGAATATAGCATTAACTTACCTTCCACTATCAGCTGCATAAGTCACTATCTTATTTTTTGAGAATAACATTGAAATTTAAGAAAATGAAAATACCAATGCATTTCATTTGACATAACTGTCTTCTAGAGTTTACAGTGCATTATTAAGACAAATAACGTCAAAGCTGGTGCACTGACGTAAATTAATAAAGGCACAAGGAAGCAGACCTATATGAATCTGGCAAAAGAAATTCACACATTGTCCCAGCTGCCCTGACCCTGTTACAGCTGTGTGCTGCTAAGTAGTGTCACCTTCAGTAAGTCAGTAATTTTCTGCACCTGACTTTACTAACCTGCAAAACAGATGCAGTTCTTAGTGACCTGTGGAGTGTTGACAGGCCTAATTAATTAAGGTTTACACAGCACTTCAAAATCATTGGATGAAAGTACTATGATTACACAGAAAAACCAGTTCACAACTACAGCTGAGCAATTTTCACCTCATGCAAGGATTTATCCCTGAACGTATGCTACCCTGTATGCTACCCCGTGGTGAGTACACCCAGAAACATTTTTAGTAACATAATTTCTTAACATGGTAAGATTTTTTGTGGGGGTTTTCTTAAGCATTTCCTAATTTCTCGAGTCATACAAAAATATTCAAAAGACATTTCCCCCCTCCCCTTCCCTGTTTCTTCTTTATGCTGTTGTTTGTTTTTACCTGAGATGTTGGTTGTTACATTGATTGTAGTTGCTGGTCCAAACCCTTTGATGGTGCTTGCACGTATGAAGAATTGGTAAGTAGTACCAGGGTGCAGGTGAGAGAAGACGTGGTGTGTGCTGTTCCACAGCTTGGATACTGTCTGTGGAGGTCCTGCCACTGGAACTGCAGGATCAAATGACTGTATACTGCTATAGCTGACCTGGGGAAATAATAATTTTTGCAACAACTCTTAGAAGTTTTGGCACAAGGGATTTAGGTTAGTTTGGCTGGAAAGAAAACAAAAGACACATGCTCATCTAACTACCATTTATCTTGGGTATCTACAGAATCACAGAATCATTTAGGTTGGAGAAGATTCTTAAGATCATTGATTCCAACCATTAACCCAACAATGACAAGCCCAGCACTAAACCAATGAGGATTTCATGTATACTGTTGAAGAGTTTGCCTTACTTGAAAGGCGATGCAGGCACCCTTCATCATTACTGTTGGATGACACACTCCCTTGCTGGTTATAAAATCACCATTGAACACTTTGAGCTCGGTACAAACACTTTGAGCAAAACAATTTGATTTCTCTGTAGCTGCTCTCTCAGGGCTAATGTCACTGTTAATCCACTGCCTTTTGCATCTGTTTCCAATTAAAAATTAAGGAAGCATTTATCTGCTTTAATCCCATTCATCAACTGCTTTTACATAGTTTATGTATGGAAAATTTCACTGTTGCATTCCACTGAGGGGAAGTCAGCAAATGGCTGAGTGGGCTTGAGCTGCCCACCTGGTTTAACCCACACTATCTAGTGAATTTAGTCTACATTAAATGAATAAACAAATAAATAAATTTTTAAGAGGTTTTTCTTGGTTTGTTGGTTTGCCTTCCTATAATTCACTAATATGCAAAGTTATACCTTTTGTTCTCGAGGAACCAAAAGAGGAGCGCTGGAAAGTGTGGTGTTTGTTGCTCAAATCAGGTTGTGTTACCTGCTAACCTCCTGTGGAGGTCCCCAGAAGGCTCATAAAGTAAATAAACTTTAAACAGAATTTATATGGAGGTTTTCTTAAAAGGTGATAATTAAAAATCTAACAAAGCTAAAAAAAACATTGCTCCAAATTGAATAATCATCTTACTTTTCATGTAACCTTTGCTTCCAATGAAGAAAATTTTGTAGATCATGGCTGTCATGGCTTTGGAATGGTATATAGTAACAATAAAAGATATTTAAGGCACTTCACAGGGATGGACAGTCATATGCATGATAATTACAAATTTTGAGTATCTAACCACTACAGAAAATCATGTATTCAGTAAATGAAAGGAGCATACTATTGAATAGCTGCGTAAATATCATCAACACCCACGGTCAGCCACCTCTGTTGATGCACCCCCCTAGCCCCAACCTATGCTTGTTAGGTGTTTAATGATTACCTCATACTGAGTAATGATGCCATTTGGATCCACAGGTTCCTTCCAGTTGAGGAAGATCTTATCTTCAAAAGGAGTTCCTTTCACTGATTTGGCAGGTATAGGGCCTGGCACTACAAACAAAATTGAAGTTTTAAAAATAGGAAATTCAAGAGACAGAAAAACTAAAGAGATGACAGAACATCCTATTAAAACCAAAAGTGAGCACGGGTCTATTTTTATTAATATTCATTTGCATGCAAAAGGCAATGGTAGAGTGTGTGAAAAAGCACTTCAAAGTGTATTTTGTCATTTGCAGTGCAGAGAGAGCATGAAGTTGAAACATTAACATTATGCCCACATACAGTTTTCAAAACTCCATGCAAAGTCAAATTGTCTCATAGTATAGCCAGGGGAAACAGTTCAAGCTAGATTACAACTTCAGGAAACACCACTGAACCCTGTAATAAGCGTATCTTAGGACAAGGACTACACGGTTCTAAAATTCTTTTAAATGGAAAAAAATCAAAGGCAAGGAAGAGCTTCTGTTACACAGCTTCTTACAAAGGAGAGAAATTCTTACAAAATAGTTCTCAATCACATCTTCTTATGATTTATTGTTTTAAAAGAAATCCTCATTTAAAAGAGAAGGTTGAGCATGGGGAAACACACCAGCTCAGCTGCCATTTCTTTCAGCCTTTGACCTCCTCATGTGCAGACGGATCAAGACTGCTTACTTCAAATCTTTCCAATAAGAGATGTTCTCAAAGCTTTGAACTGAACAACACCAAGATGACCCTACTTTCTTATTTGAAACTGAACCAATATCCCTGGTGTAATAACAAGTCTGAAATGTCACCTCAGGCCTCTTAGCCCAAGTGATTCACAGCACCTGGTAATCCCATCAAGACTGGGCAAAAGTATTTAGTTATCTCCCATTACAGCTGACAAGATATTTTTGCCTACACATACAATTCCTTTTTATCAGAGCAGCTCACCTAGATTTGAACACACACATGCTGAAAGAAGGGGGTGAGCATAAGGGACCGCCTGGAGAAACTCTGAACCCAATGAAACACCTTCTACCCTCAAAGAGACAAGGTTGTTTAAATTTGCAGTCTTTCGATCTAAAATGTCATTTCTATTTAATATATTGACATATATTTCTGTCTCCTTCTAATAAGCCTATTTTCTTCAATGCAACTTTCAGTGAGCCTTATGCATGACACTACTTGGATATTCATTATCAAAGCAGGCTGAAGTTTTACAAAGAGCAAAAATAAATTAAAATCCAATAGATCAAAGGAAGCGCCAGGTGCTGTGCTAGCAGCGGGAAAGAGTGAGTGGTCTCTCGCATCAGTGAAATTTATTGCAGTCTACATGCAAACTATGAATGATGATCTGACCCTCGGTACAAGCAACATAACTTGGCACATTAATAATAAATTCAGGTAGTCAAAAAAGCCCAGAAGTAAATAGGTGAGAGCTTTGCAGAACATATTCATCTAACTGTCCTAAGAAGGCTTAGGAGAAGTTAACTAAAATCACAGGCTGGTGCTTTTCTTCAGGGTCCCAGGACATACCAGGCAGTCGATGAAGGCTGACACGCAGTGACAGCCCCTCTGTGCTGTTTGTGTCATTGAGAGACTTCCTGTAGGCAATGTTTCGTTTTTCATGGGAATGCCCTACAGTATTTCCTTACATCTCAAAAGAGGTATGAATGTACCCTGCTGCACATGATATTTTCCTTGGAAGATGCATGCACAATTTTTTGTGTGTGCATGTACATCTGTGTTTGGGAAAGAACACAGGTACGTACCAGGGCATGTACGCAGTGTATGAAATTTGACATGAAACCACATCAAAGTATGTGAGATAAAAAGAAAACAGATATGATTGCTCAAAAACATGCGAAATACTTTTTGTGCAGTGCTTTAAAAAAGAAATGTTTCATATTCAGTTGAAAACGGGTGTAGGGCTCTACATTTGATGGTTGCATAAATCCTCCTCCACCTTTGATTAAAACACCAAGGTAGGAGAAGCCTCTAGGCTCATCTCATTCCATGGCTCTTTTCTTTTCCTGCAATACAAAATTTGATGCTTAAGGCAGCAGAAGCAATGTTAAAGTGACTTGAATTACGTGATCCCAGTTAGTTTCATGCTTCTCTTCCCCCTGGCATGGGAAGGGTATAAGAACAGAAGCTATCACAGAAATGAGCAGCTTGCTTGGAATCTTGGTTCAAAAAGGTCGTAAAGACAAAGAGAGCAAGCATCTAGAGAAAGAGAACAGTAATTCCCACAAACCTCATCCATCCCCACAAATTCATAAAAATTAATGTAGGGATTAACTTAAATAATTTGAGAACTCAACTGGAATTAAAACAAAGAAATATATAAGAGTTCAAGTGCCCAGAAAAAGGAATATAAATTAATATTAGTTTGAAGGACACATTTTGATGGTCTGAAGTTATTTTTTCCTTTCCATTTTGCAGTTCAGCTACAGTAAAAATGTCTTTTAATTGCACTGCTTTACCAAAAGGGTAAAGGAAGTGAGGAGAGAGAAAAGCAGGAGTAAGAGAATTTGCTTAAAGAACAGAATATCTTCAGGTTAGTCAAAATAATTCCTTAGCATCTTTGTTTGTTCTTTTATGTCTTTGTTATTAGATCAGTATTTGTTACAAACAGAAATTTTAAAAGGCCAAAATTAGTAAAAAATCCCTAAACATGCAAAAAAAAAAAAAAAACACCAACAAAAGAAAAACAGCAAGGTAACCTGTTGGTAACACTACCCTGAAGACTCAAACTGCATTTCTCCATGTAGGCAGCCATTGCTGTCTCTTCCCTGGAACTCCCAACAAGACTCTAAGGACCTCAGAAACACCTTAAACTTCACCTTTCCAAAAGAATGTTAAGAGCCTTCCCTTTTGCAGTGGTTTGACCTTGGCTGGATGCTACGTGCCCACCAAGCTGCTCTCTCGCTCCCCTTCCCAGCAGGACAGAGAAAATAAGATGGAAAACAATTAGTGGGCTGCAATAAGGCAGATTACTAAAGAGGAAAAAAAATCCAAAAAAGCAAAAGTTTGCACGTGCATAAGCAAAGGGGAACATTTAATCTCTACTTCCCATCAGTGAGCAGTGTCCAGCCACTCCTCAGGAAGCAGGGCTTCAGCATGTGCAGTGGTTGCTCCAGAACACAACAACTGTTAAATAAAGAACTCCCCCCCATTCCTTCTCCCTCCCTTAGCTTTTACATCTGCGCTGACATCATATGGCATGGAAAAGCCCTTTGGTTAATTTGGGTCAGCTTGCCTGGCTCTGTCTCTTCCCAGGATCTTGCCCACTCCCAGCCTCTTGCTGGGGGAAAACGTTGGGAGTCAGCACTGACGCAGTGCCAGCCCTGCCCAGCAGCAGCCAGAGCGCCGGTGTGTTATCAGCACCTTCCTGGGTACCAATGCAATGCACAGCACTGTGATAGCTGCTAAGGGAAAATGAGCTCCAGCTCAGCCAGACCCAATACACCTTTGTATGATATTTAGCAAGGACTTGGGTCAAAACTAGCCAGGTAAATGTCATCCCTGTGTTGATAATAGCTTTCAGAAAACTCCTCACAAACAGCAGCAAAGGCTTTCTTCGGGCTTGTGTGAGCATTTCCAGCAGCTCCATCACTCACCACAGCACATTTTTGCTGACTTCCCAGCTCCCATTCTTTTCCTACACGAGCTCTCACTCTTTCCTTTGGACTTACAGACAGTTTACAATTAAATCAAAACATACAAGACTATTACAAGTGTGTTAAGGTGAAGCATGTTACTAAACATAATCATCTGAATAATTCAAAAAGTATAAGTAGCTGCTAGAGGAGTAGAACTCAGACCTTTTGGCCTCTGCACTCACTCTTGAAAAAGATTCTGGTCTGCTGACCTTGCGAAGTGTGACCCCACCATCATTCAGTGACAGCGACAGTAAACACATTTTCTTCCCCATGCATTATTCTATGCTAAACTTCCAACAAGTCAGGATTTACACTTTTCTGAAGTGAAATAATTTAGGTGGGTTTAACTATATGGCTATCAGAAGAGATTTTGAATTTAAGCAAAAACAAACCAAAACAAGCAAAACAAAAAACAGTAAAAAAAAAAGTATACAAACATAAAATGCATATATATGAAAAAGTAAGATAAAACAAATTCAAAGGGAATCTCAGCAAGGTTTTATAGTGCAAACAACACAAGCTCTTCTTTCATGATTTACATGCATCTCCAGAGCTCTTTTAATAAAACTATATATTCATATAGTGAATAGCTGATAATCTTTTCTTCTATATGCGTGTGGGATGATGGACTTTATAAATACTATGCATAATGAAAGTACAAACCATCAATCTGACATCACACCAATTCATTTTAGACCAATATATTTGCATTAAATTATGTCACAGTCACAAATAAATTGTTATTCACAAATAGTGTCACTTAAATGTTGTTCTACGTGGACTTAACAGGAAATTTATATTACAATACATTACTTCTGGAAAAACAATGTATTAACTGACACCAACCACTATAAAAATGAATTTATATTGCTTCAGTTTTCCTGCTACGAAATAATGTAAGTGCATGTAAACAGAGTATTTTTATTATTATTATACTCCATGAAAGCCATGCACAGTATTACTATGCTCTGTGGCAAAAGTTATACGCAGAAATATGTAGAGTTATATTGGGAAAAATTACTTTGTTGTAATCAAAAAGGACAGCATATTTGCAGCAATCTTACAGCCTTTCTCTCAAAGTAGATGCTCATTTTCAGGAGATGGTGACAGTTAATCTCTCCTACTGTTCAAATGTTACCAGAAACTAAAATGGTTCACCTTTCCATTGGCTTTTTCTGAGGGATTTGCCATTTTTACTTTACTACAGCTGGAGATTAAGTTTTAAATAAAAGCAAATTTTGTCTATTAGAAAGAAAAAACAAAACCAGAACTGCTCTTACTGGTCTTTACCATAAGAGCATTTGCAGAAAAAGTGGTGACAAAAATTACTTCTTTGGAAATCCCTCAAGTTGGACTATTTGCAGTAAAGAACAAAATACTATTGAATGTTATTGGGAAAAAACCTGATTCTATATTGACAGTGGTGTACATGCTCCACTTGACATTTTCTTTCCAGCCCCAGTGTCATAGTTTAACCCCAGCCAGCAACTAAGCTCCACCCAGCCAGTTGCTCACTCCTCCCTCAGCAGCTGGATGGGGCAGAAAAAAATGAAGAAAATAAGAAGAAGAGCAACGATAAAAGAATTAGAATATATGTAACAAATTCTGTGCATTGCAGTTTCTCACCACTCACAGACTGATGCCCAGCTGTTTTCCCAGCTGTGAACCTGGCCAGGTTTTTCCCCAGTTTATACACTGAGCCTGATGTTCCGTCGTATGGAACGTCACTTTGGCCTGTTTAGGTCAGTGTGCTGGCTGCATCCCCTCCCAGCCTCTTGTGCCTTCTCACTGACAGGACATGAGAAGCTGAAAAGTCCTCAACTCAGAATAAACACTACTTAGGAACAACTAAAATATCAATGTTTTACCAACATCATTCTCATCCTAAATCCAAACCTCTGCACGGTACTAGCTACTAGGGAGAAAATTAACTCTATCCAAGCTGAAGTCAGGACACATATTTAGACAGTATGCAAAGCATTTCACTCTTCCTTTTTTTTTTTGTCTTCTAATTAAAGCATTTCCTCTTCCTCTGCTGTTCCCCAGAGTGAGAAAGCCTGCTGGAGTTCTTCCAGGAGCATGAGTAACGATTGGACAGTTGGTGTCTTAACCCTGCATCATAGCTCTCAATATCTCTGCATGGGGCAGAATGAGCCACAGCCTCCAAAAGATCAGGGGACCTCATTCATGTCCAATGAGCACATGCTTTGCCCCAGACCAAAGCTCTCTTTTAATTTAAGCCCCCAAATGGATACTTGTCCTACTCCAAGTGATCCTTTTCAATTAGCTGTTTGCCTACTGTTAGATGACACACTCCTTTACTGGGTATAAAATCACCATCAAAAACTTTGAGCTTCACAATTTGCTTTCTCTGTAGCTGCTCCCTCAGGGCTAATGTCACTACTCCTGTTAATCCACTGCCTTTTGCATCTGTTTCCAATTAAAAATTAAGGAAGCATTGATCTGCTTTAATCCCATTCATCCACTGCTTTTACAAAGGGCCCCTCTGAGTTGGCAGCACTCTGGTCAACAGGCCAAGAACATGTGCATCCTGATGATTCATGCGAAGTGATAAATTCACTGCTGGTTCTTATACTTTGTTTCAAAGTGCCAAACACTGTCTTTGCCCAGCATGTACGCAGCCCCAGGTTGCATGAACCTTCCTCTACTTCCTTTATCAAATTCTTCAAACAATGTCCATCTTCTGTACAAGCCAGGAAAAGCAGTGAGTCCCTTTCGTAGCACAGATAATGCCAAGTGCCTGTGTACTCAGAAGAGCTTTCTTCCAAACCTAAGTAGCTGTGTGGTTTCTCCCCAAAGTGAAAGATGTTGTTTCGCTTTTAAAACATGCACAGATTTCACTGTTTTCATCATCTTTTTGAAAACTTGTTTAATTGTGTCTCATTCAGGGGTTTTATTTTACACAGAATACAACTTCCTGGAAGTACTAAAATATACTTTAAAGATTAATTCCATCTTTCCATGTTAAACAGAAATACTGAAACTACCAAGTATTCAGATCTAGCTCTGGTCAATAGAAAGACTGTTTTCAGACCGTCATGGGCTTTCCTGTCTTGCAGATATTGAATTACAAGCTATAAAAACTTTTCTCATTGGTCAGCCATGGCTCCAAAGATCTGAAGCACAGCTTTTGAATCTTACCTTATTCTTCTACTAATTGCTTCTTGAGTTAATTCTGTTCCAGGTATCATATGCAACTGAGTTACCACTCAGCATTCTGACAGATCTGACCATTTCTGAAAGACCCCCAGCCCAGCTGCACAGCTTTACATAAATGTGAGCCTTTGTGAAAGACAACCAGAGATCCTTCCTGTCTCACAGAAGAGCATCACAAAAGTCCAAAGTCCTCTGCTTTTAGAAAATCCTAGAAGTTCAGAAAAGTGTAAAGATCCTGGCAGAAGGAAGGAATTGACATGAAAGATGTAGTGAGATGAAAGGAAAGGTTAAAACATAACAACAACTGAAGAGACAGAAGATGAGGGCAAAATGGTAGAGTGGAAGAGAGACAGGAAAACATGGCATAGGCATCTCAAACTCCAAGAGTCTAAAAAGTTTTTGCTTGTTTAGCAGTACCTTGTGAAAAAAAAAACCAGCATTGGAAAGAATCCCACGCTACAGAAAAGCTAACAAAAATTTAATTATCAGTTGTCATCTGAAGTATTCAAAGTTTCTATTTATGAAAAGTATACAACATGAGTGCACAGTTTCAGATAATCATGTCACCAGGGGCTATTTCTAACTAATGTTATTTGCAAAAATACAGAGCAACACTCTATTTCCTCTATATTCCTTCTCCAAAATGAATCACTGATAATGCCTCCATGATATAATTAAAATTATGCTTACTCTAGCAACCTGCAAAAACCATGAAGACAATGCAGCTTCATCTGACCACATGTGAAATGTAGGGCACAGAATCACACACATAATTGGACTTACCATCTTCTTAGTCCAAGTCCTACTTTAGGCTTCAAACTGTGCTTGGAAATAGTTTCAGATACTTGATCACTCAGACTGGAACTAAATTAGCATTGTACATATAAGCACAGGATTTAGTTTACTATTGCTATGAGAGCTCAAGGAAAGACTCAGGTGTGAATCTCTCCGTATTGTACATCGTCTGCAAGCTCGGAACTTTGAAGTCATGGCACAATGGACTTTGAAGTCATAGCACATAGACTTTCAATCAATCAGTAACACAAAATTAAAATCTCAATTTTTTCACAGAGTAAAGCCCACAGGAGGCTATTTTCAGGTCACAAGCATTATTACCACCAGCACAACTCAATATAGATACCTTTTAAAATGTATTAGTCCCTCTGTGAAAACAACATCTGCTTCAAACAGTTTACCCTGGCAACTTCTGTTCACTGGGTGAGGCTTCTTCTACACTACACTACTTGTGACACCAAAGCCAGCTCAACTCAAGTTCGCTGACAGCACACTGGTGTGTTAGCTTGAGACCAAAACTTGCCTTACGTACACCATCTTCCAAGAAAAATCCACAACAAAACCGGGAGACAAAGTTTTCACTTGACTCTGCTCCTGACAAGTACTGACAGTGACCATCTGCCAACCCCACACATCTAAGAAGACAAAGGCCATTGGAAACCACAATCTTTCTTGAAAACCCAGGTAAAAAGGAAAAGAAATCCATTTTCCATGGACTTAACAATATCACTATTACTCTTTGTAAGTTCAAGGAAATTAGCAACCACACAGTACTTGTCTATAGTTTTCTACAGCTCCTTATATTCTACCTGTTTAACAATTATTTTTCTTTTTATTGCAACAGTAAATATATTCCTCTTTTATTTCTCATAAAATTGAAAATATATGGAAAAACAGCATAACCATACTCTAACTCTGACTGTTATATAAAGGTATATTTTCCATTCATTTATTTTGCAGGCAAGTAAACACACTACCTTTTTCAATTTTACCCTTTTATTTATCTACAGTCTTATATTAGTCCAAGTATTCTATTTTTGTTACCTATGGAAGTTTCTATTTTAATTTTGCTGTTGTCGGTATTTTCACAAAATGTAAACATAAGAAAAAGAAAGAAAAATTGTTTTTGTTACCACATTTTAAATATTATTAGGGAAAACTATAACTTTTAATTTTCATATCTTTGATACCAAGATTCATAGCCTAACCTCTGAATGTGTCACCATTAACATGTCTACTTCTATTGTTTATTTTTTCACAACTGAGGTAAATTCAACTGTCTTGTTGAAACTTTGTTGAAAGCATTTTAAAGAAGAATCACAGAATATCTGGAATTGGAAAGGACTCATACGGATCACTGAGTTAATTCCCAAGTTGTCAAAATAATACTTTAATTTGATAGGGGCTTTCAAATAGTTAACAGATACTATATTTTGAGACCTGCAACATAAATTATTGCTCAAATATATTTGCTATAGGGGTTTAAAATATTGAATAGAGTCTTTAAGCACTGAACTCAATATTTAAATATTATTTACAGAATTAACTTTCAAATACTATACCTAATACTGTGAAGAAGTCTAACATCACCATGTGTTTCTCATCACCTGCATTAACACAGTATTTGAAAGACTGGGAAACCATGGTCAACAGGCTGGAGAGAGAGACACAGAGAGAGATCCAGTTTGACTTGTGCTGCATGGACAGTTTTAGCTATGTATGCAGGGTGACAGGTATAATACCTTCATAGTTGCCATTTTGGGGCTAATTAATACATTAATAGAAGAGAACTTCCACCCTTCGTGATACATGTTGTAACACACAAAGTAATTTCCTTCCACCTGCCTAGACTGGACTTGGATGTAATTTCCATAAGAACATTTAACTTACCATCTTCATCTGTCTGGATAATGGTCTCCTCGCTTTCCTTCCTCCCTTCTGGGTTGGTTAAGATCATCTTGAGGCTGACATTTGTGTAGGGAGGCAAATGATCCACAACGTGCTGAGGTGCTTTGGGGTCCATGTCCAAGCAGTCTGCTTTGCTCTCGTTGTGTCCACAGAAGTAGTGGTAGCATATAGTGACATTGAAAGTATGGCAACGAGTGATGTTGTAACCCAGAGATTCCCAGTCCACAGCGATGTGTCTGGCCTGGATCTCAGCAATCTTCAGTGTTTTCGGTGTTCTCATAGGTTCTAGAAAATAGAGCATAATGAAGAAAATATTGTTAACATTCTTCATCCAGCACTGAACTGTAGCTGGTAGATGGTGCATTCAGGAACGTGAAAGTAAAGGAAGCACCCAACAACAGGCAAGTATCATCCTTTGCACAGGAGGAAAAAACGCTCCTTAATTTTTTTACTTCATTCCTCTTTGTCCTGTCTTTGCCAGCTTTAATCAGTGATGGAGACAGCAATAGTGAGAAAAAGAATAGTTAATTATCAGTGGAGCAATTCAAAGCAATTGAGAATACAGGCAACAGATGCAAGAAGAGTGACCAAAAAGCCACCCAGCTGTCAATACTGGCTTCCCTTCTTGATTTCCCCCTTACCCTTTTCCTTTTTTTTACCTGTGTAAATTAGATAATACATCATAATGGTAAAGAGTGAACATTTACTATATCATGATTTATCACCAAGCAACGCTGTATACTAATTATACTAATTACCTTACTAAACTAGCAGTTACAAGAATGATGCAGATATTAATTAGTGTTTATTATTTTAGTAATGAAGCTCTTCATTCAAGAAAAACCCCTTGGAAATAGCACAAAAAATGCTTTTGGATATTCCCATTGTATCCTTATTCCTTCAAAACCCCAAAACCATGATTACTCTGAGCAGGTAATCTCTGACCTGCTCCCCAAGCTCAGCTGCTCTCCCCACGTGCATTTCCACCAGCAGAGTACGTGATGCTCCCCAAGCTGTCATCAATCTTTCGCTGTCTCTCTAGTGCATTCATTCCTCATGCAAGAGTAACTTTTATCGCTGAACTTAATTAAAATGATTTCACAATGAAAATCATGACCATGTCTGTATATACTAGAGTTTCACTGAAAATATACCCTGCTAGTACATGCTTCCTCCCCAGGGAAAATAAAGCCTGTTGTTGATACAGCTTCAGCCTTGTGTCCTTGCTGGTTTAAGGTCAAAACAGTCAAGATTGTTCAAGGAAGTGAAATATAGGATTTCTCTTTCTGAGTATAACCGTTCTTTGTAACTTGCATTTATGAGTTCCAACGAGGCAAAACCCAGCCAAAAGCACAGATGGTATATTGAAATAAGGAAATGTGAATCAGTGTAATGTATTCAGCATGCAGTTTGCCAGACAAACTGCAAACATTTAGTTTCAAACATCAAAACAATGGAATTCTAAATATAACATAAAGGTATTCCTAGTAACATGATGAGTGTTGAGGATTAAAAATTACACCTATTTGTTGCCATGATCTATCCTTTTTTCATTTTGAACAAGCACATACATTACCTTTGCCATTAAGTACTGATTTATCATATATACAGTGAAAAATGTAATTAAATAAGAAGACTTCCTGGGTAGTAGCTCTCTGAACACACTGTGTACTGTAACAATAGAGATTTGAAACTGAAAGATAGCATTGAAAAGATCCTTGAGAGATAAGAGACTTGAAGAGAAGGAGAAAAAACAGGGTTTTATAGAGAAAACAGTGCCTGGTGCTTTAGCAAGTAGAGAGAGGTGTGAGGTGGTCATCGAAAGAAAAAAAGTAGCAACATAGTAGGTCTACTGAAGGAGCTGATAAGGGTCTTCAAAGAATGAGTATTCCCCTGGCTACTGCAAGCACTTGGGGAAAAACTGAACACGCTCAAGTGCCACGAAGGAAGAGAACTCTTAAGACAAATACATACATACATATTTATGTATATATATATATACAAAATCAGCCCTTTTCTCATATGAATGATAGTGCAAAAGTCATGTATAACTAAGAGTTATACATACTCTGATTTAGAGTTTGAGGCCTAGAAGAGTAAACATATCCTTCACCAAGGAAATGTGTTATAGGCTGTTTTCCTTCTGAAATTGAATGATTTTTCTCATTTTAGTAATTTCCTCTTTGTTCTCCTACTCCAGTTTGTGCCTCCAACCACTCCCACTAGAGATGGAATTCAAACCTGAATTCAAAATTTATTGGAATTAAAACAACATAACACTTGGTGTCTGACCATGAAGTCTAAAACTATTAATGTTTGAAGCCAACTAATCAGAAACAGAAAACATTTTCATCTTGCATCTCCCATGGCAAGACTTAAACTGCATTTACACATGCTGCACAGCACTTTCAAGAGAGAAGAAAAAAAATAAAAGCTTTGTTAAACTTAAAGAAAAATTATTTTACAATTCTATGCAAATTTTACAAATGTGTCACAGCATCAGAGGAGATACTGAAAAGCATCCTTTATTCACCTGTCAAAAAGGAAAGAATGAAAGACAGAGTGTGATCTCGCTTTTTCACAACTATTCCCTTCTTTGGCAGAAATTAAACAACTTCTGCAATATTGAGATGGTAATTAAAGTCTGCAGAGTCTCTCAACAGCTTTAGTAAACTCTGCCAACTGTCCCACTGCTCCGAAAACGATGCTTTAAAAACACAATTTTACTCTTTCTTCTGGGCAATGTTCATCCTGGGAATCTCTAGAGGTAAAGACCAATTGTTTTAAACTACCACACCACAAAGTCTCCATCTGTAACACCTCAGTAAAAAGCAATCTTCGAATAATTACTTTTCTCAGATAAAGCACTATTGAATTTTTGAGTAGGCTTCCCAAAGATCTCAACCATCTCATTAAGAATAGCTTTGATCTTGATGGGAGCAAATAGTGCTCATCTCCTTTTTTTTCCATTTCCCATCACAGCTTAGGGTTTGCGTTTCACTGAAACATTTCTTTAGTCCTACAGGGATTTTATTTCAATTAATGCATTCTCATTTCTTGATACTCTTTGAGTACTGCTAATCCAAATCAATTCACGTCTTGTCTTCCCAGTTTTCTTCCCATCTTTCCTCTTGAAGTCACATCTAGAACTTTTATCCAAAATACATGGACTTTCAAGCACATGAGTTCTTACTTCTTTGTTGAATTACCCATGTCAAATAGGCACCCTATGACAAAGAGGGAAGAAATAAGATGCTCTTAAAATACCTGCTCAATCCTTAACCTGTCCACTGCAGTGTCAATAAGTGCAGAAGGCACTTCATATTTTTCAAACATTAATTTAGCAATTACCCCTATGAGATATGTAAGTGGTGTTAAAACTTTTCTGTGAAGAGAAAGAGACACAAAAAAGGTTAATAGCTTGCTCAAAGCAAATTACTGCCAGGGCCACAAGAAAACTGAACCCAACTACCAGGTCACTGGTGGCCATCAGACACCTAGCTGCAGCAATTCATAGAGCTCATGTACAATGTATGTGCCAATGCTTCCACCCAGATTCTAACTCCAATCCTACACTCCAGTCCTTTTTTAAAGAGAGGTTTGGTGGGGTTTTTTTAAAGGTTTTCTTAGAACAAATTTGAAAAAGCATAACAGTGCCCAGACACTAATTGAGTATCTGAGCATAAGGACATGTTATTTGAAAAACAATAATTTGGCTTATTCTTTTAGAAAGATTTCTTGATTGAGAGCTTCAAATTTGAATGGAACAGCTTTTTTTTTTTTTTGTTTTGCATTAAATCTTGTATTTAAATTTTAAATTTTTTGGGAGATGATATTCATAATTTATTTATTTTTTTCAAGCCTTTTTCTCCATCAGATAAAAGGCTGGAGGGAGTTCCTTCGTGGTGACAGCAGAATGTATGCAGGACTTCTGTTGTTGCAGGAATTTCAATATCCGGTGACTGCATCAAGCTCTTAGATATGAACATCCTGACTGGCAGAGTTAGATCTTCGAACAGAAACCCAGCAACAAAGCAAATGGAGGATTTGGTGGTGGTGGTGGTGGTGGTGGCAAGGTTGACCTTTAGATTCTTGTGAACACCTCTAATGATTACAGGCTTCCTTCTGCCAGACCTTGCCTGCCCATGGGCTGCTGGGCATTTCCACCTCTACTTAGAGTCAGCTTCTCCCTCTGCCCTTTGCTTTTAACACCTGGCAATACTCATCTCTGTTATCCCCCTCCTCCTCACCGGTGCTTTGTGACTTGGCACACAAATACTACCAAGTGCTTGCTGACTCAGATTTATTATCCCATCTGACTGGTTTTAGCCTCATTGAACCAATTAAAAACAGAGGCATTGGTAGAATACCAAAACAACAGAAAAACCAGAATGATAAGCGATCTCTACATTTGTACAGATTACTAAATCCTTAATCCTTATCCAGAAACCATGCAAAAGAATTACATGCATGTGGCACTCAATCACAACAATTTCTGGATCAAGAAGATTTAACCCAACCTTATGTGATAAAATAAAGAACATTTTAGTAATTCTCCAAAGCTTAACAATAGAGGGATAGATGGTGAAAGAGACAGAACCTGTTGACCCCATACAACCTCTCAACTGCAGGATGATTTAATAAGACTCTCCAGATAACAGATAAAATGAAATTCAATTTCTTTAGTGCTTGATAAGCAACACGTGGTATGACAGGTCAATATCAAGCCTCTTTGTAGAGATTATCTTCACTTATACAGAGATGGGAGTGAAAACAAAAATGTTCACAGCTGCAGAAGCAGCAAGGTGAGAGCATGCATTTCCTCAGAATCTCTTTTTAATGATAATATGTATTAGCCTGCTGTCAACCAGAGACAAATAGATGTCCTGAAAGCTGTGAAAGCTTTGTATGGGAAAAATCCCATACAAAATCCCATATAAAGTGTGACATGTGCTCTGCTTTTGCTGCCTTTCCTCAGAAATCCTAAATATTGACTGCAAGACAGTTTAATTTCCATGTACCTGGCAGAGGCAGGGGAATTAGATCTTCTGACAAGCAACCAGAATGCACATTTGTTCACATGAAATGGAAAACAGTTGGACAAATTTTAAAGCACAAACATTTCAGATAAAGATAGTGCTTCTCAAAAACCAGCATATCCTGTCTATACACTGTCTGTGTATTCAATCTTTAATTGGGGTTGGCTTTTGGATCCTTCCTCCCCCTTGAACTCTTTCTAGTCTGTCATTACACTGAGGAGCTGACTTCCAATTTCTGCTTTAACCACACTGACTGAAATTCATATCAAGTTTAAAAGCAACCCAGGTAGCCTTTATTGGTGACACTGCAGGTGAAAACTAACTGGACTTGGAAGGTGCAATAATGCACAAATTTGTGCACTTGAGGGAACTGAGGAGATATGTGAGGCCTCTGTTAAATGAAAACTCTCATATAGAAAAGCAAATCTATGACCACTATTTAAAAAGTACAGGTAATAACCCAATAATTTAAAGCACACTGTTTCTCACCAAGACTCCTTTAATTATCTTGCCTTTTAAAACAAAAACTACATAGACAAAAAGAAGCCCTTATATTTCTGCCAATATTCTCGGTCTGAACAGTCACTGGAATTTCACAGACTTTTCTTCTATGAGAACATGAGCCTCCTTGTCCTGTGGCTTCTCCTAACCTGTCCAGTGTAACTCCTTTTGTGGAATGAGGGAAATAAAAGAGGATTATTCTAAGATATCACCGCGGTTTTTGCTCCTTTCTCGGTTCATGCAAGGTCCTATAAAACCAAAATGTTCCCAAAACTCAAAGGAAAAAAAAAGTTATGGTCCTGTTGCTGTGAAGAATTATTCTGAAATAAGATAAGAGGCTCTGATAAGAGCCTCGAAGAAAGGTAAGAGAGAAAAAGCTGAAGAAAGCACAACCCACATAGGAATAGCTGTCAGAAGTGCAGTAAGAAAATAGTAAACAAAGGTTTCTTGCTTGCTCATTTTGGCTGCATTGCTCTCAATTATTACTTTTGTTATTAGCAAATGATGAATCAGACAGAAAAGATTTTTTTATATAGCTACTAAATTCCTCACATCATAAACTTGGTTAGGACTGCTGAACACAGAAGTTTATGACTCATTAAAAAGGACCAAACTAAAATTAAATATTTCAAGACACAACCACAGCCTCAGCAAGAACTATGCACATCAACTGTGATCTCTTCTGCACTTCTGGGGGTAATGTGCTGTTGTCAAAGGAGCCAACTGTAATTAAGTTATGTTATGAACAAAGCTAACAAAAATCCCTAGGTAAGGTGAGCTGTACTAGAATATCCATGACGAAGCCCCTGAGTTTCAAGGATTATTAACCTACAAGTCCAAGAGAATTTAGTTCAGATTAACTCCCAATAATTCCATTATTTAACAATATGATGATAATACAGGAAGATCCTTCAGACATCCCCAAAATGCCATGCATTTCAGTCTGATTTTCATAAACCAGTCTGTATGACAGAATAATTCTTGCCAATTCTGTTCAAGTTTCTTGTCTGTAACTGGCAGATTTTTGACCATTTCCAAGTAGAGTTAAAGCCAGCTTTGAAATAAAGGCACAAAATAATTATCAGCATTGGCCCCAATTCTTACTACATAGTGATAGTTCATGAACCACTTACCTTTCATCAGGGACTCTCTTCTTCCTACTTGATGTGTATTCCAACTTAAAACCACACGACACTATATAACCAACTGGATCAATATTGATGCAGGATGATATAAGGCATCAATATGCCCTTCTCATATGTTACTGGAATAAAATACTATTCCACTGTTGGAGTACCTGAACTCCCTCATTCTCAGAACCTACAAAAACCAGGACATCCATCACTTAGATAAATGCAAGCTGGAAAGCTTAACAGAGGTACTTGGTAGTAGGGTTTTTTGTTTGGTTGCATTGATTTTATTTGTTTTGGGTGTTTCTTTTACTGTTGGTTTGTTGTTTGTTTTTTTTTTTAAATCTTGTTTCACATCAGCATTTAAGACACCTGATTTTAGGCAGCCACATCTGAAAACTCAGGCCTTCAATCTTTTTAAACTTAGAAGCATTAATAAATACTGAATACCAAAGGAAGAGAAGTTAATGAAGTTGACAGAAGTAGTACAATTTGAAGTCTTTTCTGCAGTCTGACAAGAAAGAAAAAATTAACAGGTACTTACTCCCACAATAAAAAATCATAGGGATTGCTGGGCATCTCCCTTCTCTAATGTGTGACATATACATAATACAAAACAAATACGGACGCAAACATAAAAAGAATTAACTTTTTGTGCATTAGTATGTCCATCTGTTTGTCATGTGAAATATGAATCCAGAATAAATGAAACTATGGTATTTATACTGTGTTAGCATTACAGATTTATTTTGGTGCAAACAAAGGTTATAATGCAATTGCATGAAAATCTATGAGTTTTTTCTCCTTTCACTTCATCTAGTGACTGATTTATTAAGCCAGCTTACAAGTTTCTTATTGACCACATACTTCAGGGAGCTGAAGAAAACATCTGAATTATTACTTAGATAATCAGCTCTACTACACTAGATTCAGTAGCAATGAAGGAATATTCAATATATTTTTAGAACGTTTCTTTTTGGATGCAAAACACAGCTGTCCCTGCATCATAGATGTAGTAAACAGATAAATATAACTGCACTACTGACAATTATTTGCCCATTTTCTCTTGATAGAACATTTATTCTGTTGCCTCCATGCATGATTAACAGTTTATGCATCCTTAGCATACAATCAATAGCTGTGAAGTCTTGTCTTAGTTTGAGAGATTAGACATCCCTTGATAATAAATTCTGTTGACTTCTCCAGTTTAGCTTAGCTCAAAAAATCCACTTTTTTTTCTTTTTTCTTTTTAAATCTGAGTTTAAATCAAAAGGAACTATAGGGTCTAGGAGGGAGAGGAAAAGCTGGCATGTTCTCTTTAATCTCATTCTTTCAAATGAACAAAACCTATCTGATGGTATAAAACACAAATCAGCATGTCAACAAGCATCAGACTGCAAGAGTAAACACAGGGGAAGTCTGACAGTACAAAATACCTAGGAAGCCTGTTCAGGACTACAATTATCAAGTTTAATTCTGTAAAGTAATTTACAAAATTATTAGTGATAGGGAAAAAGTGAACCTTTGACTTGAAATATCAGTGCATGATTATGTTAAAGCAGAATGGAACACATCATCTAAAACAATAATAGTTATATTATAAAGAATATGTAGTGTGTATTTATACACACCTGTATACACTTTTTACCTACCTTAACAGCGAACCTAACTATTCAATACTGTGAAGAAAGCATTTACAAACATTTATTTGAACATAAATTGCTATTATTGCTTAGATGATATATTGTTCATTTCTCTCCAATACACATTCATAAACATGTTTTTTATGGTTTTGTTTACAAACTATATATTTGGGAGCTTAGGATGTAATGAGTATTAAGCAAAATAACTAAGTTGGAGCAGTGTGAATAAGCTAAACGAGTTTTCTATGGATAGCATTGAAGCTCCAGTTCCTTTCTCCTGTATAGAAAAAATTCAGTCCTCCAAGTTAGGAAGCATAAATACCATCACATGAAATAAATGAAAAAATGTGGAATGCAGTCTATAATAAACAAATAGTAAGCATAAAGTACTTAGACTGGGAAAAAAGGCTACATTCACCTCTAATAACTAAGAATTGAAAATTGCAGGCAGTACTTATGATACACACTTAAAACTTGTATACACATTTGTGTGTGTGCATGTACACTCATAGACCTGTGCAGATAAGTTCACTTCCCCACACGCAGATAAAACATCCATCAAAATTCATTCTCTCTGTCTTTTCACACCTACTGAAATGGTCTCAATCCAATTTTGTCCCATTTCCCTTTTGCCTCATCAGGTTCCTGCTGCCCCTGGGGCCTTGGTTGAAACCACCCATCCTCCATCCCACTGCCTGCAATCCACAAAGCCTTGAGTTTCTACCTTGGTCACAGCCCGTGAACTAACACATCCAATGTTGTGCTTGTGTGGCAAAACCCAATAACAACTTTGTGTTGCACCCTACTCTAGCCCCTTTCACAAAATCAATTACACAAGACTACATATCACACAATGTATATATTGTATAGTGAGAGATACCTTTATATAATGCATATGACAAACCTTGGATGAAACACAGATTCATTAAGTTGTTTAAAACCAGAAGTAACACTGTAACATGCAATGCCTCTGCTGTATATATTTTGTCCCATAAGTGAAACAATCCAGGTAATTTATTTTTAAATGTTGAATGACAACACCTGTAGCTTCTATTGTACAGAAAAGTTTTCTCTAAGCAGTTGGAAATTTATTTAATGAATTGTCTTCATTTTCTTCATTGGCTCATACAAATTTAAGAACACAAGTTGATAGTAGAAGCAAGTTTGTTTTCTTCAGGGAAAAAAAATACAGAAGCAAAGAAGAATTGCTCTAACATTAAAATCTTGAATAAGATCAGAAACCATTTTCAATGGTATGTAGAATTCTAAAAATGCTGGTAAGGAGCCATGGGGAAAATTCTTTTCTAAGGTTGCTACTTGCCTAATGTGAAATTGTACCATTTTTGAATTTCAATGAAATTTTGTTAGTTAAGTCACACAGTCACCTGCCAAAGTTTTACTAAGAAACATGACTAAGAAAACTTCTTAATCTATTGGTCAATAACCACTGCCAAGTGACTACCACAACTTAATACTCGTACCTGTATGAATATTCTTCTTAATATCTTAATTTCATATTTCTTTACAAATATTTTAAACAACCTTCTGTGGATTTTAAGTGTCCCAATTTCAATTCAACTGTCCCTTGATGTGATGTACCAGTGAAAAAAAATTGCATTCTTGTGTCAGCAGGCAAAGCACTGTCCATGATTTGCTAATGGAACACTCATGACATTTTCATTAGAAGATACAGCCCTAAGTTGATAATTTCCAGAGAGGAGTCTTTTTTTCTGAAAAGTTCTTCAAAACTTTTTTATCAGCGAAAGAATGATAAGGAATATTTCCTTTTCATATTGTCTTGTTGTCTGGGCAAAAGTGACACGGCATCAACTCTCTTTCCTAATATGATGTGGCTGCAAAAGTTTGCAAGGTTATTTTGGGAAATAGGACCGAATCCTGCAAACCTTTTGTTCCTGGAGCTGCCTCAACATAAGCAGAGCTCTGCAGAAGCTCACAAGCTCTTAGCCACTGTGAAAGAGGGTCCTTGCAAAAAGAACACAAAAGCAATGAAAAGGCCTTGCTGACAGAGGCACTAGCAAGCTGGGGAAGTGTTTTCTAAAATAGGCCATGAAATTCAAATAATACTCTTCCATTTAGCTGCATAAAATACTGTTGCTTCACTTTCAGCCATTTAGTGTTCCACCAAGCTGTTCTTTTCTGTCTAAGCAGAAACTTGGAAAACATAAAATAATTCATCTACAGTAAAAGAAAGTAATGTATTTTAGAAACAATTTTCTCTTTGCAAACTTCCTCTGAACCCTTCTGGTTTATTCATTAACAAAAACGTTAATGAAAAATGATCCTAGAGAATTTTCTGTCGATAGTAAAGCTGGATGAGTTGTAACACAAAAAGGTGGCAAACCCAGCAAATGAAAAACAATCCTAGATGCTGTGGATAATAACTTACCCTCCTTTCAAAATGAGGTGATTTCTTAAAAAGTTATTAATTAACGAGCAAACGATTTTACTTTATAAAGAACTGATGGTGTTGTTAAATGCAAACAAAACAAATCTACTTTTCACTCACATTCAAATGTAAAGGATCAGCTCTTTGCTTGCAGGAGTCATTACCATTTGCTACGTGTTTTCTTGCTCTAGATACCCATCTAGAGAGCTACCTACTTCAAGCTGTCAATCATATTCAATAATTTTACCACATTCTGACTTTCAAAAAGATATTGTACTAGAACAGTTGTCTTGGCTTCACTGTTACAGCAAAGCATGTGCCAACGTGCTCCCCCAACCAGCTCTACTGCAGCAGTCACCCAAGAGAGTGTCAATCACGCCTGCTGAGTAAGTGGAGCATTAAATTATTTTTTTATGCCTGTGTTGTACATGCTGAATCACTGTCATCATACCCTCACAACAGAATGCAAGGAAGGAAAGGCAGCCAATTAGCCAAGTCAAGGCCGCACAGGCAAATGCAGTATTAATTTGGAAGTGCAGGCTAATTGCTGGACACCAGCATTATACTGTCACTTAAACCAGATTTATTGCTGAGTCTAATAAATGTTTAAAAATAAATAGAAGAACAATCCCTTTCTCTCACCTTATTACTGAAAGACTTAAAAATTCCCCTGGGTATCTGCCAGGGTTTTTGTTTGTTTGTTTGTTTGTTTGTTTTTTGGCACCCCATTTTACTGCTAACCTTTTGGAGATCAACATAACAAGCCCACATGCAATCTACTACCATCCCCTCTTGTCATCACGATCAAGCCACTAGCTCATAACCCTTATCAACAACCATCATAATTTGCAGAATTACGCATCTACAGAATGCCTAAAAGTAGAAGAATGCGTAAAAATATAAAATTCTTCAGAATTTGTTTAAAGGTTTTTATGACTAGCAGTGGAGGTTTTGGGGGTTTTTCCCAGCTTTTTGAGCTAACTCTATTCATATCCATATCCATTAATACCAGCTTGTGATGCCAGCCTTATTCTCCTACTGGCCATATTCCCCATAACCACCTTCTTCCCCTCTCCTTGATTTGAACCTTGAAGTTATGGCTGCTCTTGCCTTCCAAATTCCCCTTGCTACTTTAATATTCAGGCAGAAATACAATATTACTATTAACTTGAGCTAATGAAACAAGGACATGTGCTAACAGTCAAAAAAAATCAACCATCAAAAAACCCCAAGCATGTTTGCCTTTCCCAGCAGCCCTTCACTTGTTGCTTTTGACTTGGATATCTGGAAGGCAGATTAAATCATGGCACCACAGAACAATTCAGCTTGGAGGGGACCTCAGATGGTCATATAACCCCATCTCCTCCTCAAGGCAATTGTATCAGATTGCTCAGGAACTGGTCCAGTCTATTTCTGGATATCCCCAATGAGGTAAATTCGACATTCTCTCAGGACAATAGTCATAGCAGATGGAGAGGAGACATGAATGTGACTTCAAGGCTTGAGCTGATTTCCAAATATTTGGTGAAAAGCAGAGAATTCCACAATTCCCTATGAAAACATAATTTTTTTTTTTGATCTTGCTTCACAGTATCTGGCACTGACCTCTGTTAGATGGCAAGGATCTTCACACAAATTTCACCAAGCTTCACTTTGTTTGACATACAACTTTACAGTTCACAGAATACAAGAAGCATCTTTTCCTATTAAAAATATTATTTTCAACTGCAGTATTTAAGATAAATGTGCAAAATAAAGTTGAACAGAAGAATTCAGTTCTCCTCTTTGCAAACCATATGATTGTGGCACTTAAGGCTGTGGTTTTTATGGTAGATGTGGCAGTGTTAGGTTTATGGTAGGACTTGAGCAGCTTAAAAGTCTTTTTCAACCTAAATGATTCTATGATTTTATACTAGAGAACAGAGAAAATCACTGTACTTCAATCTGCATATTTTACACCACTATTTAAATACATTTGGCAAGGGGCAGACATCTAAACAAAATGAGTTGGGGTTATCCAGTTTAATAATCCTTAGGTTATCATACATATCTACTAGAAATTTGTTTATGGATGTTTTGGTTTGTTTATTTAGAGGGTTCGGGTCAGATTTTACTCCTACTGAACATTATAATAGAACCCAAGAACAGAAGTCAATCATCAGAAGTGTGCAGCAATGCATCTAAGTGCATTGCCTTTACTTCTTAATCAAATTATAAGAAAGATGGAAAAGGCCAACAGTTATATGAATGTACATGGCATAGAAGCCCATTTTAACATCTAGGAAAAAATCAGGTATGTTGGAGTCATGTAAGAAATTGGCTAATATAATTTTGTGAGCTCTGCTGACATTGCAATCACCAGTATGATTAATGAAATTTATGCTTTCAGTCTTTTCTCACAGCTATAGTACCATGGTAGTGCAGTGCTTTTTCAACATTATGACAAAATGACTAATCTCTATTAATTGGTTTTGAGCAAAGGCTTTATACAGAGACTGAAGAGAGAAACAGAATATATGATTTTCACAGCTAACCATTTAAATCAAGCCATTTGCCGAGAGGATGAACTAGTTTACTTAACAGTGAGGTCTATCTACCATCAGGTATTCCTGGTATTGCCAGGGCGGCAGGACTTGCTCATCCAAGTGACACATAGTCTGAAAAGAGAGAATTCCAAGCCCAGCTCCTAAATGGTTTCAGAGAAAAAGTCACCACAGCCATAGAAACTTCCAAGCAAAGAATGTAATCCATGCTCTACTTGCAGCTTGGCTTCTGAGGAATGTGTCCCTCAAGTAACAGTTCCACTAGGCATTCAACCCAAAGGACAACAGATTGCTTGTCTTCTTTTGGACACAAACACTACTGCCTAATTAAGCAGTGTGTATAAAATGAAGTTTCCTTTGGTTGCTGGGGAGTTTGGCAAGAGTTTTTTTTTCAAGCTGCTCTCCATTTAAATTCAGATATTTTGTTTCTAGACTAAAAAATTCTCAAGGAAATTTATTTGAAATGTCTGGTTGATTTCTTTGTTGTTGCTGGCTCTGAACCCTCATTCTTGCTTAGCTATTTTGATCTGGCTATGACTGAGTATCTTGCTAGGAAAACTGCTATCTCTCTTAGAAAGGATTCAAAACACTCTAAGTTGGTTTTAATTCTTTTAAACACAATTAATAGATCCTTCCTAAATATAAAATATTGGAAGAGGAAGTTATCTACAGATTTCTAAGAAATTAATTTAAATTACATAGTCCACATAAAAAACAGCTTTGTCTTTAATAGAACTGGTTGGAAAGAAACCTTTATGCATCCTGCTGTTTTACAAGCCTCATTACAACAATCAGCATTTGGCATTTGAGAAGGACATTTAATAAAACCAAAAGATACCAGATTATATTGACAGCAAAATTATACTGACTCCTTGCAACAGTAAGTGAAGCTGTAGAATTTGTGTTACCCTCATTTCTGTCTGAGTATGAAAATCCAAAATCTTTCATTTCCTTAACATTCCTTGAAAAAAGACAAGAGGATAACAAATCACTTTAATGATACTGTTATAAAGGAAAAACAAATGATGGAGCTGTAGCTATGTTTACAATTATGGCCTTGCTTTGGTATTACACAGCTGACAATAGCCAGCCTTATGTGTCCTGTGCTATTCCTTGAGTTCAATTTCCTTCAGATAATGTATTTGGGTTCCATAATATGCCTCTTTGGTGAAACCAATAACTGAATCCTGTGGTAATTCTTCAGGAAGTTATAATTTATGGCAATTGTCTGTTCCCACCACTTTTCTCAGTAATTTGTTCCAATGATTAATAGCCCACTGTTAAAGACAGATAATTGTACCTTACTTCTAATTCAAATCAGCCTGACTTCAGCATGCAGCCATTTGAGGTTCTCACATTTTACCTCCTCCAGAGGAAAGAGGTGTTTTGTACCATGTACTATTATTCCCCTGTACAAATACTGTATAATTACCTCCTTCTCTCTGATAGACATATATGAGTGAGATCTTTAAGTCACCTTTTTTAAGACTACATCTTAAGCCATGACTCTGCGGCACTTTTCTCCATTCCTCCCAAATCTGCAGCTGTGTGTTGAAAGCATGGACACCAGATGTGCACCCAGTTATCAATATTGGTCATACTCACAAAATCACATCTTTTCTCCCTGCACTGACCCTGATTTTTAGTCATACCAGTACACAAAGAACTTTTGGTGACTGCTTGGTCTACATCCCCCAAAACTCTTTTTGTGTCTCTGTACTACCTCTTCCAAATGCATGTATTTATTTACATTCATGTGTAGACAGTAAGCCATACTATCTATCTCTAAGCTATCAGAGGAGGCAAAAAGGTAAAAATGAAGCTTCATATTTAAATCTCAAAGCAAGTACACAATTCTAAGAAGTATAATGTCATAAACTTTTAATGTGAGATATCTTGCCTTTGCAGGTTCTCACTTCACAGCTCAACATTTTGATTGCATTTTGTAATCAAAAGATGCAGAAAAATTAGAGCTAAACACCACTGGCTAAAGGGTGATAAAACTTTATCTGCAAATATATTTACTAATTCTTTGTTCATTAGTAAATTCTAATTTACTAATACTTTGCTCATGACTCAAAATAAAGACTATGAATACACACGTTAGTCTATATTAAAATATTACAATTATTTAATATTATGAGCAGCAGAGAAAAAGAAAACAAAACCAGAAAAGAATGCCAATGCAGGGAGAAAGAGTGCTATGCCTTCTCCCTGTATAAACATCTAAAAAAATGCAGTCACGCTTTACTGCAAAAGACAATGATACAATTTTTTCTCAAAAACTGGTGCCTTGCTGAAAGTCACTGAAGATTCCCCAAGGAGAACTTGAATTAGAGTCAAAGGCCAAACATAAAGACACCTCTCTGAAACCTAATCCTCTTGCCCATTTAAAATGTTCCTGCAGCTTCTGGTCAGAAAAACACAGCACTGGGGTGGTACTGTCAGTTTTACTTGTTTTTCTTTAGTGTTTTCAACACCAAGTAACTCAAATATCTGAACAAGTATCAACACAACTAAAATAATAACAGATAACCTACTCCTTTTACCACTCAATGTCAGATTGTTCCTCCCCATCCAAAATACTCTCTTCTGGCATTAGCAACATAACAATGTTTAAACTACAAATAGGCATATGATATTTTAGTGTTACTTAGTGGGTTTAAATGAAAGTTGATTGCTTTTCCACTGTCCTTCCAAGATGTTCCAGTAGAGACATGGATTTAGGTACAAGAACGAGGCCTATGTCTTTTCAGACTTAGGATGAGCCTGAAAGCATGGCACATTTGTTGACATCAGTAGCTATTAAAGAACAGCCAAATTTGTTAATAAATTAGCTCTAAAGAAAAATTTAAGCAGTAAGTAGTAAGAGAAAAACAAGCATTTTTATGTCATCTGGATAAAACCAAAAAATCTTCATTCAGGAAACTATTTTACCAGAGTCTTTGTCACAGAACAAGAACTCCTCAGTGTCTCTCTTGACAGATCTGACAGCTCACCAGGGTCTCCAAGAGGCTTCATGAGCTGACATCTCTCTGCTTTCTCCATTGACACTCCTCTTCCCCCATCCCACTCAGCTCCCTTAGATCTTTAGGCTCCAAACGTGCTCTATTTTAGAGCCTCAGGTGTGTTGGATTCTCCTGCCATAGGTTGGAAAAATATTTTCCTGCTCTTTATTTGATCTAAGAATATCATCAGCAACTCCAAATACAGCAACATCAGGTACTTGATTTCAGCATCCAGGCAAAAACCTATGGTATTTTGCATTTATTACTTGCAAACAAGAGATATAAAACTAGGGCACTCACTCTGAACATAAAAGTGGCACTAAATGTGTTTATAGCCTTCAAATCAGAAAAGCATTTTAAAAATCAGGATTAACCTTCTCTAGAGCAGTGCCACGATCTGTCCTACTTGCTGGTTTTCATGGGCTTCAACTTAAAAGGGGCATCTCTGAAGAGCTCAGGTTTTGTATGGACAAAAACAGATGAGACACAACACCAGCAAAAATTACACCTGGGCTGCCAGCCTTCCATTCCCCTCTCCCAGCTCTCTTCCACATCAAACCAAGTCACCCTAACAGCGAGGAAACATCTTTGGTTCAGACAGGCTTGTGCCTGTGCTGTGTGGAGGAGTGGATTGCCTCCTCATCCACTTTTCTTCAGTCTCACAGTTGAATACTACAGGTCACTAAACAAGCTATTAAATTGATTTTTTTTTTTTTTTTGGTCAAGACATTAGATGCTGAATTGACTAGGCCTTAAATAAAACAATTCTAGCAGAGGAAATTTGACACTCTGAATTGAATTAACACAGTAAAAAAATTCCCTGAATTTTCCCCCTCTTCCACTTTACTCTAGGAGCTAGAGTCTAGGAATAGCAATACAAGATCTGTAATAACAGCACACTAAAAACTTTCCAAACACCTCAGGGAAAATCCTCTAAGTTATGGTTTTGGCTATTCATAACACAGTAAACCAGTATTTTAAACTATTTCTTGTACTTTATTCCCCCCCACCTTAGAACTTCGTTAGCTGATATACTGATAAACAAGTAACCTTTAAAGCAGCTTTTCTAATTCTTGTGTAGATAATCAGTATATTGAACACTTATTATCACATTTATTAATTATCACATTTTAGATTTAACTGAGGTATGTATTTCCATCTGTATCTTTCAGCTATTTAACAGATGTGTCTCCTGTCACAATTATCAAATGCCCTGGAAAGCCTCCTCCAATATACTTTGTATGTCACTGGCAACATCACCCCCTGGTTTGTGTACAAATATTATGCAGTTTGCTTCCTTCTCAGCTCTGCTACACACAGGGTAATTCAGCAAATAAGAAAATATCAAAATCATTTTTTTCTCCCCTCAAACACACAGAACTAAATAATACTTTGTAAAATAGTATAAAAAGAATTATAGATTTTTTTCAGAAATGCAAGCAAGCTTAAAGCACGCTAAAATCAGCAATGCACAGCATAGACATAGCAATCCATATGAAATAATTTTTACAGAAAATTAATTATTTCCTTGCAATGGTGCCAGAATTAATAAATCACTCTTAAAACCCTGATGCAGTATTTCTAAACTGGTTATATTTTGCTAGCCAACTCTGTCTTTTAATAGCAGCCCAATAAACCCAAACAAGTAAAACTGTGAATGTTATTTTAAATTGCAACAAATCTCTACTTGAAATATTTTTTTTAAAATATTTTAAAACTACAGTCCATATGTGAAATATGCTCCAGTTCAGTATATACAGAACTCAAAATCAGGTTCCTAACCCTTAAAACGGTTTCAGCAAACTGACTCAAGATTAAAATTAGGGGAAACAACTGTCACTTAGCACTGAAATACACAATAATCCAAGCGGTTTAAACCAAGATTTAAGTGGTTAGCTCTACAATGTACCCACTGCATACTGAACCACCTGCCCTTCCAGTTTTTTATCACTTGTGATAATAAATGAATAAATTTTTTAAAAATTCAAATATTTAATTTTATACCCTCCTAACAGAAAACAGAAAAAAAAAAAAGAGGAAAAAGGTGGAATTTTTTTTCTGGACTTTGAAATGCACCTAATATATTTCGCTTTAAATTAATTTTCTCAGTCTTTCCTTCTTCTTAATATTGCCCTATACTTTTAAGCTTGCCATACATAAGACACAATTTCTTCCTTTCCCTCAAACATATGGGATTGCTACCACAGCATTGTGCTATTTTCACATATATGACACTTCTGAAAGAAAACATCAGAATCTCAACAATCCTGTTTGTCGCTAATGCACAACTGGTAAGCCAAGCAGCATTTGTCAAAACTGCTTGAAGAAGATCTAATTCTCTATTCTCAGGACAGACGTTCAGTTTCAAAGTATGTCACATTATAAAACCATCTCAGTCTAGGACTTCTTTTTGCTGAAATGGTACATTTCCATACTCTTCCATCAGAATAAAAATTGAAAAAAATTTTTGAAGGTTATAAAAGAAGGAAATTATGATATAATCAAGTCACACTTGCAGAGACTTCAAAACTGTCAGATATACATAATCAGAGATGGAGGAGATAAAACATCTGCTGTGGCAATAGAGGGATTCAAAATGATTGAATGAGCAAGAGCAACAAACCCACAAAGTGAAAAAAAAACCTAAACCCTTGCATTCCTTTCACATTGCATTTGTTTTGCATTTGATATTTACTTCCCAGCCACTCCATTGAACTATTATTAAATAAAAGCCTTCACATCTGATATGCCATGAAACTGCTACAATTACTCTCTGATAATCTTGACAGCTACCATTGACCTTTTGCCATTTGCTGTGATTTTGCATAACAAAAATAATGTGAGTGACATTTTTAATACAAGAAAACTTATGAAGGAGATAAACATTTTAATGATGAGGAATATTTCTTCGTGCTTCAGGTCCTAAGGTTTTAGCACCTATCAATGGGGGCATGAGCCATGCCACACCCAGCACAGGCAGCAGAGCCCATTGCTGGAGCACTGCAGCCCTCCCAGTTCTTAGAAGCACCATAGCAGCCTTGATGCAGCTCAAAGGTGTGGACCCTGTGCTTCAGCATCCAGCCAGCAGTGCTTACAAGCATTAATGCTTTCCATTCTATTCAGGTTTATATCTGAGAGAAGTCTCTAGACTCATTTCTTTCTCCTCTTCCACACCATTTCTGCTCCCTCTCCCCTAACATCTCTGAATTGTCTGAAGAGGATGATTGCTGTGTACCCTGGCAAACACTGCTGAACACCATGACCAGCATCAATGCAGGAACCACCACAGTATATAAATATGACTTTCAATATGGACTTCCAATATTAAGTGTGGTCTTGGAAGATAGTGTTTAAGCTGCCTAAATGGTTTAATAAATAACAATCTTTGATGCCAAAGAGCAAAAAGCTAGGCTACCAACTGAAGAGCCTTAATCAAAATAATGCAATGCTGAAACAATAATATTGAACCAAGTCAAAGGTTTTGATAGCTCTAAATACCAGTTATCAAAAAAGGTGAAAACTAAGGATCAGCCTTTGCTCTTGATTGTGTACCTTATCTCCTGCATCTACGGAAATGGTAAAATTTTATTAATGTCCTATTTATCTACCAATGAAAATTATATAATTTTCCATAAATTCTTTTAGCTCTTTTTGTTTAAATCAAATGCTAAATATAAGGCATAAACCAAAGAAACTTCAAAAATTACAATTTACTGTGTCTGTGTTTTATATATGCAAGTTATCATCTTTGGCAACCTTATTATACAAGACTTACAGTGAATAATCACTTTTGGGTTCCATTAAAAAAAAAGTTACAAAATGAGTATAGACTTAGCACCTACTTATTCATTTTTGCTCTTCTGGCCACAAGTCATCACAATCTGTACTAGAATCTAACCCAAATGACATGCAATTTACTCTTCTACATAAGGGGAACAATTTGGGGGAAAAAAATAAAACCCAAGGAATTATCCCAGCAGATGTCTCTTCCTCCCTGAACACCTATTTGGACTTTGCATTTCTCAAACATCAAAATGAATTTAAACCCATTGTATTTCTCAGTGACTTTTTTCCACAAATCAGATTATGTAACACCCGCTCATCTCCTTCCCTTCACCTTCTTAGGTTTGGTATTGGACTTAGGAGCTGAATTTAGCTTTACAACATCACGTGCAATAGGAGAGCCATTAACCTCCCTGTAAGTTCATAACCACAAGTCACTTTGTTGAGTACCTTTAGTGTTTAGAGACATCTCATTTCACGATAAAGGGCAGTTAACACCTGTAAGGCAATTATATCTACCAAATGTTGTTGGCCTGAAATATGAATATGTAATTGTTCCTGCCATCTGTTAATTATACTAGTTGAATCACTTATTTAATCATATACATTTACTTGACATCTACAAACTTTTTAATAGCTTTCACAAATGCTAACCTGGCTCTCAGGCAGAACTAAAGCACCATTTATGTGTCCCACAAGGAAATGACACCATTCTGCGAAAGACCAGATTTTGCAGCAGCTCTACAAGATGAGAAGGTAGCTTGTGCCAGGCATTTTCCCAGCCTGTCCATGCTGGCTAACAGCCTCAGGGACCAGCGGGGAATATTACTACTTGAGGCAGGGACATTGTTTCCCAGCAACAAGAATAGTTGGATTGAAGACTGAGGGAACAGGGCAGGAAGATGGCGGGTCTGGATGTGGAGGGAGCAACAGTACAACCTGATTTACTAAGAAAGCTGCCCAAGTGTTCCTCAGGTTAATGAATGCTGCTTCTGAATCTCTAAAGATAAGGAATCCATGCTACCACATCACAGCTTTGGCACTGAGCTTGCTCTGTTTCCACTAGGGCTTCCTAAAATGCCTACATTCAGTAAGGTTGCTTTAAACCATCACGGAACTGCAGACAGAATGGACGTTTGCTGTTCTCCAAGGATAAGAGGACATACAATTTACATTAGTCTTGCTATAATGGTGGAGGTGATCTCTGATGAAAATGTCTCCCATACCTCAGTGCTACTCCCCTTAGCCCTCCTAGAGCTTACTGACACATGTGTTCCCCAGCACAAATTAGCTCCATCCTGCCTCCCTCTGAATCCCAATGGTATTAAAAGCATGAGCAGGGTAGCAGAAAGGAAAATAAGACTGTGACCTGTTTCCCTCAGTCTAGGAGAGAGAAAGGACAAGAGTTTCCCCTCATTAACCCACCCAAACTCTCAGCCTTGGATGGAAGCTGAACTAGAAGTGGGAATGAAGACAGTAAATCCACAACCACATCTGGTTGGCAGACATCTTACCCAGCTTCCCACTCTGCCTGCAGCCACCTGCTTGCTAGCAACTTCTGCCCATATACAGTGAGTCTAGGAAATGTGAAGTAACTAAAGTAAAACAATTACTGGAACATGTAGCATGATTTTCTTGGAAATGGTTTTAATAACAGGGTTGGGATTAAATGGTGCTGTGCATGCATATTTTGGAGATCAGCAGCCTAAACTATTCTGAAACTTTTGATGAAAATTTCAGTGTCTCCAAGATTACCTCTCTGAGTTTCTGTTGCAAATACAGAGCCATCAAAATGCAAAACAAAGCAGTGCTGCTAATCCAGCATTACAAGGTTAAAAAGAATGATCAAAAGTTAAGGCAGGTTCTTATCATTTGCATATTTAAATGTCTATTTTAACAGCCAATATTTTCATGCATCTGGACATACCCTCACTTCTTTCTATTGTGGAGAAAAAAAACTCTGAATTTTAATTAGGGAAAATGTAACTTTTTGAAATAAAACCCCTTTGAATCAGTATATCTTTAAAACTAACAGTAGATAAGATTCATGCCTAAAAATTCATAGAAGACTATAGCTGGCATCTCGTAGAAATCAATTTATAACCTGGTACACTAAAACCAGCCCCATTTTATCTCTCCATCTTCACCACTGGTTATATTCCACGTTGCTCAAAACTTTCCTAAAGCTGCCTGAAAACTTCCTTTGCTGCTTGAACATTAATCCAGAACTCACAGTGGAACCTTGCTGGTGACCAAGTTGAAATAGCTATAATGATGTTTCCAGCCCACTGTGGTGGTGACAGGATGGCAGCTGCCCAGGCACAGGGAATATAACCTGGTTGGCTGCAGAAGCCTGGGAAACACTGGGAAAGGTGCAACTTGTGGTCATCTCTACCCTACAAAACTGCAACTCTGCCTAACTGGGAAATAGTGAAATAATTGAGATATTCTTATTACATAAAGGTAGTTTTTTCTAACAATTCAATTCAAAATCCAAATAAATGAATTCAGAGAAATTTACTTTCTAATTTGCAGCTACTTTGCATATCTGCTGGTTGATGAACTAATCTATTGAATCCTCAAGAGAAACAACAGTGAGTTTATTTTATTGTCCCTAGTACCCAGAAATGGGCTACAAAACCCAGAACTTTGCTTAGATCAGGACTGCAAATGGACAGGCAAAAGTATGGGGTGCCTCTTTCATTTCTAGTGAAGATCCTGCGTTTATCAAGCTGCCCCCAGTTCTCCTGGGAAGCAGCTGCAATTCACATTTGTGCTTTCCAGGCAGAAACGTGCACCTGGGGCTGGGGCCAAGGGTCAGTTGAGACAGACATCCAACCCTCCTCCAGGAAAAGGATGAGAAAAGGCTGGATGGGGGAAGTTCTCTTTAAAAAAAAGTCAACAAAAAGCTACCAATGGTCCCATTGGGGTGTTATGGGGTTTGGGGTCTGGGGGCTGGGAGCAGGAGGGAAGTCCTGGGGAGGGCTGGGCAGAGCCTCACAGCTTGGATCCCTAAGTATGCAAATCCTATCCCTCTGCATGCACCATACAGACACCTTCGGAAACTTCTTCAGATATGCAAATGAAGTCTCTATAGAAATTAGGAGAAAAGCAAGTATGCTTTATTTTAATTACTTATTGTTAAGTCAAATGTTGCAATTAATAAAGAGGTCAGCAAATAACTTAAAAATATTCAAGGAATATGCAAAACAAAGCCCTAGACCACAGTTGTCTCTCCCCACTGCTCAGAGGTTCCCTATGTAAAGAAAACTTGCTAGAACATCAAACTTTCTCTAGAGAAATAAGAAATAAATTGAAATCACACACTGTGACTTTTTCTAGCAAGGATTAGAAAAATTAAGTGGATTTCATCTGGTTTCAAAATATATCACAAAGAGCTATGGGCTCAAGGTCTAATGTTCAAGCTATGCCTGTATTGACCTCGCTATTTATTTTGATACTAGTTTTCCCTTTTTCTTAATCAAGTGTCACTTTAAAAGCATGTGAATAGTATTTGGTGAGGACAAGCACTGCTGGGCACTCTGCCAAGGACTATGAATGCTCAGAGGCAGCTGAGAAAGAGAAAAAGGCAGCGGTCTGAACTATGATTCAAAAGGAGAAAAAAGAAAACTAGTCCAAAACTGGAGATTAAAGGGGAAAATTGGCAAAAATCAGTGTGGCATGGGTAGAGTCAAAGAATCTACTTAAATACACAGTACACACAATCAGATCAAGTGCAAGCAGACAAGTTTTCATTACCAATCACCATAGGAATTTTTCATATTGTTAAAGACTCTAAAACTGTAAATGAATTCAGGCAAAGATATTGAACTTAGAATTGAATTGCATTCTCTGCTTAGACATCTCTGTAATTAATAGCTGAATTTTATGTTAAACTTCTTATTGCCTATTATTTATTTCCCTATGCCAAAGCAGGTAACTATGCATTATTATCACATTTGCCAGTCACACAGGCACATAACTAACCATATCAATAGTGCATTAAACACACTAGAGCAAAAATTATTAATTTTCTAAGTCAAAAACTCCCTTTTCCCTAGCAGAGGCCTCCCTTGTCCCTCACGCAGGCTGAGCTCTGCCTCTTACCCAGCCTTGGAAGTTGTACACACAGTCCAGGGACTGTTCAGCAAACAGAGTCATTCATTCTCAGCATGAGCCCATATGCCTTAAAGTTTGCTTGCTTATTTTTCAGGTGTACCACTGGGTCTAATAAATTATATCATTTTCCCCCATACAGCGACCTTCTTATATCATTGCCTGTCACAAACACAACAGTGCTACTATTCCTAAATATTTTGCAGGGCAAAATTACCACTCAATCCAGTTGCAGCTGAAGAAAACGAGCAGTTCTGTGGGTTTTTCCCCAGGACCCCAGTGCAGGGGCCCAGATTAAATTCTATCAATAGCCATTTGTGAAAGAACTGGTTTAATAAGACCTGCCTAGAATTACTCAAAAATTTCATGAGAATTCAGGTTTTTGAGAGTGGAGCTCAATTTCTTCCATCAAAAAAGGTTTCTTTCTCTTCTTGAACTGCTTTGCCTTGTTTGACAATGAGTTTCAACTTTCTGGAAATCCAGTAAGGGTCTTACTGCCAAGGAACCCTTTTACAAAATAACTGATTCTTTACAAGACACTTTGGAGCTCAATCATCCTCTTCACTGAATGAGCTAAAGATTATTGCTAATGAGACAATTGCACATTATCTCAGCATGCACCCTGAAGAAGAACAAATAAGAGACTGCACTGGCAATCAAAATCTGGCATTTCCTAACTAAAAAAGGCTTGACTTTGTGATGCCTGTGTGTAACTTTTCCTTCACCGAACATTTTGTGCTATTATGCAGAAAACTATCAGAATCATCAACAGCTTTTGAGCTTTCAAGTCCCCAGTGGAGACAACTGCAGCTTTGAGGCAATGGGGCAACAGGGAGGGATTGACAACCTAGTGACATGGAACATAATTTTGCAGGGATGACTTTGTTGCCACTTCTGCAGCTTTATGCCGGCACTTAAAAAATAGTGAGATGCAGACTACATTCCAGGATCCCTTCTCAGCTTTCCCTGAATCTGATCCTGGGCTGTCCGTGACCCACATGTAATTTTCCCCTTACTTAACTCCCCTTGCCAGTATTACTTCTCACATATACTCTTTTGTTCTGTCTCCAGGCTTCTCATTAGAATGCTTGCATTCCAGTCTGCCCTACTCACAGAATCACACAACAGCTGAGGTCAGAAGGCACCTCTGGAGATTGTCTAGACCAACCTGTCAGGCTAAAGTGGGGTCAACAACTACAGCAGGCTGCTCAGGGCACTGTCCAGTCAGGTGCTGAATATTTCCATTGAGAGCATCTCCAGAGTCTGCCTGGGCAACCTTATTCAATGTTTGACCATGTTATTTGTAAAGTTTCTTCTTCTGTATTTCAGATATTTCAGTTGTGCCCACTGCCTCTTTTGCTTTTTCAATAGATATTTGTACATATGGATAATTTTCCTCTCAATCTTTTTTTCTCCAGACTAAACAGTGCCAGATCTCTCAGTCTCTCCCCTTATGGCAGATATGACAGTCTTTGTGGCACTAGTCATCCCACAAGCTTCCCCTTTTTAGTCCCATCTTTGCTGTCTGCCCCATCTCTAAAAGCCCTTTTTCTCTTAGTAGACCCTGCTCCCCTTGACTTTTGCCCAGTTATTTCCAGCTTCCATCCTTGTCTCCTCTGCACTGCTGCTTTCCAGCTCCTATTCAACCTACACTCTGTTGAACTGACTTTCTATCTGTGTTCTTGTCTGTTTTCCCATTTTGCAGGTTCTCCTCTCCTTCCTTTTTTTTCCACTTCCTTCCTGTGATGCCAGGAAATTAGCAGACTATGAAGAGCACAGGGACACACACTTGTGTCCTACTCTGTTCTGTTTTCTAGATGGAAACTACTTTAGGCAATCCAGAAAAACAGCAGCAAAGATGTTCTCAACCTCTAACAGTACTGGTCAGCTGTATTCTAATATAGTCAGAATCTGTGGGGGGGGTTAGACTTTGAGGTCTTAACAAGTCTCTGCTGAGATGTGATTTTTTCAAAGGCTTACAACTCCAACAGGATTCTCATAGGAACAGAAAAAAACACTCCCTTGACACAAATTTCTTGTGAAGAGTCAAGTCCTTGCTTGAAAGCTTAGGGATATCATATTTCTTCTGTATTTTTGATGCAACCAAACACATAGCACTTAGTCCTTGCATCCAGAAATCTCCAAAGTCTTCTGATTTTTTTTTCCCATGCAAAAGACAACTAAAACTCCTAGCAACTGAGAACAGGGCAAGCACAAACAGTTCTGTAACTAAGGGTTAGTGGCAGTCAGCTTGGTAAACACGGTAAATCCCACAGAACTGTTCCTCCACAGTTTTACTTTAATCTTGTTAAGAAAACAGTTTCCATTTATAAAATTGAATTTTATCTAGTTCTGACAAGATTTACTGGCATTTTGGGCACAGACATTACCAAAAGCAATCATAAATGAAATTTCATTATCTTTAATAGAAGACTGAAATGCTAGGAAAAGTCTGCAATTCTTTTTAGGATCTCTTACACCTCTTTTGCCCATCCCTCTCTTCCCTGTAGTATTTATGTTTTCTGATAAAAGACAAGTTAGCCAAATGCATTAATGAAGTTCACACACTGAACGGAGGAGAAGACCACCACTCCAAGGAACCAATGAAGCATTTCTTCATATCTTTCTGTGTGTACGGGTTTACTGAGTGTCAACAGATAACTCCAAACCCAGAAAATTGTCACACCAATCCTGAATATATAGCTTGACACCAAGTGCACTGTAAGAATTTGCAACAATTCAATGCTATTTTTCATCATAGTGAAGTTTTCAACTTAATTTTGCAGAATAGGTTTCTAGAGTATATTTAGGATAGGAACTTTTTTTGTCTGTTTTTCATTGCCACTAAGGATCCATTTCTATCTAACATCACAGCTGAGAACACTTCTCTTTCTGAGTATAATCTGATCAGTGGGAAGATACTTTCCAATATCACCATTTAAGAAAGTGCAGAATGGATTAGCTCACAAATTAATTTCTTAATTTAGTGTCAGAATAAACTGCAAAAAGCAAGGGAATGGAAGAAATTCAGAAGTGTGAGAATATATGCTTAAGAAATAACACAGTATTTATGAATATTTTTTCTTTTATATAATCTCACAGATTTGTACATCTGTGTTATTCACAAGACTGTGGGTTGAAGCAGCATTTAAGAATAGATGTTAAAGTAACTTTCATTTTTTAGCTTCTTTCAACCTTGTATAAATAAATCCATTTATACTTTTACTAAAATGGATCTCAGTAGAATCTTACTCACTCAAGCTACATTTTTGGGGATTCGGTCCTAAAAATAATGAAACAGCAGGGGAAATTCATCATAAAATATACTGTTCTCACTGGACAGATATAGCACAGCTTTAAATTCCTAAGAAAGTTTTTAGCATATTTTGGAAGAGCCAGGAAATCTTGCAAAAATGGGAACTTTCATGTCAGTCATTCTCTATTAAATCTTTGCTCAGAGGTAAGGACAGATTGCTACTCTGCATGGATAAATTAGGAAATACAATGATGAGTAAGACCTCCTCCTCTCTGGAGAAAGTCCATGATTCTACTTGAAAGTAGAATCTACAATGGATATGCCATGCGAAGGATGAGGCAATTACAGCAGCCATTGTATAATTAAAAGCAGTTCTAATTCTGGCATTCTGACAAGCACTGGAAGACAAGTAAGTGTTTGTGATTGTGGCAGTTTTCCAAATTAGAGATGTGCATGACAGGAGTAACTCCTTGCCTTGGTAACTAAACATGAACCACTAATGGGGGTGCTTTGAAGAGAAAATCTGACCTAATGGAGGTCAATAAGAAACTTTGGCAGATTAGGTATGCATTGTGCTCTGTGCCTGGACAGGGTGGAGAGACATTTAGATGCACAAAAAGAATTAATTAGCCATCACCATTTAAATTCACTGGTTTTCTCCTGAAAACTGCTTCCAGCAGTGACCTCAGTAACAGATAATAGCATTTCCATCTCATGGAAGCTGTAGTTGAAAAGCTTCCAGTTACTAAGAGATTAAAAAAAAAAGAAAAAAAAAGGAATTTGACAGGAAACACAATGTAACCTTAGGTACAGTCTTATGATAAAAACTCCTATATAGGGATACATAAGAAATATCCATGCAAATAACTGAATTTTGTGACAGAGGTTTAACATCTGACAGTCTTAACCTGCAGCTTTTAAAATCATGACTGCATGGTTTTGGGTATGGGTAAGGAAAGACAGAGGGGAATGCTGGTTAATATTTATGTTCACCCACTAGTTAAACTCCATAAATGTGGTTTTCCTGCAAGTTAATGTTTGACACCAGACCGCTTTATGACTAATGAAGAAGAAACAAGTCTAGATGGGGACTCCAAAATGTGCAGTCAACACAACAAGAATGTACAGTGAAATGCCTGAAAAGCATCTTGTTGATATTTACAGTGCAAGTATAATGAGTCCAGGGATGATGGATATGTAAAAATAATATTTGTAATTATTTTGACCAGAGTGAACTTGTCATTCATTACCTCAACATTCTTGGGAAAAAAGGCAGATTTTTTTAAGGGGGCTATTTAATTTTTCACCTTGGAGTTCCACCAGTCAGCCAAAAACTGAATTATTACTAAAATAACACAGAGCTAGGATACAGGGATATTAAGCAACAGGTCATAAGAAAGATGTTAAGATTTGACCCCATTCCTCTCCCTGCTGTTTAAGAGGTAAGGCTAGCATGCAACATTTGAAGTGCCTGTGGAGCTTTCCTTCTTGACAGAAATGATCAACAAACAGTACAGCTCTGCTACACTTTGAGAAGGTGAAATGCAGCCTTCAAAGGTCTTGTAATAGAATGATACAAATACAGCTCTTTTTAGTGAAAACGTGACAACAGAGAGAGAGGAACAGTGTTTCCTTTATTAGCTTTCTTCTCACTCTGCTCACCAGGCAGAAAGATCTCTTTCAATACGAAATTGACTCATCACGATGCCAGCTATAAAATCTAGGTAATGTTAGGCTTCTAAAAAAGTCTAATGCCAGACATATTTCCATAGATGTTCCAAAAGGAGTCCCTTTTTATTCAAATACCTGCCATCTAAGCACGTTTGCTTTCCTAAGAGAAAATATGTTGTCTCTTCAAGGGATAAACATGAGTGCACTGGGAAAGGCAGAAATGAGCCTGGACTTTCATTTTCAAGGCATATGCAGAGCGTTGTACAGCAGGTCAGAGGGCAGACAACCTCTGATCAGGATTCCTGAATGTCATGCCTGTGCAAATGATACACACCTGCCTGCAGCTGCCATCTGGCACTGGCCTGCCCAACCTGGGTTTACTGATTTTAATTTTACTCTCTCAAAATGCTGTATTCCCAAAAAGGTGCTTTTGTTTTTTCTTGAAGGCCAGAGAATTTTAGATTTCTTTTCAGTCTAGAAAAAAGCCCCTGTGACGTCTTACCTGCAGCTTGTGTCACATCCAAACATCTGTGGAATTTGTTCCCCAAATTCTACAGATCTATTAGAAAGCGCAAGTCACAGGGCTCAGAAATTAAGACCTAATACATTTTCTTCCAACTAATGTAAGGCATGGGAAGCAACTAGCAGCCAGCAGCCAAAACAAAAATAGAAGGGAAAAGAAAGTATCAATGAAGTCACATCATTACTGTGGACAGCTGGGAAAGTCATAATTCTGCCCACTTAATTTATTTAATTTTTGAAGAGTGTTTCCTTTTATAAACATGTTTTAAATGCAGAGTGCAGAGCTGTAAGCAAATCCTATAACACCTCTAACTTTCCTTTCAGGCATGCTACAATTCTCTCTAATCAGGATAAACAATTCACTCTAATGAAACTTAAACATATTAGTGACAGTCGAACATGTTTTGCATTATATAGCTAGGAAAATTACATATCTCTCCCATATAGAAATTAACTTCTGTAACCCCATGAACAATAATTACAATCAACTAACATGAAAACACAACACGACAAAATGCACCCTGCAATTTATCCCCTCAACAAAATTACGCTGTACAGAAGAGAAGGTATTCCATCACTTTACTCAGTACTGGTGCACCAAATGGCTAATGAAGTTCCTTCACTTACTGCAGATTGCTCCAAATCCCTAGCCAGGCAAGATGAAACAGACACCATACACATAGCTTCTTTTGGATATTAACATGAATCTAATCCAGCTGATCTCTATACTATGATTTTTTGTCTTTTTATTTTCTGTAATAGAAAAGAAAAACCCAGAATGAGATACCCATTCTGGGTTTTTCTTTTCTTTTTCACACCTCAAATTGAATGGTATGGGTTTCAAATGTGAAGGAAAATAAATAAATCCAAGCACACCTTTGAACACATTATTAGGACCACTTAAAACAACAAGAAATATACACAAACTTTCAAGAAGCAAAACTTAAAAGGGCACCATCCAAAGAGTTAAGACTTCATTAATAGTGTTTGCTTTCATCTTGACATACCAAAAAAGGTAAGAACATCACTGGTCATCATACGTAAGGTATCCATGACAGTAAACCAATTTAAATCACTAAAAGAGGCATCATTTAAGTACTACAATGAAAAAGAATGAAAGCATATGAAATTAAGACAGAAAACCCAAGGCTACATCCATAATAGATAAAATCTGGGGTCAAGAAACAAAAGCAATGTGTTAGAATTTTTAACAATTGTCTAGAAATGCCATTCTTCTGCCTTTCCTGCAAGTATAAGTGGTATTAATTCCATTAATTCTGATAAAAAACCAGTAAAGTTACACTGCACAAAAAACACCTTAGGTCACAGTCAGATCTGTATTTAAGAGCTTTAGCCGTGTTAAGAAATAAATACAGGTAATATAAAAGCAAAAATATATTTCAAACTAAAGGATGCACTACTTAAGGAAACTGGAAATATTAAGCCATGAATTTTGCAGTGTCAAAACATACTGGACAGAATATTTAAAGATAAAAATCACTTATACCTAAATGAAAAAGCAATTATCTCTACCTCTGTATTTCATCAAGATATTACAATTCCCCATTAAAAGAACAGGATGGTAAATACACACACCGTATTTTCATTGTATATATTCTCTCTGCTTCTCTCCGCCCTTGTTTCATAAAGTGACTCCTAAAAAGAGATTATAAAAGTGTATTTTGTGACAAGGGAAATCAAAAGAATGGACTAAAAAATATTTTCTGCTTCAACATCATCCTGCTTTATGTGGCTTACAATTTTTGCAGGAAGAAAGGCATCCTCTAGTCCACATGAGGAGCAATAGTTTGAAAATACTTCTGATATTGAAAAGGTGGTGAGGCACTGACACAAGTTCCCCAGAGAAACTGTAGAGGCCCCAGCCCTGGAAGTCTTCAAGCTCAGGTTGGATGGGGCTCTGAGCAACCCGAGGTATCACAGAATCATATCATAGGACTGATTGGGTTGTAAGGGACCTTAGAGATCGATCAGTTTGACACCCTTGTCTCCAAATAAGAGACACATTTGATGTGTGAACCACTTGGTGGATAAGAAATTGGCTGGACAGTTGCACTCAAAGAGTTGGGATCAAGGACTCGATATCCAAGTAGACCCCAGTGACTGGTGGCATTCCTCAGGGGTTGGTGTTGGGACCAGAGCTGTTTAACACCTTTGTTGGATTGACGTGCACTTCCTCAAATAGTTTGCTGCTGACAGCAACCTGAGTGAAGTAGACAACACACTGGAGGGAAGGGATCCACAGGCTTGAGAGGCAGGCTGTGTGAACCTCATGGAGTTCAAGACAGCCAAGTGCAGGGTCCTGCACCAGGACTGGGACAATTCCAAGCACAAATACAGGCTGGGTGGAGAACAGTGATAGAACAAGGGATAATGACTTTATACTGAAAGAGGGTGGATTTCAATTAGACGCCAGGAAGAAATTCTTTCCTGTGAGGATGGTGAAGCACCAGCACAGGTTGCCCAGACAAGACAATCCAGGCTGTGGATGTCCCATCCCTGGAAGTATTCAAGGCCAGGTTAGATGGGGCTCCAAGCAACCCAGTCTAGTAGAAGATGTCCCTGACCATGGCAGGTGATCTTTATTGTCCCTTCCCACATAAACCGTTCTTTGATTCTATGTTTTGGTGATTATTAGGTTGAGTGTATTGTGGTACATTGACAAGTTAAAAGAAATTAATGCATTCATAAATTGAAATAGACATGATTTTTAAAATCTGATGTTACCAAGACTTAAGTGTGCATCATAAAGAAGATACAGTAACTCAGGATTCCAACAAGAATTTCAATTCTATTCAACAACTTAAATACCTACCTGCCTTGAAATCCATGTGTGAGTTAACATTTTGTCTTAGAGGATGATGAAGTTGAATCATTTATGTGAACATCATTTGTACACTTAGGCCTGGACTTTGAGTTTATCTAAAATTAAAAGTATCAATTGCCCGTGTTCCCTCTGATGTCTTTATCCTAGCCAACAAATCTCAGACATTCTCCTAAGCGGAAAGAGGTGGAGAAGTGCAGAAGTAATAATAGTAGAAGTAGCTTCTGATCAGAATGAAATCATAAACCCTTCAGCCAAAATCAACAACACCCTGCAAGTTTGATATCCCTCAGTTATCACACCACTAGGAGGGTACAAGGGTATCTCTGTGAGAAGCTGAAGAAGCAGCACAAATTCATTCATTTTCAGTTTTAAAATTCAAATGGAGCTGCCTGCAGAGAAGCTGATAAGCTCTCTAGTAGAGTATAAAGTGTACACAGACCTTAAGATCTAGCACAGGTGGATTATGTGTAATGAAGTAAAAGGAATAAATATCATCTAGGGTGAACAAATCCATCACAACTGTTATCCATGCAAGCAAAACAAAGCACAAAATGCAATTAGGGTTATGAATATAAATATCTAGAAGAGTATGTAAATATAACATTTACAAAAATGTGCTTTGGAGTTCCTAGTAAAGGGAACTTCCATGGTACACATTATATTTTTAGGTGAACATAAAGCAGAAGGTAGGGAGCTTTCTCCTTCAACTGTTTGGTTAACAAAGAGTGATCAGAAGCAAAAAGGAAATTTTTAAAAGGAGTTTCCTGCAAGCTGACAAAAATACTTCATCCCACTCTTGCTTGAATAAATGCTTATTTATCGCAACTCACATATACATTCAAGGTGGTTATGCACTACCTGTCATGTAACACCTCCATCTCTGATGGGGCCACAGCTGTGAAGCAGGTAATAGTGTTACCCAAGTTCCTGGGTGCTTTCTTCTGTTGGGTTTGGGCCAGTTTCCTCTCCTCCTCATTCCTTATCTAGAATCTCTCCTGATAACAATGTCTCAAAAAACCCCCAAAACAGCAAAACAAAACAAAAAATCCCAAAAACCAACAAAACAAACCCATTAATGTAAAGCAGCTAAGGCAATAATGCCCCATGTTTACTTGAGCTTTTAGTTTATGTCAGTCCCTTGTCTTATCTTTTCTCCTAACTTGTTTATAGCAAGGACTGATTGTTGTTTTTCCTTCAGACATGTACTGGGTCTATCAAAGAAGAGCCCTATGCTATTTCAGAGGAAAATGGATGATTTTCTGCAACCACAGGAGATAATTTTTAAATTTCCTAACATTGGAAGCAAATGAGTTAAAAAGAGAAAAAAGTGTATAACTACTTGGAATAAACATTAGTGAATGTTGTTCACCATGGTAATTCACAGTATATTAGCAAATATTCTAAAGCATTTTGATACTCAAACCATTTTGAAAATAGGAATATATTTCAGGAAAAAATTACATGGTAAGTGAGCCAGAGCGCAAATTAGTATTGGCTGTAATTCTGTTCCATTTAATTTGCTCATTTGGGCTCGCTACATATGGGCAAACTCTCAGAAAACTACAGCTTCTTTACTGCTCCATTTGCAAGTGTGTACTGGGGCAGTGACAAGTTGTAGAATTAATACTTCAAAATTCTTTCTTGAGCAGTGAAACTATTTTCCTATCTTGTTTGCCAACTCCACACACAATGTGCAATTGCTTTAAATATGAATATTTTTCCAATACAAATGAACATGCTAAAAAACATATACCGAGGGGCACAATGGAAACATTCTCCTTGCATTGTTGTAATTAGCAAATTATTTACTTAAGGTCAGTACCATTGTTAACTTTTGAGACATAGCTTCTACATTCCTTCCATGTAAAACGAATTTTAACTCCTGCATACAAATGAGCAAACACACCAAGAGGTCACTGAAAGATCTGGTTTTCAGACTGTCAGCTCTGAAGTAATTCTGTTTTAGCATATATTCACAATTTTCATTGCACTCATCAACTCCCCACTTCAAATTACATATAATGAAATGGTAAAGTAAAGGTACTGATAATATTCAATGTAAAGGTAGCGATAATATTTAAAAATAGTTGTTTTAACATTAAAATCACTAACTTAAGAACAGCCAAATAAAAGATTTAATGGCCAAATAATAAATATGAAAAAAAAATAATAAGAGCAATAAATACCAAGATAATATTGGTATTGGAAAGCAAAATGTTAGTGAGTATTATAGAAAAGACACTTTCAGAATTTGAAGTTGTAGATGGAAGATTAAGATTGTGAAATTTCTTTCAGGGTCTCAGGTTATCTCACTAGTTTTCATATAAAGCACTGATGAGAGCTCATTTTTATTTGAAAGCCCAGATGACATACACACCACAGTTAACCATGGGATGCTGCTTGGCTACATCTTGTTTTTATGTCAGCAGCACAGGTACCTATGTAGGACAAGAGATGAGGTAGCATTGAGCACAGAGCAGGCAGGGGCTCTCTGAGCTTGTTCAGGTACCTAGGTTTTTGGTTTTGTTTGGTTTTTTTTGTTTTTTGTTTGTTTTTTTTTTTTTCTGCAGTGCTGTCTGCTCCTACCAGTAGCTTAAGATGGCTAGTTTAAACTTGCCCGGGTTTACACATGTTTCAGCAAGATTTGGCTCTGACTTACATGTCTGCCGGGCAGATAGAACCTGAAGAGGAAGCTGGAAATAAATCCCTGAATTCCACTTAAGTATGTATATCACTTAATCATGCTTTAGCAAAACATTCATTTTAACATGTTATAGTTACCTTTACTATGCAGGTTAAGAATTTCTCTCTACTTAACACTCAATACTTATAAGAGATCCTGAAGGTTTGGGGATGCTTTAAGTTACCCTGAAATATGTTGTGGTCAATAGGGACACACAGTGTGCTTTGGATCCAGGCTTATCCTTTCTCTTGTCTCCCAGTGAGTTCAGTGATCTAATTTTTTTTTTTTTTTTTGGTACCAAATTTTGGCTTAACTATCAGCTTTAGTCACGGTGAATACAGCTCTGCAGCTCACTAAGCAAGCACATCCATCCCCTTTGGCAAAGCAGATGACTTGCAGGTGCCTGTATTCTGCAGAGGGGCATTAGGGTTGTGCTGACAACCCGGCAGCATTTCTCTCTGATTTCTGAGAGCAGCAATCCATCATGGCCTTTCCTCACAGGACAGCTCTGGACTCCCACCTCCACATGCTACATAGGGGTCAGGATATCCCAAAAACTACTCGAAGCCATAAGCTCTGCTTTGCACTGGCTGCCTGTATGTGACAGCTCATTCTCCCTAAAGTAATCTCAGTCTTGGTTTCTGATTTCCCTTAAGAATCCAAGTCAGAAGATATTGATAAAGTAACTTAAAATGTAAACCTGAGACTCAAGTGACACAAAACTAGCAGAGTCACCAGCTGTGGGTGTGATAGTGAGGCAAGACAGGTATTTCTGAAACTAAGGAGATGGGAAATTCTGTTGGCCAACAGCAACAGACCATGGAAGCTTTGGCCAAAGCTGGGTTGTGCGGTAGTCTGAGCTGCCATGCATAACTAGCTGAGGTTACTTATACACAGCCATACAGAAAACTGTAATTTACAGTATAGGAACGAAAAAGAAAGAATGCTAAACATCACAAAACTACTTAGTTGCTCCCCAAATGTTATAAACTTAACAAAACAGGAGGACAGGACACAGGCTTCTGCTGTGGAAAGGCTGTATTTTGTAAGGGATAATGAGAGGGAAAAAGGAGAGCCTGTCCTATCTCAGATCTTTTGTAGTTGCAGTAACCATAATGAAAAACATCAACACTTCTGAACAAAGACTATGCCTGATTCTTCCCTGTGGACCTATTTGCAACTACCAAGTCCAAAGCATGACCATAAACTGTGTTCAAAACCAGCAAAGTGCAGGAGGGAAGATGCACTCAAATTATGGACCTCTGGTTACAGACAGACAAAATTCTCAGTAAACCAACAAAATAGGTTAAATAATCTAAATATTCATTAAGTTCCATATTTCTTTCCCTCTTCTTATTCTTTCTGCTCTTTAAACAAACATATAAGGAAAGTCAATGTAAAACATAATGTTAAAATCCTTCGTATAATGTATTTTTCAGTGCCCAGTGGTATCTGAATTCAGCCAAATGGCATATTCAGTAACAACTGAACACATTAAAAAGGTAGTTTAGGTTTTATGTCTGAAAAACTACAATTCTATCCTTTATGGATCATCCAACCCCCTAACAAGCAAATTCATTCTGTTTTTGAACTCTACTGGACCAGAAACTACCAAGCCTGCTGAACCTTAAGCCTGATCTACAGGACTGTTAAACTATAACATGTAACCCAAGTCAGGCATGGCTCCAGTACAGGAAGCTCAGCCTTCCCCTGGGTCTCATTTCCTCCACTCTTACCACAACAGAAGCCGCTTGCTCATTCTCCTGACTCTCACTTCACAGAATCATTACCCTATTAACCAGCTGGATCTGAGAAGCAGGCTCCAAAACCAAGAAAAAGCCAAGGGCATGCTGAAGAAGGGGAGGCATGTTTCACCTTGTCCCTGGCAGTAGCCCTGCAACAGAGCTTTTCCAAATATCCAGTGGAAAAGACAAGGGGCACAGTGGAATGGATTCTGGACAGGCTAAAAAGAACAGAGGGGAGTTTCCCTCCCAACCCCACACTCAGTACAATCCCTGCAAAATCTCACATTGATGCTTCAAATTTACCTGGGCTACTTCAATCAATTTAGGAATAACAGCTCAAAAGATACTTTAAAGTGCCAACGAGCCACGTAATCTGGGGCAGAGGGGAAAGAAGGAAGCATGCCCTAATGTTCACTTCTGACAAGCCAGGCATAACATTGTATTTCTCATCTTTTATACTTTCAAAATTTTATTTTATCTCTTAAAGAGTTTAAAAACAATATTGAAATACCATGAAAATGTAATGAAATGAATACCATGAAAATATTGGCAAGTTCAGATGACCCTCCATTTCCTTTTCCCACGGAAACCTCAGTAGAGGTGTTCTGTCCTCTGGTAGTAGTAGGACAGGAGGAAATGTGAGGGAAAATTCCCGTGGGCTGCTCCTGACCCTCTGAGGCAAGCTGTCCTGTCTCTCAAATACAGCACACTGTCATAAGGAAGTAATGATTGTTAGAAAGTAGCATTACAAAATACAGGGTTCATGGAAGATGATATCAGTTAGTCACTGTTTTAAATAACTTCAGTCATCATTTCATGTGCAAAGCAGAACCGTGAATAAACTTGTCAGTTTGGCATGTAGGGGTGGCCAAGAAACAGAACAAAAAGCTAATGCTGCAGCATGAAAAATAGATTAGGAGCTAACTACTAGTATTTACCCTTTCTTCTTTTCTCTTGTTAAGGTTGTCCATATTTTCTTCTTCTTTATCTAGGTTGTCATTCAGACAACCCTGACAGATCCTAAAAGGAGGCTTACCCTTTCAGAATCCATTCCTCAGTCCATAAAAATCTCCCTTCACCATGACTAGAAACGTCTTCAGCCTCTTTGGTCTTAACCTTGGATGTGAACATAGTTCAGCCAAATTGCTGTAATTCTGCTGGGACTACTTAAATTAATAAGTACAGACATTTTTATTTCCAGGGCTAGGATGTAATGATAATGCTACCTGAATTTTTGGAATTATCAGAGCCAATGCTAGAGAAATTTTGACAAACATGAAAAAGTATTTAAAAAGCAGTTCAGACACTTTGGGCTTTGGAGTCACTAAGGGTTTTTTCAGCTATCCTAGAGCTTTTGTATTAAATTCTGTACTTTTTCTTTCTATGAAAAAGACCACATCAAAGTTGCCCGCACCGTGAAAAACAGGATCAGTTAGCGACAGCTGAGATATTCAGTAACAAATAACACAAAAGAGATGTCATATCCCTGTAGTCTGTATCACATTCTAACACAGGCTTTGCAATGACTTTTTTTGCAATATTCTTCAGAAGGTTGTCAAAAACAACACCCACTCAAGCTAACTTTTCATAATTAAGAAACATGAAATAAAATAGCTTGTGGAATATATCAGCTACCCTGGTTTCTCTAATATTAGCAAGCATTCAAACCACACTCAAGCCTCACTGTTAGTAGCCTTAGAAGTAGCCCATGACAGCCAAATAAATTACTAAGAGGTGTTTAAATCCCATTCAAAATCCTGCTAAAGGCATTACAACTCTTGACACTCAAGTAAGAGGGTTTTTTGGGAATGGGTTTATTTTTGGTTTTGATGAGGGGTTTTTGGTGGGAGTATCTCTATTTCATTTTTCTTTAAACTGGGTTTTTTTAAAAAAACACTTCCATTAGAACAGGAACTATTTATGTATTCTGCTTTAATGTCATAGTTTTTCAATGTCTTCTCGAAAGGTTCAACAGAAAGGTGTTACACATTTTTGTACCTCTAAAAGTTTGACTGCTCAGCCAGAAGGGGAGCCAGAAGCAAGGAATTATAGGGCAATCACCCTTAATAAAGTTACAGATGGAAAGATAACAGAACTCTGTTGGAAAATGAACAGCCACAGAAAGATTTGTAATTCAATTTGTTCAGGGATTTTCAGGGTTTGAAATAGCTGACAACCTGACGGGAGGATCTATCAACAGGGCAAGATTTAAAAGTGAAAAACAACTTTTTAATTTTTACAAGGAGAAATTGAAGAGAGTGAAAGCAGCCCATACTGACATTCCAACAAAATCCAAAGACTTAATAAGGATGAAGAACACATTATAATTTTGAAAGACCGTTTGTTTCCAGGATCAGATTGCATGTATTGCAAATCACACAACAGGATATAATTAAGCAATAACACATGCCAGGCATAAGCTTCTGAGCAGTCAAAAAACACTATAGATTTCAGTGAAAAAAAAAACCAAAAAAGAAACTGAAGCAAAAAACCCCCACAGTTTACTTGTTACTTATCACAGTTTGTACAGCTTTCCTACTGCTGCACTCAGCACACACAATATATACATTCACTCGGGTGTACAGATGCGTGAAACTGTGTCCGATCATATCTCATAAATCCTTAATTAGTTCTTATTTATAAATCAAGGCCACTTCTGGAGACAATACAAAAGGCAGAATCTTCTCTGTTGAGATCCCTGTAATCCTTTTATTAAGTGTTATGGGTAATAAAAGTTAACCTTAGCGTGTACTGGCACATTTTTATGGTTGAGAACTCCTCTGTCCTAGCCCGTAATAATTTTGTGATTCTAACAGCAGATGGCCAGCTGACCATGCCACACACGGGGGAAAACACCAGTGTTTTCTCCATAGGTCTAACTTTAAGGATGAAAACAACATTAAGACCTTTTCTTCTTGAAGTGTGCTCAGTGTTATGCCTTGGAGTTTCATTTGTTACAAGTGAACAGCAGTTCATTATAACTCAACCAATTTATATTCAGCTGTAAAGTTATTACTTTGTGTGTTGCAACTTAGATTTAAGCTTTCATAGCACTGGCATCTTCCTTAAGAAAAGTAACGTCTAAGCAAATCGAGATCAAGCAGCAGCAACAGTGCAACAACAGTTGAAAATGTGCTTGGAAGTAAGATCACACTGCTTTATGAATAAGGACCTCTAAATAAAACAAGAAAACAGTTTTGCACACAGTTTCACTGAGCACTTTGGTATATAATTGCTCTGCAGGGATGTACTAACAGTTCATTGTTCAGCTCAACTCTGAAGTCTTCAGTCACTTGAAAAAGGCACCAGGAGATACCACTCCAGGAGCACTGCTCCCAGAGTAGGTGATGGAATCCTTAAAACATACCAGCCATCACAACAAGAACAAACCATAGGTGAAAAACTGATTCTTTATTTGCTCCTGAAAGATCTCTTGATAGATCTTACAGCCCTCCACCTGACTTTGCCTGTTCTACAGCAGAAATACAGGACTAACACAAATCAGTTTCATAAAACTTCATGTGCTTTACAAGAAATCAATTGAATATGCAGGTCCCCTTCCCCCTCAGAGGAGGGATGAGCCCTGGACAAGCACACAAAGCCCTGAGCAACAGATATGCCTTTGATACTGGCTTATGCTTATAGGCAAGTTGCTGTCTTCCTGCTGAAAGTCAGGGATTTCAGGGGCAACTACTCATGGAGGGGACACCTATCAGACCATTCAAATAATTATTTACATCTCAGGAATCTGTTGGAAGCAGATAAGCAGAAAACTTTAGAATGATCAGCTAAGGGAACAGCACATGCCTATTTACAAATTACAAAGCCACTTCAAAAAAATTATGGCTGGAAGCCTGAAACTCACCACAAGCTTTTCTTTGCTCAGCTCAAAATCAGCAGCCCTCCAAATATGATACATGTTCAGTATACTGTGCTATTTGTTAATAAACTTCTCAGTTCCACAAGGGAACCTCAGAACCAAAAATGTTAAGCTACAGGAAAGGCACAACCTCGCCCTCCCCCCCAGATATATGGGTTACAGTAACTGCTCTTGTGCAAACAATATGGGGTGCCTGCTAGCTATAAAACAATTTTAATAGTGGCACTCTGGTCTTAACTGATGTGAAGAATGGCTGCTTGCTGCTGCTACATCAAAAATGTTGTTCACATGTACATAAAATACACCGTGTGCCAAATGTTCATGGCAGGACTAAGAATAGAAAGTGTATTCTATGTCTGGCTGATACATATTTTGCAGCAAGTGAATTTAATTTCCTTCCTTCTCTCCCTCCCACTCCTCCCCCTTCACCTCATGCAACTAATCTAGTCCCTAACCTTCGAGTGCCTTTTTTCCCCTACAAATGAGGGAAAGTTTTCATAAACACATCCTTTGGTCAAAAGCAATCAAACCCACGAGGACTTTTTTTAGAAAGAGGAAATGCAAAGGACTCTGAATTCCCCTGTCCAGCCAGGCATGGCTGCAATCCCCAAAGTACCCATTGTAGATTGTGATCTATGGATGAAAGGTAACATCTACTTGCCAAGTTCTATTATAAGTCTGTGTTTTTATGTTAGAAACTTGCTCGAAGCTCAATTTCTTCTGCATTTAGCCTTTATGTATCTTCACTGAATACGGAAAGAGGCAGGAAATACATACTTGAGATTTCTAAAAAAAGGCAGCAGATTTCTACACTGTATCGTGTCTGACCTTGCAAGTTCCCTACATACATCTTATTCCTCAGGGCAGACATTGAGGGTAGAGCTCAGAAATCCAATACATTCAGTTTTGGAAAGAAGAAGCAACAGCACAGCCAAAATAGCATGTTTACAAGACTTAGTAACAGTAGTTTACAGAAGGGCTATGTTTCAGTCCTACTCACTTTTAGAACTGAACAATCAAGAAAAAAAATTTTAAAAAGGAAGAAACCAAAGAAATAAAAAAAACCCAACCAACCAAACAAACAAACAAAAAAATCCCCAAAGGAAATAAAGGAGAAAAATAAAAGATTAAAATGAAAGAACAAAAAATAATCTGAGGGAGCCTCAGCATTATCAGTATGGCAATCCTGCCTTCTTACTCAAGAAAAAGATAAGTCACTGTCACAAAATTCTCCTTCAAATATTGGTTGTGCCCCCACCCATGTCTCATTCAGATTAACTTTTCAGGACAGAAGGTAGTTTTCCATTATCTCTCTTTATTTACACAGAGCATCTCCTGTGGGCAGAGCAAATTAGGTTCTCTTCTCTTATGACCCTTTATTCACAGCAATTCCCTGTCTGGATAGCAAGAGGGATACACAATGACAAAAAGAACAGGGAGGGAAAGAGACCTCACAATCAGCACAAGACAGGCATTAGCGAGGAATGAAACAGCTTACTGAATGAAGTCAGCCTGGGAGCAGGCGCTGGCTCAGGAATATGTGCATCCAAAAAACCACCACGCAAATGTCTTCTACACAATACTAATATCCCAGTGAAGGTAGCTGCTAAGGATTTATTTATGTCTTTAGAAGTTAGTTCCAACATACACCTCATGACGCTATCACCCCCAAGAACAGCTTCTCACAACATACAGATTATTCCAGAAATTCCTGACTGTGGACATGGCCTGAAGAAATTATCAGCAACTATTTGAGAGCTTACCTGTCTGTATTTCTCTGGAGTTTAAGTACTTTGGTTTTTTTCTAGCACTCACCACCAGAGCTTTATTCTCTGCAAGTTTTGGTTCACTCACAGTATCCTATTTTGTTTGACACATTTGCTGTTTTACCTGGAGTTAATTGCAAATCTTGTAACAGTTTACCTGTGCAAACTGTCCATGGTCTGTGGTTTCTATTCAAAGCTCTTTTTCCTCCTGTGACATTCCTTTTTTTCCATCAGGAAAAAAAAATAAAAGTAGACAGCCAAGTACAGCCAAATTTACCTTGTTTTTACCTTTCTCCTGAGCTCTCTTTTGGAGATGCAACGCTTTTGATGTGAGTGCTCTGTACTTCATAATTCTGAAACACATATTTCCTCCATAATTCTCTGGCTTTTTTACAACAATTTTCTCCTGCAATTCTTCACTGCAGGTAAAGTGCTGGAAATGTCCCCATTTCCATTAGCTTTCAGCTGGGCTGGACTTTTAAGATTTAAATTCTTCTATTCCAAACAATGAATTAGTTCATTCATATTTCCTATTCTATTATAACAACTGGGGAGAAATAGGCATCATTTAATGCTGAAGTTTAACTGAAGCCCTGTCTAACATATGACATTTTATAACATGACTTGTTCTAGTAGTTGTATTAAAAGCCAAATATCATTACAAGCCATTAATGTTTCTGCTGACTCAAATGCTGAATAGCAGTCAAATGCACTAGCAAAGTAGTTAATCATGTATTAAAAGTCACAAAGGGATCCAGAATTAATGCTGAAATTCGTCTATCAGCTCATGTTAAGAATATAATTAAAAATAGTTAGAACTGGTATTACACAGAACACTAAAAATCACATGTAGCATCTAAATGTAATGAACTTTTTAAGAATTAAAAATAGTCATCCTAAACCCAAACTTTCAACAATGTCTTTTTCCCCCCCTTCTTCATCAAGGATGTTTTGGTTTGGTTTTTTTTTTTTTTTTTCCCCCCACCATTTCTCCCTTCTGAATCAGTCAACAAATGCATAAAGCAAGAATTTCTGGAATAACCTTCATTTCCATAGCAATAGATTGAGAGATCAAACACAAGATTTTCAATTACCAGCTAAATTTATACAGTAGAAGAGACTATAGTACTCAAAAAATCCCTAACCAAACAAAACCACACAAAAATAATTTTAAAATAATCCACAAGCCCCCTTATTCAGATTCTGCACTGTGGAAAAACAGGATAAAAACACAAAGACTATGATAATCTAATCAACTTCTGATTTTCCTTTTCTGTGTGCATGAGCAGTAGGTCTTATGATAAAAGCTTTCTTTTGAAGGCTGACAATTGGTATGATGTATTTTAGAAAGTCCCAGTTTCTAAAGAAATGCAAGCAAAAAATATTTTTCACAGTTCTCACTCACCCTACTTCTCCATATATGCCTTCTAGATAATTATGTGTTTTATGATTATAGTAGGAAGCAATTTAAAACACTACTTGAATTTTTATTTAAATTATATAGTGTCCTCATTGCTTACTGGGGTGTGTTATAATTATTTAGCTTAGTACTAACCATTAAAAAAGTAGATCTATTACTTACTGAATGACATAAGACAGATGATTTGTTTGCTAAATACTGTTTCTAACTTCTTCCTTTTTTGTTTGTATTTGTGCTCACTGTCGTATTGTTCTTAAAAACCAAAGTGTTTGTCTAAGCACCAAACAATACAGACTGATGAGCCTGGCATTATAATTCACATTAATGTATGTCTTCCTAGATAATAAGCAGATTTCCCCAAAGTTTCATAACTTCACAAAACAAAAAGCTTTAAAAATAACTTACAAGAAAGAACTTTTTTAATAGGCCTTTAGAACCCATCAAGAAGTAGTCAGTAGGGAGATACACACTGCTTGAAAGCACAGGGTTTTTTTTTTTTCATGCAGTGGGAATTTTTGAAGAAATCAATGACTAGGCAAAAGCAGATTTGAGATTTATGATGCAAATTTCCTTTCTGATGACTATAATCCTGAAAATGGGCTTTGACTGTTCTTGGTTCATATGACTTTTTTTAGCATCTGTTAAAATAATAGCACTTAAAAATATGGCTTCTTTCTAACAGATAACAGTCCTTCACAACAATTTAAAGTTGTAAAACTTCAGATAAAATACTTCATCCTCAGAGGGTGTCAGATCAAGTTACTAATTAGTTATCATGGAGAAAGCGATACTAGATCTACATGGAAGCACCAGCTTTATACTATCAGGTAAAGAGTGGTTTGGTGGTCAGAAGCCACAGATGGAGCATCTCCCCTGAGCTGGCCTGCATACATTGTCTGGGACTGCAGTAAGGTTTACAAACATAGAACAATGAGGAAAATGAGCTGGTTGAGTAACATTTTAAATGTATAAGCTGAATGCTTCAGTCTGTATGCACCTTTCCCCTGGATACAGGGCCTCTGATGCTGAAAAACCTTTTAAGATACAGAATCCCCAAGATTTCCTCTTCCTGCTGCTCCAGGGTCTTTCTTTTCCCACCAGAAGCATCGAAATTCAGTATCATGTAGGTACAAGCAGTGCCCTGGAGCACACAACAACAGCAGAGGCAAACATCATGTGACTCTGCAGGCAAGCTCAAGAGTTCAAGGCCAAATCTCAACTTCCCAGCCACAAAACTGAGGTGTTGGAGAGGGACTAAATAACTGGAAGAGCTGTTCTGCACTCGCAAGGTTTCCTGGGGACAATAAACCTCACAGAGCTCATGGCAAAACTGCCCAGGCACAAGCAAAATGTTGAGTCTGAGGTGGAAGCCAACAGACTTGCATAGCATTCCGTTAGATCTCTTTTTGAAACACAATAGGTGATTTCTCCACTTCCTTTCAAAAAACCCCCAAAAGCTCTGCTTCATACAAATATCTGCATTTGATCTATGTAGGGCTTTTTATAGCAAGTGTCAGGTGACATCTTCAATCAGAAACAGAGGACTGGGTCCTGAATGAGAAGAGAATGCTTCCCCCAGAGAAAAGTGCTCGTTCTCCTCCTCCGTATTTTCAGGTCCCCTGAAAATTATCAGTGGAAGTAAAGTGTTCCCTGGCTGTGAAACACAAGGGAAGAAAACACAGTACTGAAATGTAAAATGAAACAATTCTTTGAATGGTCCCAAGGAATGCTTACATACAGAGCTGTAAGGTATTTTCAGTTCAAAATAAGAATGATAAGAAAAAATAAAAGATGAAAGATAGGACAGAAAAATAGAAAAAGGAAAAATTAGTTTAGTAAAACTGAAATAAAACTTTTTCTCTGGATGCCTCAATATAATTGTTGCCAGGTACTATTTATCCTTTATACAAACCAGCTTAGCTCAATTTGAAAACAAAACATTGTGTCAAAATCAAAGAGGAGCCATTTCATTTTCAAACCACTGAAATGAAATATTTAAGCTCCCAATATTTCTCCTCAGCAGAAACTACTGGATGAATTGCATCAAAACAAGCAAATAGCTTTGATCAATACCACACCGTGTCTTCCAGTTAATACACTATTTGCATAAACAATTTCATCAGGCATTACCACGAGTGCAATTGAGACCACAGAAATAAGTCAATCTGCCTACTGGGTAATTTGCTGTGGGATGCAAACTACACCATTGCTTACAGTCAAGGACAAGAGATAGGAGTAGCCAAAGAAAAATTACATTCCCACAAGTCCCCTCACACCTTCCCCCAGCCAGTGATGCGGCACTGCCACACATATCTGCTGAAACAACAGGATGGAGAGCTTTTATGATAAAATATTTAGGATGTATCTACTTTTCCTTCCCAGAGAAGGACAGAGCTACAGCCATCACATATGGGCGGGCGGTCCTGTTACTGAAGACTGCCCAGACTAGACATGGGGATCAAGGATAAGAGCAGATTGTCAGCTAGGGAGGGTTGAAAAGGCACAAAGTCACAATGTTTGCAAATCCCGGGAAGCACAGCCCGGCCTAAAATTGCATCACTACATCCCTGTCCCAGTTTTGCATTCCTTCCCTTGGTACAAGCATTAACCCCAAGAGAGCAAGTGAATCCAGATGAAGGCTGGTAAGGCAGCAGGGCTGCTCTTCAGCTGCACCACATGGGATGAGTTTCTGCAGGCAGTCAGCCACACCTTAATGGAAACAAATGCTGTGATGCAACCATCTGACCACTTGCCATGAGGAACAACTCCATTTCACATGGAGGGCAACTTCACTCCATGAAGTTGCAACAAAACGAGCTCTCCTTCCCCACGGACAAACGAGAGGAGCCTGCACACACTCCAGCATGGCAAGCAAGCGATCTGATGCTCGGATGCCCAAGTCCTGGAACAAAGTGCAATTGTTCTGAAGCAATTGGTTTCTGGCATAAAATTTATGCAGAATAACAAATGGAGGTTGGCCTTATAATTAACAATTTCAGGGGCCTTCTAGAATATGAAGCAGAAAGAAGCAAAATTTGAATATTGCATTAGGGAGAGTTCACATTCTAGTAGCCCTATGTGGACTGTCAGTGTGCATTCTAGTAGCTCGTTATGATTTATCTTCAACAGCCATGGGCTGAAATTACCAGACTCCAATTACTTTGCTTCCCATGTTCAAGAGAAAAAAAAAATTACGTCAGGCCTACCACAGGAGATGGTTTAAAATGCCCGAGGTAGAGAAAGTAATCTACTGTTCTCTGACATTTGCTGCCTGAAAGTCATTCACATTAACAACCATTCAAACTTGTTTAGTGCAAAGCAATTGCTTCTATTTTCCTCTTGTCAGTAACATTAGCTTCAATTCAAATTTAACTCTTCGAAAATTTCAAAACGTAAAATGAAATTCAGAGAGGCTTGTCAGGGACATGTAAGGGTCTTGACAGAACATACTGTCACTGAATTTGTCTTTCTTAATCTGTTAATTTTGCAATGTCTATTTTTGAGGGAAAAAACCTGATGATCTACACTTCTTTTACTGTCACAGGGTAGGGAAGAGATTTATGATGTTTACCAGACTCACATTTTAATACCGCTCCTAACATAACAAGGACTACAGAGGCAGAAAAATAGATGCGCTCAATTTAAACTAACAAATTAAGTGATTATTTATGAGAACAACTCAAGGTTTAGTTACATAGCAAAATACATTTAATAACTTAATATCCCATCACTATGAGTAGACTTGTATAACAGGCCATTAACTTCTAAAGACTTTGGGCTTGTAAGGTTAATATTTTCAGTGAGAAGGGGAAGTAGGTTAGATGGTTAAACAACAGTAGCTGTCACAGACAGCTCAGATAGACACTGAGGACACTGGCTTTCATCAACATTCTTTCTTTATTTGACACCGACTCAAAAAATACTTTTTTAGTTTCTCTTGTAGTTAAATAAAATAAACCCTCACAAGACATACACACAGCCTCAATACTATATTTTTGGTATAGTGCATTTAAGAATAAAATACTTTAAAGTTGTATTACTGATGTGTCTTCTGAACATACTCATACTGGTTGGGGAGGTAGGGACTGCAAGATCAGAGGGGAAAATTAATTTTTATTTTCTATTTGTGAAATCAGGAAAAAAAACCTGCATGCGAGCTCATGCTGGCTACGATAAATTCAACCACATTTCAAGCAAATTAGTACTGTTAGAGTTCTTTATGGTACAGCATAATTCAAACCAAGAAAAAGCCAAATAATTTCTTACATCCTAGAAAATGAAAGTCATAAAGCTCAGTATTACATAGTTGATTATTTCTAAGCACTGTACCTTCATTATTTTTAAACTAGCAGTAAAATAATTAACTTTGAACAGTTTGGAGGCAGTAGCTGGTTTACAGACTAAATCAGATGGGTTGATATGAGCCTGATATCTACAACTTACAGATTAGATTAGACATTACACAAACATGACGTTTCCTTACTAGTCAAACAATTTTCTGGGGTTTGCACTGCATGTCAAGATGCCAGCTCCCTTGGGAAGACTGAGCAGTCACTTGAAGGTAGGAGGCCAGGCATCACTATAACACATCAAGACCCCAACATGGCAGCTAATTGTTCTGAAAGAGTTTGACCTACTGCCTTATATTAACAGTAATATCACTATCTTTACTGAGGGATTCAGCATGAAACTGGAAACGTTCCAGTTTTAGTGTTTGTGCCACCTATGGCACATGACCTATGTCACTCTCTTTAGACAGTTTGATCAGAGGTATCTTAAAATATTCACATTCCGTGATCTAGGCAGAATATACTTTTGTAGATATACATCCAAGGAAAGGACAAAGAGATAATCAAAATCCTGGTCCTGCCCTGAAAGCGTTAGCAGTGCAGCAGTTATTTAATTAATGTCTGTCTGCTGGCAATTCTCTCCCCCAAAATCTCCACCAGTACAATGAGTAGATCTCATTTTCTACAGTGAAAAATTCAAGCAGTTCCAATTAAATTGGCAAAAAGGGGGACTCATAGTAATATGCATGGCTGGCTTTGTCTGGCAGTAGGCAAAGGGGCCTTGTGTGATCTTTTCTGCTCTCCCCGGTGAAGGGAAGGCAAGATGGTAACATCCAGGAGATACACAATGATAAGAAGACAAAGGACAATAATGCCTCAAGCCATCTATATGCAAAGCAAAGTTTGCAGTCAGCACATACCAATAAAATTAGGTAGAATTATTGGAAGGAAGCAAGTAATGCAAAACCTGGTTTTGTTTTAAGGAAAGAACTCACCAGTACTTGGAACAATATTCTGCTATAAAAACGTGTATAGGAATGCAATGGTATTTTCTGAAGTCTTAAGACAGATAATTCTAATTATGTCCATACAATTGATATATCTTCAGACTTCTGGGGGGAAAAAATCACACTGAAGGCCTCTAGAATGATTTTATTTTCTTTTTCTTCTGCATTAGTCTTTCTCAAGCAGTCATGTGACAAATCCCACATTACTACTTGCATTACAAAACTCAGGGACCATTTTATGTGACCTAGATCACTCTGCTGTCATAAAGCTTTGTATGAAGCTCTTTGCGACTGGAAATGGAGAAAATGAAAAGAAAATATTGTTGATTAAAAAGCTCAGAATATTAGAGTATTTAAATTTTCAGATATCAGATACATCAGTACAATAATATCATGCAGTATTTTATTGCTGATTTTCCACTTATTCTAGGGCATCAAATATTATTATTACTTCTTACGCAGTGGTAATACCTTGCAAGTTGATTATTCCAACTAATTTATTTTTATGATTCTTGATAATACAATTTTTTTTTTCATTTTTGACAAAAAAAGGAGTATGAATTAAAGATGCTATTTAATTTTTGCCATTTTCACTTTTCAGTAGAATGAGCAGACTGAGTCTTTCAAAGAGTAGATTTCTTTCATAGGAAATGATTGCTTTCATTTATTAGCTATATTACATTTATAGTAATTCAAGATGTTCTCTTTCAATCAATCTGCCCTGTTAGTTTCTTGAGATATCTGAACTTTAATGTTATTCTATTCTCTTTTTTCAGCTGCTCTCTGTTGGAATTGTACTGTAGCTATAGGAAATTTAGAAAAAAACAAACTACCTATCTTTATGATTTTCTTTCAACTAAGTGAACTGAGCCATCAAGAGAGGCAAAAATAGTTTTTTAGAATGTATCAACTTGACACAAAGATTTTACAATTATAAGCAGCAGAGCCAATGTTTTTTCAGAAGCAAACTTTTTCATCGTGTTTATATGGAAACAACACAGAAGTAAAATTCATACCATTACAGAGTATCTTTTCTAACAGAAAACATAGGATCATACCATTCTAGAATAATCCTGGTTGAGAATTTACGCAATTTCCTGAGCTCAGGTTTGCATGCTGAAAGCTGAACTGCTGAACATTTTTGTATGCTAAGTAATAAACTTGAAGCATCAGCTGAACATTCTACCTAAGGAATGTTTTGGCAATATTCTCCAAATACTGAGTTTTCTAGCTAGTCCAATTAAAATGAGAACATGTTTAAATTTTATTTATAAATACCAGTGGGTCATACCCACTGGCACTTTTATGCACTGAGGTTATTCCAATTAGCTAGAGCTTTGGTTACACCAAAAATTCTGTGGCCACTGCAGAGCATAAAGGGTTTAACAGGTCTATGTCAGATTTTAAGCTGAGCATGTGTTTTCATTCTATTAATGCTTAAAGCAAAGGGTAAAAATTATAAAAAATTCTGCCAAAGCTCAGAAACTTGTGACTTGGGAAGCCCTTCTCTTCAGTTTCAACAAGTGCTGAACACATCCTTTAAAAATGAGGCATAACCTAACAATATTCCATAATAAACTGAAATGATAAAGCACTGTTCATTGTCTTATTTTGGATATGTTAATTTCCTTGTTTCTTTTGCATCATTCAAGAGTTCATGAACAAGAAATGAAAGGGTTGACTTCCCATCTTCTTCCAATAGTTTGTTTTTTCTGCCTTGTCATCAGAGGGCAAAACCTATACAAAACCAAGAAACCAAAACTGTAAGACTATAGGTATTGCAAAGGCAGTTGGGATAAGTGTTACGGAGAAGAGTGACTACAAGGGGAATAAAAGCAGACACTGATGCTTACAGGACAGAACTACAGCCTTCCTTTGATTCACATTAGTTCACATCCACAGACCTATTTAAATTTCCAGGTCCAGTATCTGATGCTTAACTGGAAATTGAAATCCTGATACAAGAGAAAGGTGGAAAGTGAATACCCAGGAGCTGAAGAGTGGATGAGAAAAACAAGTGAAGTGGTAAAGCACATCCAGTTCATTGCCATCAGCACTAGGGAAAATGTTTGAAAGGAAGAAGATTAGGAAAGTCCCCTTGCATCCTCTGCCATGTTTTATATTTTCTGAACAAAATTAAAAATACAACTTCCCTCAAAATCCACCAATCCATCCATCACAAAACACCTTAACTTATATCTTCCAGAAAAAAAGAGACAAATGACTGGAAGCTGGAGAAAAGACCTTAGTAAAGATATACTTCTGTAATTTACTTCAAAAACTCGAATCTAAACTTACAAAGTGAATAAAACTACAATTAAAAGAAAAATGACATTTGAAGATGAGGAAAAGGCTGAGTGGTAACATAAACACTTGAGAGGAGTAAATGGTGAAACAAAGTACAGATGGTTTTATGTTACATCCCTTCCCTTTGGACCAGCTGAAGCTGAGTAATATTTCAAATGTAGGATATTCACAATATTGTAATTTAAATTACAAGAACAAAGAAACAAAATCTATACAGAATTACTTCTACTTAATAATAAAATATGTAAAGCTAGATTTTTTTTCTAGTGTCAATTATATTGGCATACTTGGTAGCAAACATTTTTAAATTAAATGAGCTTTTCAACTTAAACAGTAACTGCAAGAGTGTAAGAAAATGCAGCCTTATAGGCTGTCATAAGAAATACCTTGAAGTTAGCACTTTACTTAATTATACAAATGTGTAATATGAAATCGATTTCTTGTGCACTGTATTAGTGCCTTGTTTATTGCAAAATACTTTTGTATTGCTTTTGTCAACATAAATTAGACTTACACAATTTTTTCTAACACTGTTAAATTAAATTATGTGCTTTGCAAGTATAATATTAAGCCAATGAATTAAGCTTCTAAAATCCATTAAATCATTGTATTTCCTTTATATTCTATAATGGAACATTAAAAATGAAAATAGTTCTTAAAAGACACCTTCAATAAACTGCACCAAGAGCAACTGAGCTATCAATTTGAAATTAAAAAAAAATTAAAGGGGAAATTTGCATCCCATCTCTAAAAACTTTAAAATTTTCAGCAACTCTTTATTCATTAAAAATCAAACAGCAGAGAGAATGCTACCAGCAATTAATTTTCAGCACAGCTCGCATTATCATTCCAAGGTCAGGTTTCATTGGCCATGCCTCAGTGGGAGCTTGGTTTTGAGATCACTAAACACTGCTCGCAAGGGAAACATCATTAAACATGTACTTGGAAATGTGAAATTACTTGCAATAGAAACAACTGAAAAACTCTGCTATCCTGCCTAAACCCTTTTACCCTCCAGAGAGAAACAGGTGTCTTTCAGTAAGCATTCATGAGCTGCCAGATATACCTGTGATGGAATACTTGAGTCTACCCTTAAAAAACGTTTGACCTTCTGACCACAGATCCAAATCCAGGTCTTATGACATCAGATGAAAACACAAAACCAATACAAGTGACCAATACTTTCAGGAAGGATTAAAAGAAGTAGGACACCTAAGAGGCAAATTATGCACCAAGGGGACTGGAGGGAAAAGAAAGAGCAGTGACTCTTGGGCACTGCAGAGGTCAGCAGCAATCTTGACAGACAAAATTACTACACTGCATGCATCACGAAAGGAAGTCCAACCTCTTTGATATCAGTGGCTGGGATACTCAAACATGCCACAAATTTAATTTCCATCTTCAACTGGAAAACCAAATCTTTCTACTTCTTGGATGCTTATAATTTTTTTCCAACTTTCAAACTGCATTTACTTATAATTTATATTGCTTTTTTAATCCTTATTTTCTCTTTACCCCTAATTTAATTTCTTGACACAACTTTTAAGATTAAGTAGTGCTTTCTCTCACATAAGCCATCCTTACAATGCAGGGAGTTCCAAATAGTAAGGTGAATTTAGGTTGCTGTAGACATCCAGGTAGCTGGTATCATTTATGTAACCCTCTCACATGACTGATTGAGACAAAAAGACTACTATGATGACAATGTAGGAAAATGTACTGAAAATAAGTGGCTGCTTCTTTGCAAATGATACCTGGCAGGAACATACAGTTTTGTCTATTTTTTCAAATTCAGAAAATACAACAGGTATGGATTTTTCCGCCTTTGTATCTATTGTAATACACTAGGAGAGAGAACAATACTTCTAACCATCTGCCTGGCTATTAAAGATGCTAGAACAATTTACAGAAAAATGTTTCAGTATGTTGAAACCATTTTATTCTTTACAAAGCTATCAGAATATTTTTCCTGAAATTGATATATATTTCAACACATCTATGTGTTTATGTGCATATACACAGTTTTAAATCTCAAAACAAAGCTTTCTCTATTTCTTTCAAATACTTTTTCAGAAAATACTGCCAGCAACACCTATGAGTGGTGATGGACATTTGCCAGCAATTTCTGGATGCAATCAGGGACTGCAAATTCAGTGCTGCAGTCCAAACTAGTTAGATCTTTTCCTGTCTTTGAACATAACAGAGAATATCAGTCTGCCTTTTTCCTTTTTCTTTTTTCCTCTGTAAAGCAGCTAGAGCAAGAAAGACTGATTTTGAAGCTTGTATTCCACCATGACTCATTCAGGAACTGTTGATGTTGGTTCTTCCATCTATGCCATGAAAAATTTCACTGCAAAAGCTAGATGAGAAAACGTATGATTCCTCATTGTTCCATGCTGTTCCCTGACCCCAGCCTTCAAGGATGTCTTGCCTACTCCTGCCACTCAGTTACAGCGGTGCATGCCAGACTTTCAACAGCAGAAGTGCAGCAGGGATTTGCAAGGGACAGGTTGGTTCTCATGTCCTGCAGTGCCTCAATCTCTTCCCCAGCTTTACATTAGATCTCAACCACTACACCGGTGTCTCACTACTTTAATCTCTTCTGGTCCCTTAAACCCACAGGAGGCTGCACACTATGCATTTTTCCCTGGAGGACACGGGAAGCCAGGAACAGCCTCTGCACTTTAGCAGTCTCATGGAGGAAGAAACAGAGTGCACCACCTTCCAGGCAACGTGAGCTGAACAACATGGCCTAGAGGCAGCTGGGAGAGGAGAACGTCAGTAGCTATTGTGGTGGCAAAGTTTATCAACTAGTTCATTCCTAAGAAAATCTAAGATAGCAGAGAGCATTTCAAATCCTCTCTTGCTCTCCCCTGCTTTTTATTTCAAAATAGGAAATGCTCTCCTCTTGCATAAGGACTTAAGCTGTTTCTCTATAGTAGAGGATGGGGTGAAGGGGCTTTGGTAAGCAAATACTGGCTTCACCACTTCTGGGATTTTCTCTGTCAGTGTGTAACTGTCAAGGGAGCAGCAGAATCCTTCAGAAAAACCAAAAGGTCTGAGGGCCAGCAGCTAAAGAGGATGAAGTCAGCTAACTCTTGGCACACACAGTACCACAAATACAAATCCAGAAGTTACAGAATGCTAGAAAGAAATGGATTTAGAGATGCTCCATGAACACCTCAGAAACAGCAACAAAAAATGTAGGGATCAATGAAAAGGACACGGATGGTGCAAGCTCTAAGGATAAGAAGCCACAGGGAAACAAACTTGGTCATATCTGTCTTTACATCCAAGATCTTAAGTGGAAGGGGAAAGACATTAGATGACAAACAAAATTTTGTAGCCTTCTCAAGAGTTGAAGGGCTAATTCTTCTAATGCAATTTAGCTCACAAGACAAAGGTGAAGCTTGCTACAGAGAAAGCTTCCACACATGCAGGTTTAAGAAACATCAGAGTAATGCTTCAAAATGTGCAAACTCAAGCAATTTAAGAGTTTGCATCTTTCATGCATTTTAAGGGAAATAATTCTCTTTTAAATGTCAAAACACATTTTTTATTAATTTTCTTTTTCTAGAACTGCCAGAAGAAACTTTCAAGTGAAAGAACTTGAAGGGTCTTCATGTCTACTGTTGTTGTTTATAGCAAATTATATGCACAAAAGCTATATTGCAGAAAAAGAGCAAAATAAAGTGTTTAAAAATTAAGAAATGCCACCTTTGAGATATCAGTAACAACCTTCATTCAATTTCCTTATGCGTATGCATTATGTTATTATTGTCCTTGAGGCAAGATGGAAAAAATCTCTACATTAAAATACAATGTCAACTAATGTAGGTGGCACGGGCTAAAAAAAATCTATAAATACAACTACATATATTTTTTTTCCTGTACTCCTTGCATACAGCTTTTAAATCATCAAACTACATCACAAAAGGCATATCAAAGAATACACCTTACTGACAGTTGTAGGCACAAGTAAGTGCTGCAGCACTGGTGTCTTGCTGTAGGAGCCCTCACGCATATTTTGTACATAAAAGCACATGGTCCACTAGGCATTCATCAGAGAACACCCTGAAAGATTTGCCTGGCCTGTAAGCTACTCATGTTTGCCAAATATGAGTTTAATAATCTACCATGTGATCCAGAATATTGTAGGGCAATGTATCAGTTTTCTGTACTGATGCAGTCAGCTAAGGAAAAACTTACACAACTGCTTTAAAATTAGAAAAACAGAAAGAGAAGCATAATAAATAGATATTGAGTTACTAAAAAAGTTTCTATGAATATGCATAAGATATCGAGTATTTAAAATGTTCTTATATCTGACTCAGATCAAGAATTTGAAATTTTCAAATACTTCAGATATGGAATTAGTGGGTTGTCCATTATACCACAGATTAAGAAAAATCAGCAGGTTCCAGGATGGTACTGACAATGAAGGATACTCTTTATTTTCCTCATTATTATACATGACTTAATTTCTTAATTTCTATACATAACTTAATTTCTCCTTATAAGAATTCTAACCATTGCAAGATATTATTTATCTACTCAGAATTAAAAGAAGTTTACTATAAAATATATTTCACCAATGTGTAGATTACCATAATGACAGTGGATATTGTAATTGACAGGCAGGACCTGATTAATACAAAAGATCTCAACCACTACACCTACTGCAAGTACAGGTTCCCACTGAGGGGAAAAAAACCAAAACAAAATCTTGCCATAAACCCCAGCATGTGCTGGATTTCCACACTCCTGGGAAGACAGTGGAAAAAGAACGATTGCATCTCTCCAAGGTATTATGGGAATTAGTACACAGCTAACAGGGTACTCGGATCAGACTGGAAAGGGACTGCAAAAAAGGAACCAGTTTGAAGAACTGCTTGTGGTTTCACTGATTTCCTAACTGGCAATATCTTACAGGCTACAAGAAACAAAGCCTCTCTCTTCTAGCATATCCTCGGTACCTCTACAGCCAGCATCAAAGGAAACTGGATAACTATTTCCCCATTTCAGTCAGTGTACAAAGCCCATTCACTATACATCAGCTGAGCTTGAGCAGAGAAACAACTTGACAAGACAAGCTGAAGCAATATGTGTCAAAGAGATTGAATTCCAGTTTCATATTAGTACAGAAGAAGACAGTGCATGATTATTGCTTGGAGCGTGTGGTTGTTTAGGGGATAATGGTAGTACCTTAACACTGAGAAGTAATGGAAATTGTCTGTCTTGTTCTCATTCTTTCTGAGACAGTCACTTGTGATATGTCTTGTTACACTGCCAGGTCATTTCTCTCTTCAGGGTCCTTAAATATCACCTGTCCAAGTTGACAATACATCTCTCCAATGATGGCATTATGCTTTGTCCCTTGCTAAATAGCTAGACACTCACTTTACCAAGGATGAAAAGTCACACTTTACCTGCAGAAATTAAAATATTAGGGGCTGGATGCTATATTAGAGCTCTGCTTCCCAATGCTGCCTCTCTGAAAGGATACTCAGACCTCATTATCAAGATATCTCAATGTGCCCAGGCCCATTTAGATCCTCCTTTATGCTCTTGTTTATCATAAAGGGGACTACTCCTAATGCTGCTAAATTCAAAGAAATTGAATGAATTATTAAATTTTCAAACAACAAAATGTATGTACAATGTTTCATATGTTTTAAATGCCATCGTGTTCACCGAGAGGAACTTCTATTACAGAAGCTGCACTGCTTCCAGTACCAGCAACTGCTCTGTGCAGAAAAAAACTTAGCAAACCCTGCTCCAAAAACCAGACCTTTAGCACCAGAGACAAAAGAGTTTCTTCATGAGTTGTCAGTTCTATATTTAACCCCCACTACAAGTCCACATCAGATGGAGTAAGACATAGCATGAAACACAGAAAGAAGGATGGTGAGAATAACAGTAGGATATTTAAAGACAGATTTTGTGCAATTCAAGGCTGAAAAAACAGATTGCAAATACTGCAAAAGGGTTTTTTTGCAACTATTGTTCTTTACTAGGATTGCTGCATATTTATTTCCTAGTCTGTGTTATGGCGTAGACAGGCAGAAAGAAGCCTGCCCATCACACCTGAGCACTTTACACAGACCTACCAGAACAGGATGGCTGCTCTTCAGAGGTGGATAAAACACACATTGGCACATGTATCTACGGAGAGAATAATGTAAAGTGTCCAAGAGATTAGTTTTAGGACAACAAAATGCATAGCAGGAGCATCTGATATTTTCTAGTTTAAGTCTGTCCACAAGGCAGACTTTCAGAGTGCCCTGTAAGATTATGGCTTCCACAGAACCTGCACCCTATGGGATGCAGCAGCCCAGCTGAAGCCTCACCCATGGGAACATGCAGCATATTTATTTTTAACAGATCTTTAAATCACCTGGAGTCATTGCAGAAATTATTGTACAGACTTAGAATTCCCACCTTAAACTTGCAAATCCTTTCTTAAACACAGAGACAGTAAGCTGATTTGTGAAAGCAATATTGAAGAGTGATAGCACTTTTTTCCCCACTGTGGGACCAGATCAAATTAACACAGGAGAAAAAACCCTACATTTGTGAACTGCCTTAATTTAACGCACATGACAACTAGTAAATTCAGGACTAAATAATTCAAAGAAAGGTATAAACATCATGGTTTATTGATTTCTACACAATTGTGTTGTTGTATGTATTTTTTCTCATTGTATAAAGTATGTGTATATGCTCTGAATACGCCCCTCAGTAAAGTGACTATGAAAAATGTCTACCATCTTAACTTGTCTTTCACATACACATTGCCCACCTTTTCCAAGTACTGCTAGGCAAGATAAGCCACATCTAAAAAACTTTCTGTTTCTTTTCTGTAGAGGTTCTTATACTATATTCACCACCATATGAACTGCAAACCTACAAGCATATTATGCCATATGAATAATTTCTACAACATATTATTCGTTCCCTCATCCACTGTTTAGACAGAAGCATCCATATTTGCCTTAAACTTTTAAATTCTGTTTCAAGGCTGAAGGGAAGGAATAGCTGGGGCTGAAGGGGGAGGTATGGTCGTGTTAAAAAAGGAACAAGAAGAACAAAATACAAAATGCTGAGCATCAGAAAAAGAAAACTTGGTAATGGCAACCTGAGAAGCCTTCAAGGTGAAGTGGCAGACACACACAGAAAAAAAGAACATGCTCAACTTGCATGATCCTTAATTATGGCTATTCAGCTGATAACAGACAAGGGCTAAGCCAGAAAAAAACCAAAACAACAACTTCAGGAATAAAATGATCTCCACTGATTTCAACACATATGTTTGTTGCATTCTTCCCACACTCCCCATCCACCCCTTATTATATCAAGTCAACACCAAAAGTCAACTCTGCATGGACAGATAAAGAGCTGTTGGTCACACTAAAAGTTGAATACAGACACTACATCAGTGATAAAACTTATCACTGAATGAATAAAAATTTCATCCTTACATATGATCTTCATTGTATAAGATTCTCATTACAAAATATTTAGCGTTCAGACAGGTAAATCCAAGATCTCATTGCAGCTAGCACAACAAAAGTAAGAAAAGTGCTTGCTCTGAAAAAAAAATAAAAATCATGTGAGATAAATAAATTTGAGAAAAATTGCTGGGGAAACATTCATAGCCAACTCTGCTCTCCAAATAGCAATGAGACACCAAAGTGAACTTATTTGTCAAAGATGATGCCAAAGGCCATAAACAGAGAGCAGGTTTCTTGAATTGCAGTTCGGCACTGTCTTCAAAGGTCATTACTTTAAGGAAACATGGTATAACTCAACTGGATTATTTATTTGTAATCATCTAAGCTACTACAGGTTGTGAACTGTGAATAGAGCACATCATATTCCCAGTGGGTGCTCATGCTCTGACATTTCAGCCTAATTGCTAGAGTTCATTCTGCAGAGAAAAGAAGGTACATTGCCAAATATATTTTCACCAGTCTCTATCATTGAGTACAATTTCTCTAAAATAAAGGTAATAAACTGCAAAATATGTACTTATGGTACTGTTAGAGTATCTGAAATGTTTAATTATCTGAGTGATAATTTAGCATGTTGTCTTTTCCAAGGGTAATGAAATAGCTTTTAGTAATTAATGACCTGAAAAACAAAATGCATAAAATGAAATAGTTTTCAAAGGTAACCTGAAATGAAAAATAATAGTATACAAAGGAATAAAAGGCTTATGCAGTTGATTTGGAGATGTGAAACAAGGAAAATCAATTTAAACCCCATGAGGAATTACGGCCTAAATCATATCTGTATCTCTAAACTCAGTATTCATTCTGGTCACATCACATACAAACAACAAGATTTTGTTTCCAGATTTCAACTTTCTGCCAGATTTTTTTATTTTGGTTTTCTAATCCTCCTGAAAACAAACTCTTGCACAATGCCATACCTTTAATTCCATAGAACAGGATGCTACACAGATTTGGAGAGGGGTTGGAGAGATGGAGATAAAAGACTTGGGTCAGAAGAAAACTAATTTGGTAAGCAATTTCAAGATTACAGTTTCAAAAGTTTTAAAACATTTTCCAATGCTAAGGAAAGAAGGAGAAATTTTGCTCTGGTTAACAAGCCAAGGACTACAGGACCTGTTCTAGTTCCAGTGCCTAAGTCTCAGCCCTAATGCTCCATGACTCTCAGATCTCTTTTCCCTCTCTGTACATATAGCCTACTTTGTAGGCTGCAAATGTTGTATTTGAAACATAGATAAGATTCAGCCAATTCAAACCACTGTAAATTAGAACTCAAGTCTTTTTTCAAGTGGCTTTTTTTCCTACCAGTTATTTTCTATCATAATATTCTGTAATTTGTCAACTTTATCATAGTTACATTTTCTTTATAAATTACATGGAACTGTTTCTGATAGGGCACAAACAGAAGTGTTTATTTAATTAATCCATAAAACCATTTTTAGATATATAAGCCAGTTCCTCTCCATTTGAGCTGATTTTATTTTGGTTCCTTAATCAAAATGCCTTATATCAAATTAAATGCATTAGAGAAGAACAATATCAGCTTTATTAACCAAATCTGTAATTTAATTTTTAAAAAATCAAGTTATTCTGACAAGAGCATTCTATAAATCTGTTGACTGTCACTAATTATATTATTTCCTTAATTCTTCATTAATCAAGCTTGGTATTGGCTGTTCCATTATTCTGTTCAGAATTAAAGTCAAGATGACAAGCTTTTAATTAGGTGAACCTGAGCCTTCATGTCAGTATTTTTAATGTTTGTTTTTCAAGTGATCTGGAGCTTTCTAGGACTGCTCCAGATTTTTATTTGAAAACAGCAAACAAAACCAGGTAACGTTAAGAGCCTTGACAAGCCATTTTTAGGTTTCTGGACCTACTGATCATCTGAGGTATCACTTGACATCATTGCTGCTTAATATGCTCCTCAATTCATTGTTAAAATGGAGGCTATTTCATTATAATTTCATACAAAAGCATCACACAGTCCATTCCCTCTCTCAGCACCAGCAGGAGGATTTACTGAAAAATAAAGTGAAGAGAGTGAAATTCACTCAGTTCTGCTTCATGTAGTCTAGCTTCAAATTAGGTAAAAAGAATTATGTTGCTCACTATTAAAATGAAACAAAGTTTAAAAAAATAAAAAAGCAAACAAGAATTAAATAAAAACCAAATATTTATCTAGCAAAAGAAAGCCCAAAGAATTGATGCCTGTAAAAACCAGGGCTTTTGGGAAGAATGGCATGATATCTCTTTGTAATGGCTTTGGAGAGCGGGGGGACAGGAAAAATATTGAATGGGGAGGAGAGGAAAAATGAATGCATTTGGTAAATCTCATCAACATCCCCTGCCACAGCACAGACTGCTGGTATGGCTTTCCTCTTCCACCCATCCACTCCTGCTACTCACAGCCCTCCATATCTAATTCACACTACTCTGCCAAAAGTGCCAAAATAACTGAAAAGTTAGTATGTTTCCAAAACACTTTAGTGCTGCAATGATCAGAGCAACTTAAAAAAAACCTTATTAAAATTTTCCCTTATTAATTTTTAATAGACTGATAAATGAAAATACAATAAAAGCCAGCCCTATAAAAGTTTGTTTTATTTACGTACTTACCAATTCTCAAACACTATAAAATTAATATTGCATTCCTGAACAGTTGAGAGACCTTAATTATGAAACCAAACTGAAGCATCAAACACACTAATCAATCATGCTAAAAAAAAAAAAATCTTTATTTCAGCTGAAATTAAAAATAGAAGTCACAGTTCAAAAAAGGAGCTGCAGTCTTCTAAAAAGGAAAGACTATCTCAACCTGCAATCATGTTTTTAAAAAGCAGGCACAGACCAAAAATCTGTTAACATCAGTTCCCCAACTTTGCAGAAGCTCTAATCAGGCCGTGAGTTATCTGGCCTGGGTGCACCCACAGCACTTTCAAGTGCTGCAATATGAATTATTGCCCACATCCATTCTTTTACAGCTGGAATGGGGACTGTGGATTAATGTACTGCAATATATTTTCTTGCCACAGACAGTGCTCCTCTCGGAAGTGTGATCTATTGACTAGTTACATGCACTTTGGATAAATCATGGCTGTCTCAGTGTGTTGTGGCAGGCTCTGCTCTGGGAAAAGCCACCAAACAAACCAAGGTGAAGCAAGAGATGGAGAAATTGCTGGAGAGACAGGGGAGCTCTGTGTGGTGCTGGTAGCTGCTCCTTTTCCTCCCCCTGCCTCTACCACACAGTGAAGGGGTATCCTGACCTCCAAAAAGAAAGCCAGTAACTTTAACCAAAGTCTTCGCACCAAACCCTTGACTGACCAGTGTGTCAAGTGCCAATGTCCACAACCTACTTGCTGTAGGCTACTTGTCCCTCCCTGCCCGCTGCTAGAGACTTCAAAAAGAAGGGAGAAGAGGCCACTGCACACAACAGAGGCTTTGAAATGTGGGTAGCCATGTGAGAGGAGTCCACCTACCCAGGTCTGCTAACCTAAGTGAAGAGCATCAGAGTGATTTACTGCTGAATATGATGCTATACTATAAAAAACTAGCCATGAGCAAAATTATTCCCAAAAATGAAGCATGAGAGAATTCAGAGAACCCATACCTTGTGTAACATGGCACTCGCAGTATTGCAGGCAGAAAGTTTCCAGTTAGTGCAGAGAGAACTTGCAGCTGCAAGTACCATATAAATGATACCAAGCAAGACTGAATACAGCTAACAAAAAAAGGTTGAGAACTAATTTAGGGGAGGTCAGTGTCTGAACTTGCAGTTTACTGCCAATTCAACTGAGTCATCAGCAAAAGATGATACCATACTTAATTTACACAATCTGACAAGAACTTGGCTGGGCAGTCTGCCTGGTCTCTTGCTAGGTAAGTCAGATACACTACAGTCCTTTCTTATGGATATAAGCATCATTAGGATTCTATATGTGGTATGGGTATCTCAGCAGTGGCAAGCAGCACAATAAGCAGAGCATGGTTGCTGGTGCCAGATGATGGTCCAAATCAGACGGCTCTTCTACAGGATACCGTCTCAATAACAATTCTAGTATCCAGTCTTAATGGGAATATGATGAAGTTCCTTAGTCCAGACTTTGTCCATTGTTTTAATATCTCCCTGCTCCACCTCCCCGTATACAACTCGGTTGCTAAACCTATATGGAACAAGACTCTGGTGCATTTGGAATCTGATAGCAAGATCTTAAATAGTTCCAATTACTACCTGGCCAAAAGCCCAGAAACAGTCACAAGTGCCAAACACATTTGTAAAAATGCAACTTACAAATATTGGTGTAATGAGGGCTCTTCTGGAATGACAAATGTAAAGTAATTTTTTTATCATATTAATTTTTAAAATCATATTAATTTAGTTTCAAGTTGTTCATATTTAGTTTATCCTTAAAATGCATTCAAACCATAAAGAACAAAAATATGAGCAATAAAAACATGTAATTTAAGCACTCAAAATGTATTCACATTGTCCTTGAAGCTATAATCTAAGTCCATAATAATACCTACTTTGAGGGAAATAAGACAAAAATTCTGCTTGAAACACAAAGGCAGCTGTTTTTCTGTAAGGGTGAAAATTTCCCTCTGTCCCCATTAAAAAAAAAAAAAGGTTGAAAATTACGCAGTTATCTGTATTTTTATTAGCTTTTAAGGCTTTAACCAATTGCAGTTGCACTACTGCAAGGGACACTAACGAAGAGCACAGCTTATCTGTTCAGGGCTGTATATTGCAGGAGCCTCCTGTGATGTTGACTCTACCCAATTTTATAAACACATTGCCCCATATTCCAACATCCTAAATTCTCTTGTGCAGCGCCCCGCAAAGCCTACAAATCCAGGTCCCACCCTGAACCCTGTGCCTTGGCTCTGCAAATGTGAAAGGCAACAAACACTGAGTGAAGTAGCACTGTGCATGTCCCACATCAGCACATGCAGATTCTATACTGCAATGTCCCTCTCATTCCACTCATTTTAAAAATAATTTACAATTTTTATGTAACCATAACAACATTTTAGTTCTCCAGATGGCCATGAAGGGTCACTTTCTCAGCGGCAACTTCTCTGAGGTCCCTCTGTTATAAATCCCAAGACAATGATCAAAAGCCTTTGAGCTTCCTTTTGTTTTTCAATTTTTTTCCATGCTTTGCTTTTTTTGTTTGTTAGAGGGGAATTCAGCAGTATCCTGCACTCTGTGTATATTGTTTTTGAAATTAATACATGTGGAAACTGTACACAAACATTCTGCACTTGAAAAGGCAGCAGAAAGCAGCCCAGCTCCCAAGCCTTCAACTGCAGGTGTTCATGTGCCAGAATTGCATCACTGAAGCAGCATCTCCTGCTCTGGTGCCTTGAGGCTGACTGTTACCAATAGCAGGTCTCTGTGACGGATAAAGATTTTGAACAATGAAATAACAATAATGACAATAGCAATAATAATAATATAATTGATAAATATTTTTCCTTTCTCAGCTCTGCTAAAACTATAAAGCTTCCCCCTATCCTTACTCATTTCATTATCAAGACCAAAAAAATGAAAACACACAGCACTCTTTTCTCCAACTGTTTTACAATTCTTCATGTTTTTCTGAAAAATCACACCCTTCTGCTGAACTTCAGTAAAGTAGGAGCAAGCAATTCCACTGTGTACATATATTAAGCTCTGGACAGGCTGAACTATTGACCTCCTTTGCCGCCAAAATATCAGTTAATCATAAAGCTGAGCTGTGAGCTGTTACTCAGAAGCAGCAGCCAACATTAAGAGAACAACTTCTAATTTAGAGTTGAAAAAGCAGGCTAAGTGGACAATTTTAGATTATCAAGTATTTTCTACACCTTGCCCCTCTCCCTCTACCCCTTCAAGGGAAGAAAGGCAATAACAACTCAGAGGATAAGCTCCGAAGGACAACACACCCCAGAGCCACAGAAAACAGCCTTAAGGATTACTTCTGGTTAAAGTGTTACTCTCTGCCTTTTGTTTTGGTGTTAGAATCCTGGAGAAGTGAATAATCTGAGCAATGACCCCAGGCAAGAGGCGACAGCAGAATGAAATAAAGCTCAGGTGCCCTGTGAGGACCTAGGGGGAGGCAGTACCCTTCAGCATCAGCAGCTGAGAATGCAATGCCTTGGTCATACCATCATGGGTGGTGCTTAGAAGAGGAAATAACAAAGCATACACCTGGCTCTTACAGAGGATAATGTAAGAAAATAGTGTTTTGCTTCAGATGTTTCAGGCTTCAGCCATTTAAAAACACTGAGTGGTTTCATATATCTGATTGCTCAGCACTATCTTTAATCACAGACTGATAAAACAACACATCTAACAAAATGCCTTAGCTTCAGCACAGGAAAGATTACCTGGGAAATGCCAGGTAGACAAACAGGCTGTCAGAGGACTTAACTAGTGGAAGAATTATTCCTTCATTAAAGAACAGTTTTGTTTAGCATTAGTGGAAACATTTAGTAAATGAGTCACCAGACACCAGTTCTGAGACAGAAAATGATCTAAATACCTAATAATAAAAGTGCATGTATGACAATGAGGTAAGTATGATCATCATTCAAATCACTAAGGAGTAGAATACATCTCCAGCAAAGCAGAGGACAACTCTGCTCTGATCAATAATATGTTATTAAGGAATAGCATGAAATTATAAGTACTGAATGAATTATAAGGAAAAGGTATTTTAAACTTCATTTGAAAACAATGCTGATATTTGCTTAAGCATTAAACAGAGAGCAGAATAATAGCTTATTCTCATTATTTTTTCAGCAAGTTTGCTGTTGCTGCTTGGAATGTAAACTTTAATCCTTACAATCTCATCAGATCAACATTCACTAATGCACACTTTTTAATCCGTATAGAGAGCAGTCAAACTTCATGTTAAAAATTAATTTATTTTCCACCATTCCATCTGATACTGAGCAGATAATCAATTATAACTTGTTTCAGAATTTGAACTAATATGTATAAAACTTGTGGAAAGAAAAAATTGACAAAGAACATGGACAGAAAAGAGAGTACCTGTCTGAAAAATAAGTGAGCTTGTCAGAAATGAGAATTGGGAATAATTGAAGGAACTCCAGAAAGAAGATATTCCTGCAGAGATGTCATCTAATATAGCACAGTAAATCACCTGCCAGTCACTGGTACAATACCGGCAGCGGCAGATACTGCAGGGTGAGATATTCCATTATTACCGTTGCCTTTTCTTATAAATCTTCTCTTTGGAAGAGACTAATTTTGATGTTTATAATTTGCCTTTTAAAAGAAAAATATAAGTATATAAAACCAAAAAAAATCATATTGACGAGGACTTGCAGTTATCTATCAGAAGCCCTGGGAGAACACTGCAGAAAAGGAAGGTCTGTCTCATTTTCCAGACAGGTGAGGAGGCAGCAGGGTGTTCAATCTGGTTCTGTCCCTGACTCATCCCTGATGATGTGCACAATATTTCAGTCTTCACAAACCCTTGCTGACACACCTTTTTCTAACTGAAACTAGCTAATAGTAACAATTATTTGCCTTCACTTTAATGAAGTAGGAAGAATCGGTCTTACTGCAAGGTAAACAGCTTGAAATTTTATTATTATTAAAATAACACTGTCACAGAAAGTTCAGAATTTTCTTCTCAAGTATTTTTTTGATGTGCTTAATTTCATGGCAGATTAAATTGAATTGAATTTTTTCCTCAAGCCAGACTAGATTTTGGAGCCTTACATGTGAATGTTATGGTAAAAAAAAAATTAAAAATAAAAACCCACCCACAATAACATGATTTCCCCTAACAGGCTTCAAAAAATACGTCACATAATCACTTCCTTTCCCACTAAAAATCTTTACTCTGTCGCAAGCTGGATAAATTAAATTACATTTTTTCAAGTGCTAGGAAAACAACCTGAACATTTCAATTTGCTAGTCTCGGCTCAGCCTCTTTAAAACAGAAGCAGTTTTCCAATTCCTACTTTTTCAGACGAATGTCCAAGCCAATTCTGTGCAATAAACCAATACTTTAACCTTACTTAGATCTCAAAGACCGACACCTTAACTGAGATAGACACATAGATCTTTCTACTTCACCAGAAAGACAGACAATTATAAATACGATCACAAACTCAAAAAGGTGCCTTCAGCTAGATCTTACTCCAGCTTCGTGTATCAGCTTCTGACAGTACTGTGAGCAACTTTAAAAAAGATTTTCTAATTTTCTGGAATTCATACCCACTGACCTAGTCTGCTAGAATTTCTGCGTTCTGGTCCGGACCCTGACACTCTTCCTTAAGTAAACAAAATGAGTGATCATCCATCAGATATCTGTCCTCAACTTGTGAAAAAAAACTATTTATATTTCTGATTCACATATGCACATATATACATGACACATGGAAACCTGAGACTCCAGCTTGACCTTCTGATTAATGAGATTTCGAATAGATGGTTATCAGCACTCTTTGCTAAATCAAATACTATGCCAATTTTAAAATCCTGTCAGGCCCTGGAAGTCCTGAGACAAGGAGGGAAAAACCCACAGTTTAATTTATGCTTATTTTCCTCACAGTCTGAGATCCAAATCTATAATTTTTCTCCCCTGCAACTATGAGACATAGGTATTATCTTTCTTCTTATGAAAGCTGAGATTAAAATAACTTTAAGTAGCTTTAGAAGGAACAGCATATAACAGAAGTTGACAGTGCTTAATCTTCTTGGTGCTGGCCACGCAGGGGCACTCTGAGAAACAGGAAGCAGACTGCAGGATTTAGCAGCGCATGATTTTGGTAATAGAAGTCAAAAATGGAGAAAAGACTCTATTTGTATTCTCTACAATTTAGAGAATCATAGAACATCCTGAGTTGGAAGGGACCTACAAAAATCATTGAGTCCTACTCCCAGTCCTGCACAGGAGAGCCCCAAGAGTCACCACGAGCCTGAGAGCATTGTCCAAACACTTNTGAGTCCTACTCCCAGTCCTGCACAGGAGAGCCCCAAGAGCCACCATGAGCCTCAGAGCGTTGTCCAAACACTTCTTGAACTCTAGCAGGCTTGCTGCTGTGACCATTTCCCTGGGAAGCAGTCATAGCTAGAGATTTTAGTATTTGTATTTTAGTTCTTGGAGATTCTGTGAGGCTGTACATAACTGCTTGGGAAAAGACAAATTATGCAGAAGTACATTATTTTTTTTTCCCCCCATGATTCTATTTCTTAAACATATCCTTTTTTCCCATGAAATTTGCTTTATGTACAAGTTTAATTAAAATGTAATTGAAAATACAAAGGTGAAGAAACAAGGAGGTCAGGACTTTCCAGAAATCAAGAGGTCCCCTTCCTCACATGATGAGAAGCAAAATGTTTTCGTAGATTTCTAACTTCTTGCTTCCTAATCTACCCTCCAAGGGTTAGCAATGACCTAGACAATGACCAGACAAAGTAGAGGACACAGCAAATCCTTACTGATCCAGAAACTTGGGGATCCTGTAGGTGTGAAGGGAATCCTTAAGTCCTGATACAAGCTAATTGGAGACAACAGGCCTGCCAATCAATTAAACCATAAACGAAACAGTTTTGGTTTTTTTGTTAATTTTTCCAGAGCAACACTCACCAGCACACTTGGTCCTGGTGATGAGTGGTGGTCCTGGCTGCCCCGTGCCACCTTCGCCTGGGCGGGTGAGCAGGACCCGAATCTCATATTCGGTGTCAGGGTCCAGGTGCCAGAGCTTGTACGTTGGTGCGTTGACAGCGTGGGTCTCGGTCCAAGTCCCGGACGTCATCCGGTACTCCACTTCTTTCAGGATAATGGGGCCATCCCCAATGATGGAGTTGGCATTCAGCTGGATGAGCAAGTACGTGGGCCCAACGCCCAGCAGCTGCGGGGGTGCTATTGGCCGAGGCGGCTCTGCAGGGGACACAAAAAATAAGCCATAGATAAAACAAAAGCTGGAAAATCCACTAAGAGGAGGGCTCTCTACACAGGAAGTTGTCAGAGTTTGCTCAGCAAAGATTTCAAACCTCAGAAACAAATTCAATCTGACATCAAGGAAGAAGAGCTGAGGAGAATTTCAGCTGATGGAAGTGAGTGGTGCACTTCTGGCATCTGCTCAATGCTGTATTTTCCTTTAAAAAATCTCAGAGACCACAAAATCCTGTCTGATTTATATATTGCTGCTGCTTGAGACTTTTTTTCTGAAAAAAAACTATGCTCATTTATATAATTTACTATACCAATAACTTGAGATTTTCTTTTATTGACTGAAGCCACATTTGCACTTTCCTTATAGAAAGAGCTGCAAGAGATGATACACTACCCCTGCACAGACTATTCTTAAAAATGAGTATCACTGCAGTTAATCTGAAACCCACTGGATGCAGTTAGGGAAAAGTATACAGATGCGTATTACAGGCATTCAGAATACTCAGAACTGAGCAAAGCTGCCAGAAGAATGACAAAATAAAGATATATGGCAACAATGTATAATATTTTATTCTTTAGTAAGTTACTACTGATTTTGAAACTTGAACAATAGGATGTATGCTGCCTTTTGTCATCCCCTCTTCTCATCAGCTTCTGCCTGCCTACATATTTCAATGCAGTTGCAAAGTGAAAAAGGTAATGACAGACCAAACGGAAAGAGGTGGTCCCCCCTACCCTGAGAAATGTTAACATAGAAACATTGCCTCAGCATGATTTATTTTTAGAAACAATCACAAGCAACAAGTATTTTTCTAATAAAATGAATTCACTGATAAACACGGAAGGTTCATTTTCATTCCAGATGGCTCATATTTCAGCTAATTTGTTTCAGTTAATTAGGCAACAATGCTAAATTCAGTGCACACAGGGGTTTCACATAGCAGTGATGCAGAACTAACAAATCAGCAACTCTGCGCAGGTAGATGGGATCTCATTGCCAGTACATTAAAAATAACTTTTAACCCCAGACCATAAGATTTCCCTAGCAGGGGACCCTTACATTCTACAGAAAAGAAGTTAAGACACAGATGCATTGCACGTATTCTGCCTCCCACGGATGACGCTACCAGTGTCAATGACAGAACACATGGTGGGGAGTGGTGGACCTCCTTTGACATCCCATCCTCCCTGCATGATGAAGTTCAGGTAATGACTCCCTGGTTCTGCCTTCTTCTTTATTTCCAGCAGCAAAGCTTCCCTTCCAAGTTCCACAGCTTGCTCCAAACAGTACTTTTACCAGCTCTATAAGCAACCAAGTTTCCCAGATTTTGGCACATATCTTGCAGACTTTTTTCTAAACTAGTTGCTTCTCAAACCACTCAGTTTGGAGACCAGGGAGTCTCCAAAATAGTAGCCATGCCATAGTGGCTGTAATGGGAGCTGATTTTTTCCTCCTAGAGTGAAAGGTGAGTGCTCCAAGGTATTTCCATTTCTGCTTCAGGACATATAAAACTATAAAAAGTACCTCAACTAATTATTAACCTTTTACCCTTCTTTGGCAATATATGTGCTTATGAATTAATTTAGATCCCTACCTGCATCAAAGCTCAGAAATGCAGCTGGCCATAATGAGGGCAGTTTATTTGCTGTGGAGCTAACATATTAAACGTCCAGCTAATGTATTCTAAGGTCAGTGTATATTATAGCAGAAAACACCATCATTGATGAGCACGATGCACTACCAACTCCAAGTTATAAACTTCTAAAACATACGGCTATGTTTAGAAGTATACACTTTGATTAAGAGCTGGATTATCACAAATAAAACCTCACATTAATGAGACCATTGCCTATTAAGTTTTTATGTTAAGAAGTAAAGCACATTCTTATATTAGCATACGCATTTTGTTTTTAAGCTCTTGAGGCCAAGGAGACTTATTTATAAAGTCTTTCCCAGTTCCAATAAATTATGCATGAATTTTAATCAGTTAGCAAATGAACAAGTAATTGTTCTGCAGCATTATTAATATTCTTCATAATACAATATGCTATCAGAACCAGAGGTGAGGTGCAACCAGAAATCCCAGAAGTACACTAAGTATCAACTGAAGCATGCAATCCCAATATACCAGGATAAACTTTTCTGATGTTACCCAATTAGCTTTCCATTAATTATTCCCATTCATTATTTTATAACCACATCTCCAATTATAATTCGAAATCATAATTTTCTTTTGTATATACAGCAACCTGAAATTTTTACAGCTTAAAAATTGCCATTGATAGCTAAAAAAGATAGAACAAAGCCATTATTAATGTTTTGGTTTCCATTCACATAGAAAATATCACACATATCAACAATACTTTTCTTTCAGTGAGTTTTAAAACACAATTTAAATCCTTCAAGGAAGTATATGTTGCTGGCTTTTTTTACCCCAGCAATCTGAGTCCACCTGTAGTAAATAATCCAGTTTCAGAGTGCCCTGAGAAGACAGTCTGCCAAAAATGAAAAACCTCTTACACGAGGCATGAAAAATAAAAGGAGATGCATGAAAAAGTACCCTAAAGAAAATCACCCTCTCAGAAGTTTGTTCTGGCTTATGAACAACATAAAAACTCAGCTTCAGCCAAGCCAGGTGATGTCTTAGATGTTCAGAGCCTGGATTAGAGGTAGAATTGCAGGAAATTGAGGCTCACCAGGTACCCACCACAGGAGCTTCCCTCCTGCCTGACCCTGTCAATGTGCTCCAATGCAGGTGGACCCTACTCAGATGCATTTTGTGGCTTCCAGTCACCCAGACCCAAAGCCAGGTGAGGCAGCACAGTGATGTCCCTCCACCCTCTCCCTGCCTTGATCACTGCAACCCAACCGGACAGCTGTGCCTTTTATTTCTGCCAAAAAGAACCAACCTTCCTGAATTTTTATGAGGAGATATGGCTAAGGCACACAGTATTCCCAGCAATCAGTTTTCCTTGACCTCAGTTCCCCTTTCCTCAGCCATGAACTCTATGAAAAGTCATAAGGTTCTAAACCATAACTTATGAAAAAATATTTCAATCCATAGATGGTTTAACTTATCAGTAGAATCACAGTTTTAATAGGTATTTCAGATACACTAAAAAGTTTGATGAAAGACTCTGCAACGGTGAGTTTCATTTCTTCCTTTGCTAAGCACAAAATTTAAGATTCCTTATCCAATGTAACTTGTTTAATTACCAACTCATTTCTGACTACATTTTTAGCCAGTGTATAAAGGTGTTAAATCTGATGAAATCCCTTCTAGTTTTCGCGGCCTCTAACATCTCAGAAAGACTATATTGTACAGAAAGACCACTTGTACATCTGCAAGACATTAAATAAATGAAAGTGTTTTCATGCATAGCATGTTGCAGTATTTGGTCAGCTCTGGTTTTGACATAAAATGCCCACAGCTAAGGTAATAAAAAATTAAGACTGACATTTCATCAGTACTAAGTTCTCATTCTGCTGAGCTACTAGCCATACATTATGCTCACATCAGTATGTATATGACATTGTATATTAAATGTAGTGTGATATTCAGGCACCAATGACTAGAATAAGCATGCAACTTCAACCTCCTCTACCAGTCTTCCTACAGTTAAGTGGTTGTGTCATATTTTTAATATGAAACATTGTACACAAATAATTATGCATTCACAGGCAGTAAAAGCAACCAGAAATGGTCGTTGGTGTTATTAGTATAGTAACTAATATACATAAAATTTCCAATATTCTCAAGCCACATATGCACACTATACTACATTGCCTTCCAAGATTAAACACTTCCTAAGTTTAAAACAAAGTTTCCCCCCATGATTTGTATCTTGTATCTTGTATTTGTATGGGCAATCGTATAGTGTTAATGATCAGATCAAAGCAAAAAATAGAATTAAACCAAAATTCTACATATTGTTCCGTTTTGGAGGAAAAGTTGATACTGGATGCATGCCTCGTAAAATCTTATTTTCAAATCTTATTTACAAGACTCATGTTTTGCTGAGCATAACGTACCACTCGCAAGAGACTCTTGCTACACAGCAGAAGGGTTTGGAGAGGTGGGGAGGAGTGGGCTGGTACAAAGCCCAAACACTCAGAGCAGGTACATGCCTTCATCCACTCTCATTCCACTGGTGCCTCGTGCAGGACCTGGACCATTGATGCTGGGCAGTAATAGCTTGCAAGTTCCCTCCACTCATGCACACACTATGCCTTCCCTCTGATGACAGCATGTTCAGCTTGTTCTGTGAAATATCTCACACCAAGCCATACCCTTGGTATGCTGATGAGCATAACCCAATACACACAACAAGGGTATCATAAAAGGTTTAATTTTTACAAGTATAACAAAGCATTCATTCATTATAAGAAGACCAACATCAGCCTCACCTCCCCAGAAAATAAAACTGATTTTTTAATTACACCATAAGCTATCAAGAAAGTAGGTCAACCAAAAGAATACAAAGTTCCTTTAAAATTTGTCATAATTCAAAGAAACAAAAATATAAAGTCATGTAAATACAGCTAATACTGGATGTTCTAGGGAGTATAGCAAAAACGTCTCCACAAATGACTCAAGCTTGACTCAGCTCCCACCTAACTCACTTCCTCTTCTAGAGAAATTTCTTGCAAAGCTGTTTAAGCATGTCTGCATATTTCTTACAAGCTCTCTGGTTTTCTAGTTGAATTCAGCTGAGGTTCAGTGCCTGACCCACACTGGCTATGCCTTGTTAGAGCACAGTCTTTGCCATAGGAAGCCCTGTGGAGCCAGGGGCTCCAGGTATGAGACACTCAGGCAATCTGAGACACACAAGGCATAGAGGGGTAAGGGATAAATCCCTGCTTGCCAGGAGCTGGACCTGTGGAGGAGTGTGCCTCTGTGCTGGGCTCCAGATTCCACATGGAGATATCGTGGCAAGGGTGCATCAGAAGACCCATGGCATGGGGGCAGAAGGGCACGGGGAAGCAGGCTGCCAATTCCTTGCAAGAGCTACACTGCTTCAGTAATCTTTGTGTACTGGAAGATTACATACTGCTCTAGAGATTCATGTGCTTTAAAAAGTATTGAAAACCAGAGGAAGTAGAAATATTTGTTTAAAATTTGGAGAACGTGAATGACTTTTAGAAGAAAAAGTTATGGCAGTCAAGTACTAGCAGAGAAACAACATTCTCGGTCTTAAAAGCTGGTTAATCCCACAGAAGAAAAAGAATTAACAAGAAGTAGTGACCGAAAAATTTAAATAGAGTATTAAGGCACAAATGGAACAATGAGAATAGTATCTGAAGAAAAATAATAGTAGCAAATTCTGCATTCTCTTAATTATAAGTTGGGGGGAAAATAGAAGAGGTTTCTCATACCTACAGCTACGAAGAAGTGTAACTGAAATAAATTATGCGGTCATGAAGGTGGTAAGAAAATGAATTATGAAAGGTTTGAAAATAAAAACAAACCATGGAGGCTTTGAGCCCAAACACTCGGGTTTTTTTTTATTTTTGCAAAAATCATTCTGCATGTGGCATATCTTTAATACAGACTAGAAATATTTCATTCAGCTCTCCAAAATTGTAAGGAAGTACTGCTCTGACAGGAAAAAAAAAAAAATCAGAATTTAAGACAAATAAGTTTATTTTGGACTTGGCCTGTCTGCAAGGACACCTGGCTGTCTTCTATGCTGATAGCAGCCTGACAAGACCTGCCACCCCTCAGCACCAGTACAAGGTGTATTAACACAAACGGGGGACTTTGCCAACTAAGGGAAAGCATTACAGAAAACAGTACTTGCCTGATAAGAAATTCTTCTGCTCAGTTAAAAAGCAGGTTAAATGCAGAGGACTGAAGGATGCCAAACTGAAAGCACAGACCTGGTGAACAGCAGAGGTATCACGAGCCTTAAAGTCACAGAAAGCCTCTGCAGTTTATTTTTAAATTTCCATCAAGATCTTAAGTTTTCACTTTCTGTGCATGACAGACTACACACACAGCTGATTCTATCACCCTATACACTCCATCTCTAATGAGTAATTTGGTCCTTAGTGGTTTTGCTGAATAACACATCGAAGACAAAATATGCCTCGAAAGTTTGTGCAACACATTGAGGACAGTTCAGTAATGGGAGATGAGCACTCTCCTTGCCTTCTGAAAATTAGGAAATGCAAAAAGACCAAAAAAAAACCCCAAAAAAAAAAAAAAAAAAATAAAAAAAAAAATAAAAAAACAAGAATGTGGCATATTTTCCTTTTCAGCATTACTAAAAACACACCTCTGGGTCTACGCTGCTCTAAGACCTTCTAACCACTAATCAGACTTCACATGGGAAGTCCAATAAACAAAATTATATCAGGACAATATTAACTACCCAATTCATAGGTGCAGACATGCAGCCAGCCTTAGGTGAGAAATGCTGCCATGAGGGACTTAATTCATGGGATTCTTGCCTGCACAGCACATAGTGGTACTTGCTTTCCTCAGCTCAGCAGCCCACCTTATTCTTGTGACAAAGGAGAAGAACAAGTGCAAGCTTATTCTCAGCCAGACATACTACACATCAGCCACATAGATTACTCCTGCCCAAAAGACACAATGCATCTGAAAAACATCAGAATACAGGAGGATGAGCTTGACTGCTGGGCAGGGCACATTGCAGAGGCTGCAGGAAGGCACACTTTCTTAAACCATCTGCAACCCTCAAAATAACTCACCTCAGAGAAGTTTTACAATCATCTCCACTACTGCAAGACCAAATGCTGATGAGAAATTAACACAATAAAAACCCAACCAGCTGTAAGTCCTTTGTGGCATTCACAAGCCTTGGCCATTTCATCAATAACTCCCCAAGCCCTCACTTGGCTTCTCTATTTGTTCAAAATAAAAAAAAAAATTTTCTTAATAAATTTATTTGTTTCTTTTTTTTTTCCTCCCAGTGGACAAAAATGTCTCTCTGCTTATCAAGTTTAACTCATTTTAACAGGTGCCTTATTTTTCTACATTGTTAACAATTGTACATTGTTAAATTTTTTTTCTGACAGGAAAGTTTCTATTGCTTCCATCTTTGTCTTCTACAGCTAGCTTGGAGAAGGCACTGTACAGATGAGAAGGCAGACTTTTTCACAAAAATAACTAACTTTGGTATATTACACTATAGAATGACTTCTTCATGTAGAACTCAGAAGGCTTTTACAGTGAAGGGTTCCATGTAGCTACGGGCCTGCCTTTATTTAAAAAAAATTAAAAAAAAAAAACCAAAACCAAAACAAAACAACAAAAAACCCCCAAAGCCAAAACCAAACCAAACTCCAACACAATAAAAAACTAATTCTGATTTATCTCAGCTGCTGTCCTGTGACCATAAGTGATGCTGGCTGCATGGAGAAACTTAAACTTAAGCTCATGATGAAACTTAAGCTCATGGAGAAACTTAAGCTCATGATCTACGATTCTGCTATAAACGTTTTCCTCAAACTCTTTTTTTTCTTTCTAATTTCACTTATGCAGACTTTATTTCTGCGACTTCAGAAAATTATTTCTGTGACTTTAAAATAGAATTTATCACAACTGCCCAGTATTTGGCACTAGCTGCTAGTCCGGAGGTTGAGACACAATACCTACAAAATGTTACATTTTAATTAAGAGAGTTAGTTGTCTGGAACAAAAGAACTCATTCTAAGTAATGGCTTAGTGACCAGGTGTTATCAAGTGATTTATCCAACTCTCTTCTGAGAGTTTGCAAGACCATTTTCATTCTCTTTTATTACTTGAAATGGAAAAACTGAAAGGATCAATTTTAAATAAACATTAAAAATAAATATCTATGACATTGAAATTCAGGTAACTACCTAGAGAATCAGTCACTGGAGAAAAAACAGCAACAAACAGAAATGGCAAACTGAACAGTGAACTCACAATACTGGCTTAGGTAGGGTACTGACATATTTCAACATAATACCTCTAATTTGGGGTCTGCAAACAGGAATAGTATGTCACAAGCTCACTTCAAGCTACTGTTTTAGCTTTAAGCACCCAATATATAAAGTTTGTGTCGTAGATACAACAAAGTCTGCAAGCTCATGCAGCTAAAATGTATTTAATTTAGGTGACGTGGCAGTTAGTGACCACCTGAAGTGCTGAAATAGGAATTATTTCAGCAGTGAAAACTGCTAACTTCTGCATAGTGGTGTTATATCCTATGCATCACCGTGGCATTTTATTCACCTTGATTTGAAACACCACCACATTCATTTTATTATCTTCCTTTAAAATAAAGGAACAGTGTGCAGCTTTAGCATTGTCAGCAGAAACGATAAACAAGGTTAAGAAGATGCACAGGTCACATGTTTTTTAAAAAAAAAAAAAAAAAAAAAAAAAAAAAACTAANAAAAAAAAAAAAAGTCTAAAAATTGGAATATGTCATCTCTCTAAACAATTCATGATCAGGACACATGCCTAGTTTTTGAATGATAGTAGGCTATGTTACTATGGGAATCAATTACAAGATTATGACACATTTTGTCAAAAAGACTGCATTGTGTTAAAGACACAGAAGCAGCACACTCCTGGAGGAAAAATGAATAAATGTAAGAAAAAGAGGTGGAGGTGCCTGTAATGAGAAGACATTCAAATTTTAAATAGAAAAAAACCAAATCAGTCAGCATAAATGACTCAGCTGTAGAAATGTCTCCAGCAAAGACTTGATTATAATGACTTCATTATCCACATGTATCAGTAATGCCCTCGAGATCTCAATGTTGAGATTACTGTTGGAAAGAAATATTTTATCTTCTTCATTGTCAGGAACCAGCAGGTTGAGAACAAAATTGAATACCTTCTTCAAAATTGGTGTTTCCCAAGAAAGCTCAAAATTACTCTCAACTCTACAAGGCTTTGCAATTTGACAATACTGCAATTGCATGCACATCCACATGCTGTCAATGGTGAGAAGGAATAAAACTAGAGATTGCAGAAAAAACACCTGAAGAAAAACAAAATATTGTTTTAGAGATCCAAAATTTTTTTTACATGGTGATGCAATGTGTGACAGTAATATATTTATTTTCTAAATACTTGGATTATTTTAATTTTTATTCAACTTTAAGCCTGAACTAGTCCTGTTGAGATTCTGAAGATTTTTGCTTTATTCTTATATCTGTGGATGCTGTAGTCATGCTCACACACTCAGTTTACTGCCTAAACAACCCAAATATAGAAACTTTCTGACAGACAAAAGTTACAGTGACATATTTATAATCAAACTCAAAAAATTCAAATACCTGCAACAAAACCAGAGGATTTCAACAGAATTCAGTGAAGCAAAAATAAATCAATAAATATATAAAAATAAAAAAGGGGGGCCAAAAAAAACTAACACAGATTTATACCTCACTAGCTCTACCTATCTATAAAACTTGAAAGCTAAAAAAATTCACCCAGACAGCACTCCTGCCTGTCCTGGAATTCTCCTTTATGTCTTATTTTGGAAGTCACATGCCATACTACCACAAATTTTTATCACCAGCTCTCCTACATGCCTTTTAAATGGCAGAAAAAAAAGGTGTCATGTGCTGTTGGGACAGTAGCATCGTGAGACAGGATTCAAAACTGGATCATGCGTTATAAATGTAATGAGTTGTATGTGTCCTTGTACCAGAAGGGTACTGAAGTCTAAAGTACCTGCAGATGAGAGGAAGAGCTGGCATGGCTTTGGCTTCCAAGCATTTACAGCTGTATTTAATAGCAGTTACAGAAACTTAAGCGTGTAAGAGGTAAGACTGATTTTACTGTAACCATTAACTCAAACCATGGGTTAAATAATTGATGCACAGAGGTGGGGAAAGGAGAAGGAAAAGGAAAAGGAAAAAAAGGAAAAGGAAAAAAAGGAAAAGGAAATGGAAAAAAAGAAAAAGGAAGAAAAGGAAAAGGAAAAGGAAAAGGAAAATGAAAAGGAAAAGGAAAAGGAAAAGGAAAAGGAAAAGGAAAAGGAAAAAAAAAGGAAAAGGGAAAAAAAAAGGAAAGGCAGTCACACACTTTTTATTAAGGCAAGAGCTAACAAATGCACAGGGGGCAGAGATGAATAGAAAAGTTTCCCCTTCAGACTTGCAAGGCATTCTGCAAAGTTCCTTCTCAGGCATCCGTATGGTAAAAGCTTTCTGTCAGCACTTGAATATTACCATCAAAGGAAAAACTGACACAAGGTAATATAAGGGTTACACATCAATGATTCTCCAGAGGGATTTTGTGTGTGCTCAGCCTATGCAAATCTACAGGGAGAAATGACAGAATTCATCACCACTTTTGAGCAAACCTATTTTTGAGGTGCTGTTTTCTTGCTCAAATCCTTCTCTTTCTATTCATAATCTTTTCTAAGACACATATAGATGTTCCCACCAGCAATGTCTTCACATTTCTTATTACAGCATGTCCAAACATTTCTTGCCAAAAATGCCAGAAGGCAGCCCACTGGAATGACAGAGAAGGGGATTAATTTTAGGAGGCACTGAGACACTTCCTTCAATCTATGCAATGAACCAACAGAAACAAAAATGGTTTTTACATCACAGTTTTACCTCACAGATGTGAAATACACATCATCTAACATGTACCTGAGAGGGCAACCCTACCCCTCCACTTCCCACCATCAGTGTTGCTTGCAGTGTCACTCCTCTACATTCACAGAGGTTTAGGTTTAAAACTGATCTTGTAGGGCTGTACATGGAAGTTCCCTGCTTTCCTAGGTCCCTGCAGCCACTTCCAGTTGCTTTCAGACAAAAGCCAGTGTCAGCAGAGAAACAGAAACACAAGTTCACCTTCTGGAGAGAGGAGAAAAGGGAAGGCCAGGACTGAGACTACCTTTTAAGAAAGTGCTGGCTACTATATCTGCTTTTACCATGAAAGTCAGCCTCAGAAAGGGGCGGGGGGATAGGCGTGGCCAAAAGTAATCATTGTCCTTGCCACAGCACCTGGACAGATGTTAAGAAACATCCGTGAAATGAGGGTAACAAAGCAGTTGCCATCCACCCCATTGCCAAATGGATTCTGAGTGTGATGAAAAGTCTGAAAGAAATTTCTAGAAAAACAAATCAGAACAGAAAACCCCACCAGTTCTGCATGCTAATAAGATCTTTATGAGATACTATGATTTTATACAAATTTATAAAAGCCTGTTATCTTTGTTTTGTTGCAAAAAAGGTTCAAAGTATCAATATGAATCTGGAACAGGAAAATCCCTGAGTACAGTAAAAGAATCTAAATTTTACATCTTATTTCAATTGACACAAACATTTAGTTTAAAAAAAATCTCTTTTTGTTTGCTTATTTTAACCATTCTAAACTATCTTATCAATTTTTTGATGAGCAAACTTAACAGGCATACACAGCTTCTTATTCTGCTACTGCATGTTTTAATTCTAGAATATGATACTAACCAACATCTACTTAAGCTGGGCTGGCCCACTGAAAGTTCTGGAGCCATCCTTGTGTATTCATGAAAGAAAGGCAAAGAAAATCAACTCTACAGAAATAATAAGAGAAGAAATTATTAGGGTAGAAATTGCACAGTACGACTTTTCTCTCCAAATGCAAGATCCACTGGTAATAATACAGTTTATAATAATATGCACCATTGTGGAAATTGCTACCTTCAAAGATTGCACAAGTAACCTATGTTGTTTGTTATGTTTAGATGGCCTGTGCATCACGGGCATTTTGTCGAAGGCTGGGTTTTTGTTGGTTCTGCATGTTGAACCAAGCACCTAAGAGCACATTACAAAAGATTTGGAGACAAAAATAAATCAGTTGTCACCATATTACAGTTAAACAGACGGTAGCAATACCTTAATGTAGCCCCTACATTTTACATAAGTGTTGATAGGAAAAGCATGCCATCATGGGGGAAAAACCTTATGCAACTTTACCAGCAAGCTCTGTTGGCTCCAGTACCCAAAGCTGGGAGCATTTTTTCAGAAATTTTAAATACTGTTTTTGATGAAGACAAGGAAAATCATGATTCTTCCAGCTGAATTCTGAAGTTCTGCCCCAAACTTTTAATGTGTGAGTGTTCTTTGAAGAATTTGGCTGGTTTGTTTGCTTTTAAATGACTGCAAGCACCAGGAAACTTCTCTCATGGGACTTGCTATCCCTCTGATAAATGTGAGTTTGGGGCATAAAAAAAAGCAGTTTTGTCAGCTCAGTCAGAGGAATGGTGAAGCTGCCCCACTGAACTCTATTTAGGCTTTTACCTCTCAATACTTGGCACAGCCTCTATTCCCAACTTCTGAGGCACATTCTCAGGGTACAAATCCTTCTCCTTAGTACCCACATTCAGTCAGTGAAAATTCAGGGGCTAGGCAATCCTGAGCATGGAGTAGATTCTGACTTTTTTCCAGTGTGCAAATAATCCCTTTCCCAGGGCCACACAAGTACAGGAAACCTATTTTATAGTTAACTTTGGTTTCAGTCAAGAATATAGAGGTACCACAAACCAATCTCATGCACACATATTTTATACCTTCCTAAGTGCAGTGACTTATAAATTGAAAACAGAATAACTCCATATACACACATACAAAAAAATCTTTCTCCTTTGGAAGGAAATGGGCTAGAGAGGCTGAGGTTGGGGCTGAATTTCTTTATGGGGAGGAAAGGATGGGTGTGTACATGTGAAAAAAAATAAAAGATGAGAAGGTTAAGATTTAAAGTTCATCCAAATTCAGAACACAGCTGCAAGAAAAAACATTTACATTTGCATTTCCAAAATGACATTTTGATTTTTCAGCCTAGTAGCATGTGAGGCACTAGATAAGAAAAATATTCAGAACATAATTCAGGATTATAGAGAAGACAATCTCTCAGCATAAGGACATTCCATATCCATTCCTCTTGTCTGACTGGAGTCAGAATTTGTGCAGAGCTTTTCCATTTCCAAGGACAGCACCTTACCCTAAAGGTTCAGAGATTCCCAGAGGAGTCTCTATAACCCTCCTTTTGAGGCTGAATCATTTTTCTAAACATTCTCTAAGTCATATGTCTACCTAAAATGCCAGTAAGAAAACGTGGGGTTTTAGTGATGGCTCCAATTAAAGCAGCAATAGCCTTATCTGCTGTGCTACATAGCTGCAGGTATTTTGTGAATAGTCACATCCAGCTTTTCTTGTTTTCCTTAAGATACTGCAGAATTAAGAAATAAAATGGCAAATAAAGTCAAAGCTGATAAATGCAAAGCAGTGCATTGAGCCTTATGAATCCCTTTTGGAGTCTAAATCAGTATAATCAGATGGGAATAATATTTCTGCTGGGAATTTCAAGACCACGTCACTTCAATTCAGACAAAAAGATAGGATATCAGTGATTATTAGGAACAGAACACAAAGAAAGCATAGGATCTTGTGTGACTGTGTAAACTCATAATGTTCTCTCATCTAAAATAAATTACATAGGTTTGGTCTTCCTATCTCCTGCCAGATGAGCTAGAAGACACAGAAAAGGCCAAACAGAAGTTATTGAAGACCCAGGACAACTTCCTATGTGGAGACATTTAATTAATCTGCAACACTCAACATGAAAGAGTCATGATTGAAGGAATACATGCTAGTTGCTCATGAAACGACAGGTGGCATGAAATTGATTAATATGGAATGACTTGCTATTTCTTGGAGTGAAAACACATGGCAGCTTTGGAGGGAAGTACGTTCTTCTGTTAATAACTGGAGGCAACTGTGGGAACTCATTGCTCCCAACTTGGAAAAAACACAAGTCCAGAAATTATTTGACAAACTTGTAGAAGGTTTGTCATGGGTATTACACACATGATTCACTGATATAGTCTCTGGCTCGATAAATCTTAAGCTATAGATTGCTAGATGCTCAGTTGTNTCCACCTGGCTCAAAGAGATACATGTATCACTCAGTCATATATGGAATGCCTCTCTCATTCTTACATCTCTCCCTAAGCCTATACATTAAACTAAGAAGATTTTGGCCCAGCAGCAATGTTTTCTGAAGTCACTATCACGTTCTCTAGAAGTAAAAAAAGCCAAGAAACTGCTGCTAGCTGTCAAGCTACTCATTGAATATTGGACAATATTGGAAATAACCCATAGGCTTCAGTCCATGCAATCTACATAGATGAGTGCCCTTTGCATAGAGCTACTAATGATTCAACTATCCTCTTCTTTCAGAGTGTGGATGGTGCATGGCTGTATTGTCACATTTCCTTTATATTTAATTATAAATTATCAAGGTTTCTTTTTTTTTTTTTCTGATGCCTGAATGGAGAGCTGTAGGTTTCAAAACAAAAGCTACTTTGCAGAGCCAAAGCAGTATAAGCTAACCAACTGAAAAGAAATTAATTTTCTGTTGATTTACATCCCTGAATGGTTAATATAATATAGATGCAGTAAGAAGACCATAATTATGTTGTACCTTCATTAAGTCATTCCACACACATCTTATGAAGCTTTTTTTCATATCCCATCATTGCTTTAATGTGTGGGGAAAATGATCAGCAAAGGTAAACAAAGTCAGCAAGTAAAATAGCTTGTTTGAACTCCCTCAATTCTTCTCATTGCAGGCCAATCCATGAGTAATACTAGGGCTTACAACCATTAAAATACCTTAAAAGAAGATAAAACTACCACTTTTCTACACAGCCCCTGCTGCCAAAGTAAAATGTTTTGCCCTGCTGTCTGCCTTTGTTTCACAAGTAGTTAGAATACTTACCTGTACTTCTGCACTGGTAAGTATTCTAGCTCTGTGGTGTTTATACTTTTCTTGGCCTGAATAGTCTATCATTTCTTTCTCTTCAAAAAAATGGGTAATGGAAGCAGGCCAGTAGCATTGCTGAAGCTCAAAGTACCCTTTCAAAGCACTAAAGAGACCAAAACATTTTCCCTTTGATATGTTGCCTAATTTTTCTCAAGTTATTTAATGAAGCGTTTCTCTTCATGCCCCATTTACACCATATAATAATCAATCCTTAAAAAGCCACAAAACACCTGTTATTCCATGTATGAGTCCTCATGGCACTTTTCTCACCCAAGTTCATAATCTTTTGCTATTCAGTATACTATTTTTGCCTTTGTATTGTCTTTTCTATGAACTATGAACACCTTACAGTGCCCTCTGGTTGCCTCACTCCTTTTAAAAGTCCTTTCGAGAAACTTGAATTACTTCTAATATTGCAATCAGTCACTTTTTGTTCAGTGGAAGAATATTTTTCATTTAGATTCAACATATCCTTTAACAAGAATGCATTTTGCCTCCGCTTTTTCTCTTTGGGTGAAAATTTCAAATACTTTTCAGAGCAGCACAGTGATGTGTGCATAGCTGTCTATCTTATTATTCATTTAATACTGCTGATAAAACAACCACACTGATATGTTTGCTTTTCCATGCTTTAATTACACCTATACAAATCATAATAGCTTACTTCATTAGTATATTGTTGAAAAGCCACTCCAAGTGTTATTGTATTTATGTATTTAAATGGCCTGATTAGCATTTTGAAATTAAACCAAATGTCCAGTTCAAGAGAAATATTTTACTTATATTTCTTTTCCTTTTTATTCACCTTTTTATTCACCTTTTTTTTTTCTGGTCTATTTCTTCCTCTTCCATACCAAGGCCAGCTGTTTTTTCCCATAACAACCCAAAGATGAGGTTTACTGCGGGTTTTTCTATTCAGGCCTATTCCATTAAGTCCTATCATTCTGGTATCTGGTTATCTCATCAGCTATGACAAGATAATGTGGGCTTGAGGGAACATTCTTGTATCTCCTGTCAGCCCCTTTCTGTTACATCAACTCCTCCAAAGGCATGTTCATACAAGGAAGCTGCTACCAAAGAAAACCCCCAAGACAACACCATTTATCTCAGGAACCATTCCATGCCACAACTCCCTGTGGGCACAAAGATTTTTGCAGCACAGTGTAATCCACCTGCAAAGCAGACTGAGGATGCAGTTTAACATTATATCCAAGCCAACCTAAAATGACCACATCATTGTGGGGAGTGAACCACCACCTCTTCTCTGGTCTTTCCATCTTTTCCAGACCAGTGGTTCTACTACTTGTAAATTAGTCTGACACAAAAACACCCACTTCTTTCAACAGTGTCAGGGTTTTTTTTAATTAAACTCCCCAGTCAACTCATTAGAGAGAGGGTCAAGCATCCTTCTGAGGTAAAAGAAGAGGAAATAGCAAGTGACGGGAAGTAGGAGAGAGAAAAGAGAGGTAGGACCACGCCTTATGTTGCCTCTGCTGTAACATCAGATGCTGTTGCAAATAAACAGACACTGCCCATACCTACACATATATCTTTAAGTAAGAGTCCAACAAATAAATAATTGGTGCATGAATCTGGTCATGAGGCACAGAATCAGTCAAAAACAGGGCATGCAAGACATTCCTTCACAGATTAGGAAGCTTCAATAAATTATGGCAATATGGAGATGCATTTTTCAGAATTGAGGTTGAAACCAGACCAAATGGTGAGTGACAGGTTTCAGCTCTTTACTCAGTGCAAGTCTCTCTGGAAGGCTTCCACTGTAACATTATGCTATGAGTCAAAACAGGATTCTTGTCATTGAAGAATTGCTTCAATTATTCCCACTCAATCAATTAAAATTCCAGAATCCTGCGAAATTTTTAATCCACCACAGGAATCCTGTAAACTCTGCTAAGCAGGTGATAAATCCCAGCAAATTTTTATAAGGAAACCTCAGGTGCTAAACCCCTGAAAGTCATCTGAGCTGGAAGTGCAGGAAGGGCAAGGACACTGAACTGACACCCACAGGAAACAGACTGTAGGTACCTGGTCCATTAATTTCTGTTAATTGCCTGAGAGCTCAACTTAGCATCATTTGCTTCCACTTGGCATCTGCTTAGTCAGTTGGCCAGAAGGCTGTCTTCTTACTGAAATATAGTTCATCTTAATTATCAGAAGTCCTAATGATGCAAATGTCTTAGGGGATAGTCTCCTTAATAAGGTGACTGTTTGCACGTACTGTTTGGCACACACATTCCCCTGCCTGTCCCCTCCATTTTTTATAATGTAAGCAATAGCACCTGTACAAAATATTCTGTTTCAGAGCAAGAACATTGTCCTCCTTTCATGACACATTTCCACAAAATTCTCTGTCCAGCCTGGAAACATTGCCATACCTCTAAATTCCTGCTTTAGGGTTTGTTTTGGTAAACGGCATCAAAATCTGGACAAAACAAAACATTAATTAAACCACTCTTCTCTGTCTGCAGCTCCAGAAAGTTGCTTGGTCAGCTTCTTGAAACCATCACTTGATTTGGCCTGAATGAAAAGCCACCTTGTGTTCTCTCTATCAGTTCTTTAACCTCTTACAATATTATTCAAAGAAGAGGCTAAAGGTGTTCCTGGAACAATTGAAAGTAAAAAAATGAGGATCATTGTGTTTCTAATTGTGAAAATGTCACTGATAATGACAGTAATTTGGAGGGGAAAGAAGTGTCACTAGGGCACAATTCTTAGTTAGAGGTCAAGTAGATATTGGAGGTGTTCCCAGGAAAAATAAAACTAATTAAATATTTCTTTAGGCAGCCATGTTGAAATAAAAATGCAAGAGGAAGGTCAAACAGATTCCTAAAATGTCATTAGGAGACAGCTAAAGATAAAGAACGTGAGCAACAAAAAATAAAAATTAAAAGGTGGAGGCAGTTTCCCAGATAACACAAAGACAAATCTCAGGAAAGAAGAAAAGTCTATAAGCCTAAACTCAAAATACATCTTAAACATGTCTGCAGCTAGCCAGAATACAGACACAGTCCAATTTTTTTCTTGAGGTGTCCAATTATATTACCTTTACAAAACCTTTTGGAAAAGGAGCTGTTCTTTCTAGTAAAACAGACCATTTTATCACCTTTCAATTACCTCATTGTCATTTATCGGCACATTCAACCCCACAGCATTTTCTCTGCTCCACTGATAGAAGTAGCAACCAACACATAGGGCACAAAAGACGGCAGACTTAAATCACATCGCAGAAAGTCCAGAGGTGCAAAATAGGAAAAAAAAATATAAACAGAGAAGGCATTGGCAAAAGTGAGGATTGCAGCATGCTATATTTGTGAGAACTTGCAGATGTCTTCTCCTCTTCAGTGCACTAAGGTGGCCAAGTACCATGCTGCATGCATTCAAAGCAGGAACTGTGCCTCAGTATCACATATTAAAAAAATAAAGGAAAACAATAAACCACCCTGCAACTGTACCCTGAAAGTATCCAGCTGCTAAAATGAAGCTGTGCTTCATACACTGCCAAACAGCTGCTCCTTTCTATCTCCAATAAAAAGAAAGGGAAAATATTGCAGATGCAGCCCATAGATCACAAGCTTGATCACACTAAATGTATCTTGTTTATTCTAGGACATGCAGGTCATCCAGTCCAAGAGAAGTGGAAAGTTGAAGAATAAATCATTAGTCAAGACATTTCCAACTGCTGTCAACACAATTCAAAGTCAGACTATAGTTCAAAGCAAGCATTAAAAGTCATGAGACTTCAATCTCAATTTTTGAAGCCAAAGAAAAACATCTAGTTTACCCCATATCCCTTCAAAAGTGATAGCCTTTATATCTCCACTTGTTAAAAAACACAACTTATGTTACCAGGAGGATGTCAATACAAGAGTAAAGCTGAGATTTTCACATAAACTCAGAACGGCAACTTCAGGTAAAAAAGTAAAACAGAAAAAAAAATATTTTAGACTTAATCCTGATTGGATGGTGAAATAGATCATGTAAACCATACAATATACGACTCTGGATTTTCTCAGGAAATGAGTAGGCCAGTTTACTAAAGTAAGATAGCTTTACTGAAAACACACACGGCATTGATGCTTTGTATTATTCTACCTTGTGTCCACAAACAGGTACAGTTCCATATGGCTTACAGGATCTACCACCAGATAGGCACAAGGAGCAAAAAGCTAATATAAATATTGAAAAAAATGAATAAAAGATTCATCTAGATTTCACAAACTATAAGATGCCTGGTACATTCAAGTAAAGCTCAAACTCATTTACCTTATAATCATTTATTTATGGAAAATTCCAGACAAAAACTCTAATTTAGGCAAAGTATTTTTCCTGGCATTTATTTATTCAAATTAACTAATTCACACAAAGTTAGGACAATCATTATTAATAAAACTAGAACTCATTGAAAATTATCTCTGCTTTAGAAGCCTTGAACAAACACCATGCAATGTCTGCATCTTTCAGACCACATTGATTAGGGAGTGTGCTCAGAAAAGAGCAACCAAGCTCATGAAAGGTCAAGAAAACATGTCTTGTAAGAATCAGCTGAGGGAGCTGGGTTTGTTTAGTCTGGAGAAGAGGAAGCTCACAGGAGACTTCAGCACTCTCTACAACTCCCTAAAAGAAGTTTACAGTGAGGTGGGGACTGATCTCTCCTTCTGTGCCTGCAGTTAGAGGACCAGAGGTAATGGCCTCAAGGTGAGACAGGGGAGATTCAATATTAGATAGCAGAAAAAAGTTTTTTCACTCTTCAGATGGTCAGGCATTAGAACAGGTGGCCTGGGAAGGAGGTGTAGTCACCATCCCTGGAGGTGTTTAAAACGTGCCTGGATCTTGCACTGGGTGATGGTTTGGGTGTTACAATGGTATTGCTGAGTTGATGGTTGGACTTAATGGTCTTAAAGGTCTCTTCCAACCTTGAAAATTCTATCATTCTGTGATATTTTGTACTTACATCCTCCTTTTTTGAAGGAAAAATGTAATGTTAAATTGACTGTTGAGAGGCTCTTCCCTACCATCCCTACTGACCATTCTTATTAGTCTGTAAGGTTTCTAATATAAGTCAATTCTAAGCAATTTTTAATTCCTAAGAAGGTGCTCTCACTTTTTCCTAACACTGTTCACTGAGTTTTGTTTCTGTTTAGTCCCCAAACCCATCAACAGAAATTTTCTTTTTTGTTTAATAGTAAAGAATTCAGGAAAGTGAAAAATTTCACTTTTTACCATGTATAGACATCAACTGGGATGGTACACTCAAAGTGTTTGGCAGTACAAGACATGCCAAAAGGCTAAGAAAATGGACACAGAATAACTACATGAAATGTTATATATGAGGTCCTAGAAACAAAGAAGTTTAAAAAGAAGTAAAATAAAAATCACAAAAAAATTAGGGAAGTCATGAAAATTCAAATTCTAATGCAACGGTGTCATCCTTCCTCACGAAGGAGGTAGGACACAGACTCTGCCATTAGCACTGTGAACATACTTGGGGAACAGGGGAGAGAAACACATTCATTTTCCTTGTAACACTCCTTAAATGTTCTCCAAGACATGCCTGTTAGCAGCTCCATATCAATCTCAATGACAAGCTCTCTAGTAAACCGACACATCCAAATTCAACATTGCATCTCAGCAGGAAGAAATCTATCTTTCTGCATGTAGCTTAGCTTCCCTCTTCTTCAGGAGAGGCAGATATGTTTCTCACCACCTTCTATATAATTCTGCAAATATTCCAGCAGTTAACACTGCAGAAAAATCCTGCAATATGAATTATTAAACAGACAAATATTTAAAACTCTTTAGGAAAGGAAAAAAAAACTTCCATCCAAACTACTCTGAGCAAACTTTTTGTAATCTCTTTAAAATTATCTTCAAATAAGTCCCCAACCAAGATGATTAAAGGTCACTGGCACATTGCAAAGCATATTTTTATGAGATAAATTCCATTATAATTGCAACAACTTTTCCAGCGACAATTTAGACATAGAATCAAATTATCCATTTCATTTTCATTTACACCTCATGGGCTAGATCATTTATCATGTTTCATGATAATGATCAGAGGGCACATAGAAAGTGATTTCTGGAGGTAACAAATTACCTATCGTATTAGCACAGCTTACAAGATCCTGTCAACAGGTACCACACATAAATAAGAGGTAATTAAATTCACCATGTGCAGGAGCGTTTGATATGCTGCTTGCTTTCCTAGAAGCTGGCAAAAAATCTAGGTTACTAAATTCAACAGTCCAAATTAGCTGCTTAAGTACAATAGTTTAGCTCTTCATAACACATCAGGAATCATTATGCCACTAGAACACCAACAGGTAGACAGCATGCAGTGGGCTTAAGATCTGGAGACGAATCTCTCATCATCGGGTATTATTGCTTCTTGCCACTGAATCATCCATCATGTCTCTGAGACAGCTTGGAATGATAGCACCAGACCCTCACAGTACTGCTCCTTGAACTGTGTCTCATCCATCTTTTGCATCATTCCCCATTTGCAGCGAAGTATCATCTCCTTGCTGCAAAACTGAGTGTGAACCTGTAATGCCTTTAACCGGCAGTGCCACTCTAATAGTAATTGATTTCTTTTTATTGCAGGGACAGTCCTCACTGAGACTACGTACAGCTGCTGAGGATGAGAGATGGTCAGAAGAGTACAATGCAAGCACCTATGTCTTTAGCAGTATGACCTGTTTTCAAGGAAATAGTTATATTTTCATTGCTAGCTATTTTATAATGTGTGTACATTTATCAATATATAAAATTGGTATAGGAATATATATGCAGTTTGTTTTCCTGCAGTTCAACTACAATTTAATAGCAAGATTCACTCAAATGAAGCTGAAAATAAATGTCGATGTGCCTTCATTTTGTATTTTTGTTAAGTGATTCAGCATTAGAACACTGTTAGATTTTTAAATACATACTAAAGCACACAGGTGCACCTGCATTAAAAAAGCAACTTAAATTAACTCCACATTGATCATGGCTAGACTTCACTAGCATGATGGCTTGTGTACCATAAACCACCCAAGACTAAGCGTTTTAATTCAGCTTTGTCTGAATGCTGTTATAAAAGTTTAATAAATCAAAATGATCAAAATGCCCCCAGTGGCAGGTTGGGATTCAGTTTCCAATTCAAATTCCCTTTAATATATGGCTTCTCTGACATCCTGCATTTTCTGCCACCTATGCTGAATTCCAAATGCACTCCTTTTCATCATTACCATGCATCTACTCATCGACACCCTTTTTAACAACTCTGCACAATACAGAGATGTCAAACCTAGAGGGGTTTTCCCCTCCCCAAAACTGGAAAATGATGGCAAGTAAGGGAACTTTGTCTATACTTAAGTAAATATTTTAACCTCCATGGTAATGTCAGTGGCATTTAAACTGAGAAAGACCATCCTGAGCTGCAGTATTCAAATGAAATATTTGATTTAAATAAATGTAGAGACAGACCAGATACTGGAAGGGAAATTATCCAAGTGAAATACAGCAGTGATGTGGTGGGGCAGTCTGGAGACATCTCTAATTAAGATGAGAAAAATCACTTTACTGCAAATGATCTTCATGTCACTGTACTTGGATAAAACACAGATATAAGAAACAAAGAATCCCCTTATTTCCTCCCTGAAGTGACACCTGCCAAAAGCTTTTCCCTCGCCTCTTTTTTTTTCCTTTGCACTGACTCCTATCAAGCCTAAAGGCCAACAAGAATCCCACTATTCAAAGTGATTACATTGTAATTTCCCAAATGCTTTATTTAGTGTTAGGATTCACCAAATATAATTTCACAATAAGGGGGCACATGAGAAAATGGCAGAGGTATAGGAGAGCACCTAAACAGTGAGATCTCACTCATGCAATCACTGATGCCACATCTGTGGTATCACCAGCAACACCATTTTGAATCAGGCTGAGTGAAGCTGCATCGTGCCTTGGCTTTCTTTGTTGGATTAGGCAGAGCAGGTGATACCCAGTTTATGCTGCCTGTAAGGGGGCTGATAATACCTGGTCTGCCACAGGGGCAGGAAACCCATCAGGAATATTACCTAAAGCCAGCACAAAGCCTGACAGCACAGAGCTAACTCCTCTGCAACCGTGAGCCCCTGACCGATCTCTCGGTCAAGATCATCCCAGGTCACCACCCATTACAGGCTCCCACTGATTTTCATTGACCCTGCAGCTGTATTTATTTTGCTGCCAAGCCATGGCAAGGTCTCCACAAGAGCTGACAAGAACAAGTAGCAGCCCAAGAGCTGACAAGAACAAGTAGCAGTCCACTGCCTGGCAAGCAGGGAAGGGCCCTTTTCTGGAGATTTGCTTTGAAAGCACATTCCTGCCTGAATGTTTACGTAACATGGTCAAAGACGGCCATCAGAAAACCAGTCAGGCCTGCTACATGTTCATTCCTGGACACAAAGTAGTGTCACATCTAATGACACACAAAATAGTGTCACACCTACTAATTAGGAATGACAGAATAAAAGCTATATGTAGTTCTAGATGTGATCAGATGCCTAGAAATGCAACTATATTGGCATATAGAAAAGCAGCTTTCAGAAAAGAGCAGAAATAACTATGGAAACATCAATCCAGCTAATTGTCAGCATTCCTAGACTTCCTCCTCCTCTTTTTTCTTTTGTTCTGATTTCCACCCAGAGCCTGCGAAAAGAGTATTCCCATCATGCTTCTTGCCACTGAGAAGCGAGCAGAAAAGAGAGAAGAGCTTCCACAGAAGCTATCCCATGTGCTCTCACACAGGCAGTATGAAGCCTTGCAGAAAACACAAGAGGAACTCATGCTGCTTGGACTCGTGAATCAAAGTGCCACAAAGCATCAGCATCCATCATGGATGTCAGGGAAAAACATACACCAGGCAATGAAAACTATAAATAGAAAATAGCCCTTGCACCAAGTGAATTAGTTAATTATTAATCTGTTCTGGTTCCTGCATGCTTATGAGTGAGAAACTAAGGCACAATACTTACGTCCAGGCTGAGAGGGTATTGCCCTTCACTTAGAAGATGCCTGAACCACAGACCCTTGGGATAGAAAAATTCTAAGTCAGCAAAGGATGCTTCTACATCTACTGTTCTCTGATACTCTGCCCAATGACTAGCTAGTGGGGCAGGACACAGAGCTACAGGACTTGGGTTTCTGCTCTGATCCAGACCAGTCACCTTTAAGTTCAGAGACGACATTAAGAAGATGCATATCAACACTGAAATTGCAAGTTTTTGCCTAATGAGAATATTAAATTAGCCTATATCAAGCAGTACAAAATTCATGTCTTGTGAAATAAAAGCAAAACATGTGCTTTACCTTAAATGTTTCAGGTCTTCTTGAAGAACACATCAGAGCTACAATAAAGCACCAGCTCACATTAGAAAAATTTCAAGAGTCAGCTGGAGATGACATGGCTCAGGGGATATTGCCAATGTGTATAAACACCTGAAGGGAGAGTGTTATAAGAGGACAGAGCCAAGCTCTTTTCAGTGGTGCCCAGTGACAGAACAGGAGGCCCTGGGCACCAAGTGAAATAGAGGAAGGTCCCTCTGAACAGCAGGAAACACTTCTTCTTACTGTGAGGGTAAGAACTGACACAGGTTGCCCAAGGAGGCTGCAGAATACCCATCCTTGGAGATTTTCAGAAGCCATCTGGAATGATGCTGGGCAACTGGCCCTAGGTGATTCTGCTTGAGCAGGGCAAGTTTGGTTCAGATGACCTCCAGAGGTGCCTTTCAATCTCAGCCATCCTGTGATTTTCATTTCAAATGTAAACCTGTGCAGCCAAGATTGCTCAACACAGAAAGATGGAATGGAGCCTGTGCCAAATACCTGGCATTTCTGTTACCTCGTGTGAATCAGTCTCTCTGGCTTCTTTGAAAAATCCCGTCAAAACTATTTTCTCCTGTTTCTCTAGCAAAAGCAGCTTTCCTGCACTTCCTGAAGAAAATAAGCAATGCACCTCTTAATTATATAAACCAGAGACAAATATTGCCTGAGCAAAGGAGCTGAGCAGTTACTTCCACAGAAGAGATGCCTGAGCAGAAAGTGAAGCTGCTATTCCTTCTGATATGTAGTTGAATGACAAAATTGAGACTCCTATCTCGTTCAATTTATTCATTATGAGCATAAAGACTTTCTGAGGCATTTCATTCTTTTTATGTAAAGGAGGCAGAATTTGACTTCAGGGTGAAAGCCTCTCTTTACCTGCTGTAAGAAACAGAGGATTGAAAAACAGGAAGATTCACATGTTAAACCTACTTAAAGAGGATAAGATCTTAATACAGGAGAGAAATTAAAACCAGAGAATGCCACAAAAAGATCAAGTTAATTGGATCCTTGACTCTCTGATGAATGCTTATACCTAAATATACACTCAAAATATAGTTTGTGTTTTATTAGCAAAGTTTAGAAAAACTTCATAAAATGATTTCCTTCTTTTTCTAACTACTGCAAAGTAATTATGACATTGTCATTTGCTCATCTTGCAGGGATACAGCCATGAGAGAACTAGGCTATAACTAATGCGGAAACTTAAGAGTATAAAGTAATTTGGAAGATGAGGTGAGTGTCCAAAAGCGTACCAGTATTAATATCAATACTCCAGGAATGCATCTTATGAGCCAAGCACAATAGCCACAGGGGTCTTCTGACACAAATAAAATATTTGCATACCTCTATTGAAGTCTACTGATGATTCCAAAGGAAACTTAGCCAAGGTAGTGATGAAAAGCCCACAGATTTCAATAACTTGGACTGCAAAATCTCTCTCCTCAATTTCCTCTCCAGTCTGAAATTCAGTGAGTTCAGAAAAACACACACCAAAGGCCCTCCTCAAGACTTTTCAAAGATACATTCCAAAGCCACTGTCTCTCGGAGACTGAACTTCTGAACACATTACGAAGCATCATCAATAACCCAAACTGTCTAATATTTATGATGGTGGGTAATATCACCAGAGGGGAAATTTTTTTTTTTTACAAATTTCCTATGTATCAGAGAACTTAATAATGGAGGGCAGAAATATGGGGCATTTTGCAAAATTGGTATAAAAAATACTTCAGTCCATTTGCAAGCAGGGAATATAAATTCAGGCTACCTGATGTATTTACTTTTTAGCTGTCACCTTGTGCTCTCATTGACATATTTTTAAGTCTGTTATTATACTGAAAAAATAAACCAAGTCACAAAATTGGATACACACATCTGAAGCAAGCTTAGAGATTTCGCTTATTTTTCTAGACAAAATAAACACCAGCGAAATTTGCAAAGTTCATTTCAGTCCACAGCTTTCTCAAATGGAAATATTTCAAAGCTTTCTTATAAGAGAAAAAGAATAATGCTCCCATGAGAATTATTTGCCAGGGGTAAACTCCATCTTCACAGTGTTCTAGCATCACCAGGAACCAGTCAAATTACTAGCTTTCCTATATAAAATCCCTAAAGAGATTCAGACAAGAAAGGTAGAAAAATCACTGCCAGGCTTGCGTAACAGGAGCTGCTTCTGATGGCAAACTCAGAATAGGCTAACAAAGAAGAGTCAAACGTAATTACAAATCCCAACAAAACTTGAACCTGATGACTTAGAAGAGAGACTGCTAGCAATGTCATATCAAACACAAGAAATAATGATATCCAAACAAGTCAGACGCCGAGAAACAGGCCAGTTCATCAGACCTTAGGATTTTTGGAAGAACATTCAGAAGACAGTAGAGGAAAACTGCCTTTGTCTGCTGTTACTAACTTGGATTTACCAGGTGCATAAGACAGAAGAAGAGAAGACAATTCTTTTTTTTTACTATAATTCAACTACAATTCAACTATAATTCAAGGCAGAGAACTCCACTTGCTTCAAACTCAACACAGAAGAGATGTTTTGGTTGGATGAAGAAATGTTAAAAAGAAAAAAAATCATGTAGTAAAACGATAAAAAATTGCTGTAATTTATGGCTCAAATAAAACTTATAAACTTACCAGTAGAACCAGAACTCTCCACATTATTATTATTATTAACAAATGCTACATTTGATTCCTACATTTTGAGGTTTTTATCCTTTATTCTTCTACCTTATCTTTAATTCTAACAAACATTTTCTTCCAAATCATATGTGCAAGATCCACTACATTAAAAAAATGTACCATATTTCCTGCTGATTTTGCAGCATGTAATAGCACAATATCAAGTTTTGTACAATTATTTTTCTAACAATGTGCAGCTACTTTGCTAACTAACCACACGAGAATGTAACATCAGCTTCATCCCCATCTCACAGCCACTTTTAACACGCCATGTCAACTAAGAAGTTGATCACAGCTGCTGTGTTGGACACTACCTCGTTTCTTGATGCACAAGGTAACTTTTCTGGCAAACACTGACAACTTCAGAGAAAGATTCCAGTACATTTTAAAGAGCACAGAACAATGAAGCAGCACAAGAACTGATTATGCAGCAAAGTTCTTTACTGATTGAAGATCAGAACATTTGATACTGTAACTCAGAAAGGCTACACAGTTGTATATATCAAATAGCCACATGAGCCGGGGCACAGGTGCTCTCTTTGGGCACTACATTCCTACAATTGCACACTAAGCAGCAGAGACTTTGAGATACACTTGCTCTCAAAAGCAAGGAAGAAACAAGTAAAAAAGAAAGAAACCATCAGTGGCTTCTTGTTCACTCTTACCTATCACAAATACTAAAAAAATACTGTTCCTTCCTCCCTGCATCTCCCTCAAGTTCCAGTGCAGACAACCCTGAAGACTTCAAGAAATTCCCTTCCCAGAAATTGCCAATTTACCAGGGAAAATATAAATAGACAATTAATCCGATGGACATATTCAGGAGGGTAAGTCAACTAACAGTAATGACAACAGCAAACTTCCTGTAAAAGGAAGGGGAAAGGGAAAACTCCATCTACACACATCCAAGAATAATAGCAGTGCCATAGAAATCATGTAAAAAAAAAATCAATACAGTGCAGCCACTGAGCTGGGAGCTGAAGACCAGCTCTAAACAAAGGTGAGACATTAAATCATTGACTGGAACTACTTTTGGTAAAATCTCATAATTTAATTACAAATCCTATCCTAGTTCAATTTTTCTTCAAAAAACTAATCAGAGTAATTGAGTTATCCCTTTCAGGGTCTTGAAATGTATACCATCCCTCCCAGGTAACTACATTTGTAATAGAGTTTAGAACTCCACTAAAAGCAATTCTTCTGCTAAAGCTCAAAATGAAATAAAGATGTTTCAACATAATGTACATTATAGAACTGGAAACTTTCATTACTCATCAAGACTAACTTATAGTTTGTTCATCAGGAAAGTATCAGATGCCTCTACACCTGTATTATGGTATCACACATCTGTATAGACATGGGATATATCCCAAGATATATCTGTATCTTGGCCATGAATGCAAACACCAAGGTTTTGAGTTACTGTGCAACAACTCCTGTTCCTCATCCCTCACTCTCTAATAAACAGTGTTGTCAATAAAGTTTGGCTTCTACAAACCAAAGACCCTATCGTTACTCAGAATTATCTGGAAGCAATACTAAGCCATGACAAAGTAAATTGTGTTTCATCGTTTTTTTCCCTTCCTCTGGCTGTGAGAACACACAGATCAATACTCTTCAGTATGAGAATTCTGCAGTGAAAGTTTCATTTGTTACAAACAGCAACAAAAGGGCCCCAAGCATGCCCTGTCACTTCCAGTTTAGAAGGAAACGCACTAATAAACTCTTCCCCCTGGGTCATCTTTGACAACGGGCAATACTATGCCAGCTCTTATTAAAGGCAATTCATATCAGTGGCCCAAAAATTTCCTCTAAAATTATCATCTTTTGTATCCATGTAGCAGGATGTCAGCTTTAAAGTGCCACTGAGATATAGGACCTGTCATTATGGTTAATTTTCAGTACAGTTTTAACACCAGGGTAGCTGATCCCTAAGGGTATGAGTATGCTTTTTTGGCTAACAAGATTTATTTAGCGGTTATCTAGACAAACAAGAAAATATATTATTGTATATTGCTTTTCAAATACATCAGCAAGCAATAAATCCAACTATAAAACATACATCTTTGTTCTCTACCATGATGTCAAATAGATGAAAATGGTTTTGGAAGGTTTATCTTTTCAGGCATTTTTTAATATTTTTATTTATATATGTATATATGTGTATATGTGTATATGTGTATATGTGTATATGTATATTAAAAAAAAAGTTAAGATTCTTGGACTTACAATAAAAAGCACAAAAAAAGTAAAATTAACCTTAAAATAAAAAAACCTCTATAGCTGCTATATATATATAGCTAAATATCAAATTTATGTTTTGAGCCATAAATATAGTGTTATCTATGAAATTACCGAAGTTTTTCAGCAGGACAATATGATGCATTTTAAAAGATGGTACTATGAAATTTTATATTCTTGTTGGTTTTTCTTTGAAACAAATAGTATTCTTAACACCATTTTATTGTGGTTTTATACAAGAAAAAAAAATAGAAAACTTAATATATTGGATAAATACATGGATTTGCCCTGCCTTTCTAACAACAATAGTCTATATTTTCATGTTTCAACAGGACTTACATCAATTTGTTAGGATGAACACCATCTTACAGTTTGCTAGACAAAAGGTGCATCTAACAGAATAAAGAGAAGCTCTTAACATGTTGTCGAAATATTTGTATAGTCAGCAAGGCCCATTTCTATTGATGTTTATAGCAGCCATAAAACCTGGTTGACCTCAATCAACTGGTCTCCCAGGGAAAATACCTCTGCCAGCAAATACCAGACAAAAAATAGGTCAGGGCATTTCCTACACGGCTTTAATTTCTACAAGCAGAGGACAAACTTGCTTGCCCTGTCCCCGTTCCAGATGCAGTGTCTGACTACAAGGTGCCAAACTGAGCAAACAGCCCACTGCTCCACCAACAAATCAAGCAAAAGACCACTGGGTGCTGGACCCCTGCACCCCCCTGGCCAAAACAGCCCCTCCACCAGGCAGCAGCCCCACAAACAGATTTTGCACACCAATCCTTTTTTCCTAGTTAAAATCTGTAAACCTCACCACAACTAAGAATGAAACAGGCAGTTTTGGAGGTAACATAGTTAGGTAAGGAGCGGTTCAACAGTTTATTCCAGGCCATAGAGCGCACAATTTTGGAAGTGAGAACTGAACTTCTATGTTCAACCACATCCTTTGCCAGTCAAGATTACATGTTTCCAGAGCAATTAATGCAAAAAAAAAGAAAAAAAAAATCTCCAACTTGATCACACCACAAACCAACTATGGTTGCACACCAGCAGGTCTTTGAATTAATTTCAACCAAAAAAGTATTTCAAGGGGAAAGAGCAAATTTTCTTTTCTTTCCATTTACTTCTGTATTGGAAATCATCACAGAACATCTCCACAATGCTCTCAGTAGTCCTTGAGTAGGTGAAAGTTTACAATTCTTTTAATCTATCTGTCTCCCAGGTAATAGACCAATGGTTTTTTTGCCCTACTACCAGTATGCTCAAGGCAACAGATTTTAAAAGGGAATGGTAACTATGGTAGAAGCTGATTTGCACCTTAAGTTCAACAAACAGCATTCCCAGAAAAGCATGCAGGCACATTCCACACCCTGTGGGATCAGGGTTTTATACAGGTGCATTCCATGGAAAGCGATTTTAAGAAGTTTGGTTTGCAATTTTTGCAAACCAGTCTTTCAGCTTATGTGAGTTCCACAGGGCTATCTTTGTAGGATAGTTTCAGATCAAGGCATAGGTAGGCTAAATAAAAAGTATAAGCAGAAAGCACTGGTATTAAAAGCATTTAACTGGATAAAATGAAAATAAATAAAACTTTACCTCGAACAATAAGTTGAGCAAAGTTTGAGACTCCAGAACCTCTCTCTGACTGAGTTACACAGCGGTATAAATCCTGGTCGGTTTTTGTCACCTCTTGCAACTTAAAGGTAGCTGCAAATCTTCTGTGATTGATATTTTTAGTCTGGGCAACTGGAATATCTTCCCCATTTCTTCTCTGAAAATAAGAGTAACCAAGGCAGAGTTAACTCAAAAAATATAAAAGACATTTATCATTATCATCATACAAAGAAGATACAAAAAACAAAACCTCAACCCAAATGCATTCAGACCATGCTACCATGCATTTCCATGGTAGAAGAGCTCAGTACTGAGGTCCCATCAAGAAACAAGCAGTACTCAATATAATTCCAAAATCAAGTTGGCAGTGACGAGTACCATCAGGATTTTGCACTGGCACAAAAACATGACCATCACATACTCAACTGCAACTGCCTTACAGCTGGAATCATCCCAGGACAGGCCAGCAGTAGCAGTTGTACTCCTAAGAAAATTCATTCAACTATAAGTAGATTTACAACACATACAGTGGGTGTATTGTAAGATACATTTAAACAAACCTGGCATTGAGGGATTTCAAAGGTCTGCAACAGCTCTTTTTCACCAACCAACCAATGTTTCCTTTTTAATGCTACCTTTTATCTGTCCAAGTTCAATACCTTCTAAAATTTTAGCTTTGTTATACTAAGCACCACATATCCATTTAAAGCTAGCTGAAATGAAGAGTGGAGGGCAGGAAGACACTAAAAGAGAAATAACACAGATCTCATTTAAAGGAAGGAGCTTAGAGTGTTCTTAAAAAAAGCATAGCTCCACAAATCACTGAAAAATTTAATCTGTCTGGAGCTGCGGGGCCAGGTGACAGGTCAGTAAGACAGAAACAGTTTGAGCTCTTGTGGGATCCTTTTCCTTATTACCATTCACATTAAATGCTCAATTTTGATTTCAGTTGAAAAACAGACCCTCCTCCAAATGTCAGCATTAAAAAACACCCAGAAACATGCACAAAGAGAACAAATAATGTCACTGCTCTCTCCCATGGATCAACTGCATGTTATTTCCTGACCAGGATACAGTTTCTGAGCACTCAGCATTGCTCAGTCCCTGGAAAGATGGCAGCATTTGCTTGTAACCACTCATTCTGCTCAACACATAGCAAAGCGTGACCTCTGTGAATGTTTTTAGCTCTAATCAACCCCTGGAACGAGAAACTTCATTGAGGTTTTAAACTCCAAGCTTTCTTACACCAAAAGCACTACTGCTGAGCCACAGAATTTAATAACCTAAAAGCCTGTGGCAAAACACAAAGGGCAGAAAAAGGAGATGATTTAATGCTGCATGTGTATATCAGCCAGCCCCCTGTCACAGGCAGGAGTACTTCATAACATTTTACATCTACCCTTTGTCATCCTGACATCAGCTAGTCGCTTTAAACAGTTTTGTGGTAGATTAACCAGGGGTCCATTACCACTAAAACAAGCATTCACTCTAACTATTAACATGTTTAAACAGATTAATTCTATTTATACCAAGCAGGCAGATTTCAGTCACCCACATTCCAGTACAAAGACCATGCCATTATCTTTACCAGCTGTGGGTTTATTGGTGTGATTTTCTCACTGCAGGAAGACACCATCCAGTTTCCCTCACTCAGCCACCCTCTTTACCATTTCCTCAGGTATCAGCTCTGTCTGCAGGGCTGGGCCAAAAAAACCCACAAGATACCAAGAGCAAAAACAGATTTCCAGAACAAAAAGGCACACAAGACACTTCCAAAAGGTATTCTTATTGCTCCTCCCTAAAACGGTCATCATCTCATAACAACCACAAGCAATCACAGGGGTGGTCTCTGAGAGGCAGTTCCCAGGGCGAAAGCAATGGATGTTGGGCTCTAGGACACCTGGACCAGCTGTGGTGTAGCCAAGTCACTCTGTGACAGACACAGGCTCCATCCTCCCCTCTGTGGGTATCTGACTCCAATTTAGAAAAACTAAGAAAGTTTTCTGATGCCTGCAAATACTCCTACACATGAAAAGCCTTATTGAACTTCAGGAATCAATGAAATTATTAAATTTCAATATCAAGCAAATGAGGGATGATGTTAAAGGCTTTATTTCGGTGATGCTTAAACAACAGTAAAATTATTCTGTGGGACGTGTACCTTCTCCTCCAGCTAGCTGTCTTCTTTTGATAGAAAATACTAAATTTGGAAGCAGGATTTTTCAAGACTTGCACTCCCTACCATCCTCCCCTCCTCAGCCCTGCCCCCCCTCCCCAGTATCAACCAAAGGTTTAGACTGTCAGAAATTTAATTTGCTTTTAATTTGTTTATTTGTTTAATATAAACCTTGGATTTAGTTCCTTGAAATAACCAAAATAAACGAATCTCATGGTACTTTCTTCCTCTCAGGCTTGTCCTATGCCCTGATGGCCTTGTCACATCATAGCCACCCAGCAGACAGAAGTCAAACTCCCCCCACTAAACACAAACTTGCTATATGATTGTCAAAAATACCAAGCAGCCAATATAAACCAAAGGCGTATCTTTAAACCATATATGATAGCAGGCTTGACTAGAAAACCATGTCATACAGTCATTCTTGTTCTGCTATGAAGGAAAAATACATATTAGGAAGTTCTCTAAAATGGAAAGACTCCATTTCAACAAGTCCACTGCTTTAAACTGGATAGTCTGCAGCAGAGAAGCACATCTAAGCTACACTATATAAAATAATTTACACTCCCAAGATCAGAACTTGCTTACTTAAGCTCATCTGCATGTTTCAAGTTGAGAAACAAAGTGAATTTGTCTTCTATTTAAAATGAAATATTAATTCACTTCCAGAGAAATTAATTAAAATTAAATTTGACAAGCTTTACAGCTCTAGAGCAACACCTCAGATTTTCTTTTTTTATTTATATCAGTGATTTCCTACCATATTATCTTACAAGGTTTGAAGCAGTTGCTCTAATTTCTCTGTATTAGAATTTGTTTCTTGGGAAATAACTGCATAACTACATTTTCAAAGTCCATCTTCATGTATAGATTGTCCATTAGAATATTTCTCTATCATTAAAATGATGACAATTTCAAACAGAAGAGAGTTCTCATCTAAAAATGAATGTTAAAGAAAAAACCCTGCATTCATTTCAGCACATATCCCTTACACTGGTAACGCATTAGCCAGTCAGAGTTCAGAGGCACTGTCATGATCTCTTAATTAAATTCTTCTTTTTAATGTCAGAACATTACTACTGATTTTAAAGGAGAGGAAAGAAAGGCAGCAGTGCTCTCTGCTTATTAAGGGTTCCTGGTACATACTGTTTCAATTTATGTCCTGCTCACACTGAACAGATCTTGAAAATGCTGCTCAATTAAGTTTTAAAAATTCAATTTAAAATTAATGTGGAGTTATACTAATGGGTAATGGCTGTACCCTGTGTGATCCTTGGTTCCTCCAGTCTCTTGCTGTCTGATTTGATAACCCTGAATTGCTCATTTAAGAGAGGTCACCACCAGGCAGTTCTCCTCCTTTGTGAAAATATCTCTGGGCTTCACAAAGAACTACTCTCTCTAAACACTTGATTAAAAGAAATATTAGACTGTGAAAAAACCTCCTTAATTCTGGCATTCCAGGCATTTAAAATGACAATCTTAAATAAATCACTCTGACTTCAAGGTTGTTTTTAATTTGATAGGAATATGATTTTATTAAACTTTTCTCAGGCAATGAAATTAGATCACCTATATTTTAAATAAAGTCAACAGCAAAGCCTATGCAGCTTAAAAACAATCTTAGGTAAATTAACAATTAGTCTTAAATATCTCTCTTTTGCCTTATGAAAGAAATCAAGCATTTAATAAATATGAAATGTAATTTTAGTGGATCTTTTAGAACCTGAGTGGAACCAAAGGAATCTAAACTCTAACATCCTATTTAATTGGTAGAATTTAAGTGCATATCTTATACAAATTAAAAACTTATCAGCCTTCCTCCCTTAACTTTTCAGGTTGAAATGTGGTGAGCTTTGCTTTTTTTGGTTAAATAGCAATGAGATACCTGTCTGCAGCGATGCTCCCTCTAAATTTTCCAGAACCCTTTTTTCACACCAGTGATTTTTATAAGCCTGGACAGTTCAACCTTACACATCCCCATCCTTTTCTTACTGTAAACACCTTAAAATAAGCCTGCTCTACTGCTAATAATTACAGTCAACTCTGGTTGCCTTCTCGGGCTCTCGGCTGGATGCTGGGATGCCTCCAGAGATCAGAAGATGTCAACGCTTTGGCTGCAGTGACACCCGCGTTACTCCGGCAGCAGTGCCCTATCAGCTGCCCTGCACTCGCTCCCTCCTCACCTTCCCTCCTGTGCTCACGCCAAAAAAAACAACCTGGAATATGAAAATCTTCCTGAAAACTCTCTCCCTCCCCATATATTATCATCACCAAGCAGATCAGCTTGTGATCGGATTCACTGCACAGCCACTGGCAGCAGAGGAGAGGGCAAGTTGTACGTGGTAAGCGGGGCACAAGTCCACAGCTTGTCTGAGCAACCCAGTCCCCAAAGCTGCAATCAGAACTTCACCAGCAGCACAAGGGCTGGAAAGATAACCCCATCAGCCCAGGGCATTAAACCTCTGCTGCCTTGAGGAAAGGGGCATTTGTAAACAACATGTTCTAAAACATTCCTGGGTCTACTCATTATGTAAAGAGAGAAATGTCTCTTTTTGATGGGGGAAAAAAAGAGAGAGGGTTGACTGTAGATAGTTTGAATGCCAGGAATAATGCACAATCTCTGCCAGACTGTGTTTTCAAAAAATAAAATAAAAAAAAAAAAGTAAAAAATGAGGGGAGTAAAAGACACAAATAGCTATAGTGTTTAAATTTTACTTTATATGTACCTGTCTGTCACTTTTACACAGACATACATATTCTTTTAGAGCATTTAAGACACAATTTCCAAATGGAGAAAAATCTAAAACCATTTCTTTACTATTAGTATTATTATTATTTTCTTCTTTTATACAAATATCTCAATATATTTTTGGCATTTTGAAATTTATTAACATACTAGGAATATAATAAAGCATGACATATATTTATTGTGGGAAATTATAAATAAAATTTTAATTTTTCCCCCAGAAAGGATTTAATTACTGAACAAAGTGAGATTATTTTTCCGATTTTATTTATAAGTACAAAATTTAGACTAAAGAATCTTTTTTTTTCAAGTAGATCATGAATTAGAAATATAGCTTAAGTAATATGCCTAAATAGTCCTATCTTCTTAGAATAAAAGAATGTGAACTAGCAATTTCTTTTGTTTGATTATTAAGGGGAAGCATTAAATATATTTTAAGTAGGAAATTAGTAGAACTTGCTTTAACTTTCTGGTCTCCTACATGCATAGCAAATTAGAATAAGATTCTACTTTCCAATGAACTGTGTATTCACTTATTAGCAAGAAAAGCCGCACAACTTTTCCCAGGCAAAGATACACTGAAGATCATGAACAAATGTGAGAAGGCAAGCTTTATCCTGCATTCTGCACTGTAGTACAGAAAAATCCACGATTACTTAAAATGTCTTGGTATCATGAACTGCTGTTACTCAAACTTGTCCCCTTTGAAGTAGCTCAAATTTCTATCACGCTGCACTGACCCTCCTACTGAAGAAATCAAGGGTTCTGATGAAATAATCTAATTGAGAGCCATCTGGACCTTTAGAGGTGGTACTTCTAATTTATTTTATTCTAGTAAGAGTCACCTGAGGCAAACTAGCAAAATTCATAGTACCATGTCCTTAGCCATATCACCACACAAATAAAAGCCACACTCTCTGAGCATTTTAAAGCCTCTTACTTTGCACCTAATCGAGCACATGTTGAACATTCAAAAAAAAAGTTTGTTTGGTTTTTTTTAATGGAGCTTTTCAGAAAGCTTTGGTTCTGGAATGCAGTGTTCTTGATTAAAAAAAAATAACAAGCAACCAAAAACACATAATTCACAAAAGTATGGATTCCAGACACAGTGATTTAAGGTCTATGTCACCTTGAGCAGTGCACAGTGAACTACAGTATTTATCCTGCAGCACAAAATAAAAAAATCTGCTTAGTTAGAAGACAATGAAGGAAAAGAGTTGCACAAAAATTCACCACTGAGAGCCAACATACCACAAGATAGCTCCTCAAAAATTTCTCAGCAGACAATTTTACCCTTTTCTAAAAGCATCCAAGCCTACCAGCTGCTCTTATTCTTCTGTAATTCATTAAGTCCTTCAGCTATTTGAGAAAACTAGGGCCTGGGGTATTAGGCTACCTATCACACATCACACCACTGAAGAGAAGACAACCTGAATGCAGGCGATAACAGACAAAAGTCCCAGGACAGAATGGCCAAGGAATTTATAACTACATCTTTTTGTATACATCACCTTTATTTCAGGTGTCTCATTTGCATGGGTGCTTCAGCCACTGGCTGACTGAGGAGTGACTACCAGGACTACACAGAAGGACCAAACTTCCACAGCAGCCGTTCTACCTGTAAAGTACAAAATGGCAGGAGGGGAAGGAGCCACCACTGAGGCCACAATCAGCAGCACAGCCCCCAGCACCAAATGCTCCAGCCACCACAGGACCCCGGGGAAGGTCTACAGGGAGAGCAACTCCAAAGGCTGCTGTGTAAACTAAATGACTGTTAGCTATGCAGACCAGAGGACTTAGCTAACTGGGGCAGAATTAAATTAAGACCAGGAGCATTACAGTATTTCATGTTGTTGAAACCTAGGATGACCAGGCATCTAGGGGAAACTGCTGTATTTATCCATGAAGCTGATAAATTGAGGCAGGAGAGAGGGAGAAAGGTTCATTCAGGGTTAAATGACATAGATAGCATCAAAGGTGAATAGAGGGGGAAGAAAACAGAGGGGGGAAAAAAAAACCTTTGTGGAACAAACAAGTTATGAATACTGTAATTTTCATGGGTTGAATATTCTGTATAACCATGTCTGAGTCAGGAGTGTGTGATACAGAATAAACTACATGTCAAGGAATTTACAAGGAGCCTTATAGATCACTTCAAGGCAGCTTTTCATACAACTTTGAAAAAAAGGTTTGGGAAATCAGAATGTCTATCACAGACCATAAACATGATGAGGTGAAAGTGAAGGGAGAATAGATAAGTTATTGCAAAAGAGCCCTCTATGCCTCCTTACACTGTGTCTTCCTTTCAAAAATATTTTTTCTGCAAGTAAAAGCAACCAATATGAAACAAATGAGGAAAGTGAAGTTTCTGTGCAAGCCTGAAGCACAGCAAAAAAACTGTCAGTAATCAAGATAAAGGTAAGATGATGTAGACTTGAGCAGGATTTTACTGGCTGAGGAAAGAAGGTTTGGCACAAACAGCCCAGTTTGCTGTGCAGATTAGTACTTGCTTTAGGCAGATGATGCTGATAATCCAAAAAAGTCTTCTGTCTCCCCAGAGGCTCACCCACTGCCACCCAGGGAGAAGAGCAAAACCAGAGCCATAGGCTTTCTCTCTTCCTGCAGCCTCCACACAACTTCGTAGCTCCCACTCCTCCTTAGGGCAAGCAGGCCTGACTGACTTATTTCAGTTCAAAACCAAAAAGCATCAAACTTGACAGTTGACCAAAACCAAAAACTGGATCAAAACTCTCCATCACAGTTCCATGGCTGAAACCCTGCAGATGCTAGCAAGACATCTTCTCTGAACTCTCTCTAGGCAGCACTGAATTAAAAAGCAAAACAATAAAGCTTTTCTAACATTCAGAGTATACTCAGCTCTCCTTAACTTTCAGGGATCATAAAATTTGTGCAAACCAACAAAAAACATTCTTCCAATGTAATGAACGTGGTGAATAGGCAGATACACTGTAACAGCAAATGTTTTATCATCAAACTAAAGAAAGGATATCTTAACCAGCTAATTAACTGTATCAAAAGGCAAAGATACATTAGAAAGCTCATAGAAAGCAACATGCAAACAAGGTAAAACAAAGTTAAATTGGACGTGACTCTCCTATTAGAAATGCATTTTTTCTGAGACCAAAACCAAGCCTCCCAGCACTCAGTGTTAGGTTAGCTCAATGGTTTACCCCAAAGACCCACGGCCCACACTCCAACCCTCCTGCTGAATACTAATCCATGTCATCATGTGGGAACAGTAGGAGGAAAGGACTTCCGTTGCATAACTTCTCTCCTTTGAGAGGAAATAGCCCTTTCAGAAAGCAAAACAAAATAGTCAATGTTTTGTCCCTCAATCCTTTGCCAGAGGCATGAATTCTTATACAGACTTTTTAATCTAAATTCCTGGAATATTATGTTGATCTTGCACAATGCATCATCACAGGATACCATCTGCATGTGCCCAGTCCAAAGACTTGTTAAAGAGCGCATATATGCACTACCTAGCAAGAAAAACGAATTATATACATCATACCCTATTCTGTGGCAATCAGCACCAAAACCCAAGATGATGGTGAACAGGGCATTGGGGATTATGGCAGTTTCCTCTACAAAAGGATTGGGATGCAGCCAGTTGTTTGAGCCCGAACAGACGCTTGCTCATCCTCCAGTAACAGTTGGTACCGCTGGGAGGTCAGCCCGACTCCATTGTTTTTACAGCAATTTGCATTTTATTTTCCATAATGCTGTTTAATTTCACTTTTTCAATTATTACTCTCAGGCAATTGCTTTAATTATCTGTTATTCCACGAGGAAAGACACTTTCCTCTGGCAGAGAGAAGGGCTGCATCAGACCGTATTAACGCTGACGAGTCTCTCCACGGGCGAGCGCGGGGCTGCCGCGCCAGCCTTGGCAGCCCGAGTGGAGGGCGGTTAGCCAGCACCCACAGCTATTGCTGACAGATTGGCCCGCTCGCCACTGCTCAGATGGCAAATCTGCCCAGATTACAAGGCGCATATTAAACCTTTAAATGCATGCAGCCGGTACCCCTTTGAATTTCAGATCCGCCAAGGCAAATGGTATCGCCGCAGAGCGTGGCAAAGCACATCTGACTGCAAAGCCAAAAAAAGCCGCTTCCCCTAATCCAATGCTATGTTAATGCAAAGCTCAGCAGTGATGGATGGACTCATTAGTGCCGCAGTTATCGCCATCTGAACCAGGTGCCAAGACATATGGTTTAACAGATGTTCCAGCAAAAAGCTCTATACGCTGCACTGTACGAGTGTCCAGCTAAACCGGACATCGATAAGACACTGAAAATCGTATTGGGCTTCTGGGAGCCACAATGGTTCCCAGCTCAGGAAGCTGTTAAACACAGCCCGATTATGCAAAAAACCCTATTGCTCTGATATCCCAATTAGATTGACAAAACAAATGCTGGACAATACATACACTGCTTTCTGGAGTCTTGATGTACCCAAATGTTATTTAATCTCCCCATCCAATTCTATTTCTCTACTATCTTAGCAAAGAAATGAAGCTTTCTTGAAACAGAAATTGTCAAATGAAATAAGCAAACAGAGCCCCCCTCCCACTCTTGCATTTTCATGTTTAGAATGCCCTGTGTGTGCTATTCTTTCAAAAATTTAATACATAACACATATCCATTCTGAGCAGAGGATTACCATGCAGAAACGACTTGTTTCCAAGCTTATTTACTGACACAACTCCAGTGGAATGCATGACATTTCATAGGGAAATAAAAAAAATAAAACAAGGGTCCTTCTTACACTAATTTAGCAAAACAATGTGCAGAATGCAGCAAGGCACATCAAATGTCAATAAAAGAAAAATTCCTTATTCGTTAAGCATATTTTCAAAGAAAGAAAAGTCATAGGCTTTAGAAAGAAAGAAAATCAGTAGTAAGTGGGCAAAAACTGGTTAATTACTACATCTATCTATACACACTATATTAATTTAAGACTACACACACACTTACGGTCACCACCTACAGGAAACTATTTTTCAGCAGGAAATTCTGCTAATTCCTAAAGCTTAGAAATCAGAGCATACCAAAGCATAACAGGTGGAAAACCTAGGCTACCACCTTGGGTTTAGGAACTCCTGTCACACAATTCAACTGCTTCAGTGTGGGCAGTAAGAGCAAACTACAGCTGTTGGCGTGTGATATATTACAGTGGAAATTTTAAGAGAAGTTGTAAAATACTGAAAAAAAAAGCCCCCTAGCATTACATTCTCAAGGGAATGACAAGTAAAAAAGATACTAAGCGCTGTGAATGACTGAATGTATTTCAAATGACTGAACTTATTTCAGACACAACATCAATGTTGTTTAACATTTAAACAAAAACTAAGGACTTTGAAAGCCTTTCAGAATTTTCTAATAATTGCAGGTCATAAAGAGAATCCTTCAGCTCACAACCGTAAAAGGTTTGATAGCAGATCAAGTTGAAAAGGTGAAGAACAAAAGAATCTGAGCTGCATTTCTGTCCTGCTTCCACACCTACCATTCACACTGGCACAAAGGTGTGTTTCAGATCATCTTGTTCAACCAGTTAAATCTCTTTATCTGTGCAAATATTTATTCTGTATTAATGCAGCCTCAACTTTTGAAAACTTCTGTTATCTTTACTGCTTATCTTTCAATGACAGAGTTTTGACTGTCCCAAACATTGGTCCACTGAGGCTGCAAAATACAGAGGTGGCAGGAAAGGGATATCAAAGGGGACAAGAGACAGATACAATCCAAAAACAAACAAACAAGAGCAGAATCTGCAGCCATGAAAGTCAGGAGAAGTTCAATTCAGTGTTAATCCCTATTTGTCTGAAATGTTTACAGACATACATTTATAGAAAATGGTGTTGATGAAAATACTGTCATTATAACAGTAAACACACAGGAAACCATGTATTGAAATGCTGTGCCTATTTTTGTCCATTTTTATTTTTAGGCACATAAAGCTATGTGCACTTAATTATATATACACTGGGAAAAAAATAAGCATGGAAATGTACTTGCAGATAGAACATCTAGTATATGATCACGGCCCAATAACTAAAACAAAATTGAAGTTTACATAGGTCTACAAGGAGACACGCAACCATAATCCCCACTTTTATATCATGTAGTTACAGTCTTTCCCTCTTCCCTGCTTCTAATCAAACATCCCAATCTTTTTCCACCTGCTGGCATTATTTATATGGGTAATTTAGACATGAATCAAGCTGGGGAAAAAGACACACACAAAAAAAAAAAGCCAAAAATCAAAAGACCAAGCAAACAAATTAAAATAAAACAAAATCACAAAACCAGAAAAAACATGAACAAATCAACAAAACCCAAACAAAAATATCCACAACCCTCTGCCCCCCCAACAACAAAAATCCAGTTGGAATCAAAATCTTTTTCAGTCAGATCACTTTCCTGAACTGACTTACTGGAGAGCTGCAAAAGCTCCAGATCAGCGCAGAGGGATCAAGAGGGTGGAGTTAGAGCTCGACTGAAGCAGCCATGGGACTGTAGGACTCTGAATACAGAGCAGGGTGGCTGCTATTTTTTCTATGTGCTGCTGAATTTACTTTAGTTCTTCTCAAAACAGAAGACTGCAAGAGCCAGAGAACACCGATAGAGTCTTCAACAAAATCTCTGCCTGCACATATTTACTACTTCAATGCAAGCATATGAAATCTCAGATCTCCTCAGATATGAAAAAGCCTCATGTCCCAGATTGCTCCTCAAACTTTTCTTTATCAAAGAATGTGTTTTAATAGCAAATTCCGTGCTGGTTTTTTTAATTTCTTTTTTTTCTTTCTCCTCAAGGAAATAGTTTTTCTTTTTCAATAAGGACATAACCAAAAGCTATTTTCTCTAAAACTATTTGTTTGGCAAGTGTCTTCTTCCCCACCATCATCCACTTAGTTTTTTTTTATAATGGCCTCTCTTGTTATGAGAAAAATACATTCCTGGAATGCTTCAGCTCAAGGCTCTCAAAAACAATTACTTAGGCATTTGATTTGATCTGCCAGTTCTTCCTTTCAGGCTATTCGGGCTTTATGAATCTTGAGTTTGGTCAAAGGTCAAGGCGAACCTTTTCCAAGTTACACTCCAGTGTTTCATGCGGCCCATACATATCCATACCAGTTTTTAAGGATAAGGAGTAAATTCACTATTAGCTATGTACAACAACAGTAACTTTGAGTGCAATCTAAATAAAATTATTCATATAGGGAAGGTTGCCAATTCACACATATTGGAAAAGTAGGATTGCGAGGTGGAATGATGGGTGAAAAAAAGTCACCCTTAAATTGGTGAAAATTCAGTACTGTTTACAGGAGAAAAAGAAAGAGAACAGAAGCTCAAGTATCAAGGTATCTTCAAGAGTATCAGGGCACTTCACAAGCCCAGGCAAGCAGAGTTATAACCTCTAAAGTACTTCATCTATCACACTGTGACAAATTATCATATCTGTGATCCATATACACACACACAAAAATAAACTACCCATGAAGCATATGGAGGGACAAAACATATGTTTTCTGAGTTGATCTGGCTGCTAGTTGGGCTTCTCCGGGGAGTGAAAGTTAGAAGGGATAATCTGTCAGAGTTATCTGCCTCCAAGGAGTGAGTGAAAGGGAAGATTTCCAGCTGGCTGTCTCTACTGGGTCTTTCTGACCCACAATCAACTGAAAGTGGCGCTTCACAGGTTTGCTGGAATGCTCCTCATGCTATTGTCTTGCCTTGGATATAGCAAAACCCAGGCCAGTTTCATTTTTTGTGCTTTGTGTGCTCTGTTTGGCAAGCCTCTGAAATCAAGCTGCTTTTTCTGAATGAATGCATTATATGTTTACTCAATTTAAACAAATTACTGCTCAAAGACATGGAGTACAAATCATTCCTACTGCTGTGATACCTTTCACTAAATGCAATGCAGTTACTGCTTGTGTTCCTTTTTAATGTTGCAGCATATTTGTCTAATAATACATTTTGCATATCAGATTTTTTAATCATCTTTTAAAAAAAATCTCTTTAAAATTTCAAGCTTATCACATGCCTATATCCAACAGTTAGCCAAGGTTCATCAGCTCCACTATTAAAACAGAAATCAGGTGTAAATAACTGATTATAGTTCACTTCAAAATACATTTGACCAAAATTACATATTTTAAAGTTCTGACTATAGGTAATTTAAAGGCACGTTTCCCAAAAGTTATGTAGTTTTTAATTCTGAAAATAAACAGAAATACACATTATAAGAAAACAAAGTTTTTGAGAACGTATTTAGAAACCATTCTAAAGGGATGTTGGTGCTTAAGGTTTACATATAAACTAAAGAATGCACAGAAGCTGTGCATGTACCACTTAAGTGATTTTTTTAATCCTTTTAAGTGGTAAAATTTAATTTTTTTAAGAGCAACTGGAAACTTTGCCATCGTTCTACTCAACCAGTGGTCTTAAATGTAAGTATCCCACCACCATAATACAGAGAAGACTGGGTATTTTGGAGGATGATGGTGTTCATTTCTTTTTTTTCTTCTCTCATAGTAAGAAGGGTTATATTCTGGTTATAGTCATCTCTTAAATTCTGACATACATACTATTCACAATTATACATGGGTAAAAGTTAAAAGTTCCTCCTATTACAGAGACAGAGAAACAGGATATGCAGCAGTCCTTTTAGGCTCTTCCAATCAAAATGCTACTGAGTGAAACTGAAATGCACACAGAAGTACAGCCACATCCCTCCAGCCTGCTTGGACAGGTAATTTACATGATTAAAAAGTCCTCAAAATTCATGACAGCTGTGTTACATCTGTGTATTACTAGATCCCAAATGCCAATTATCTGCATTTAATGATAGTAAATTTTTAAACAGAGGAGTTGATTTACAATGAGAGAAAGCACACAATGCCTTTAAGGGCCAACCTTATCTTAGCACTCACACCAGTTCTTATTTTTAATTGAAGCTTTACAACATTGCAAAACTGATTACAAGTTTCTCCATTGAACAGACATAAAATTCCATTTAAACTACATATTTTACATGCAGAAGAATAAAAGGCTTTGAATTTTAAACATTTCATCTCCAGAAAGCAGCTTGTCCTCTCACCAAATAGACTTGCATGAGTTAGCCTTACCTGGAGCCATAACTTGTTATTCACTGCATCTCTCCCTGTAGCAATGCACTGAAATGTAGCATTCTGACCTGCATTGACCTCTACATCCCCCAGCCTCAAAAAATGTGGAGATTTATCTGTAGAGGGGAAAAACAAAAATTACAAATAAAAGTCATTATAAAAAAATAAAGGTGCCAGAAACATTATTATCTCACTCAACCTCCATGTTTTAGCAATCTTTGGCTAAAAAGGAAACAGAAGAGAGAATATTATTTGTCTCCTCTGTGTTCAAGGAGTGCTTTTAGTCCTTCTCCTTCTCCCCTGGTGATTCTATTAACTTTATGTTATACATGTGTTATAATAAAGCCTTTTTAAAATAGAAGCCAAAAGAAGGAGATCAGATGCCAAAATGTCAGCAGCACTTGACAAGAATTATCCCAAAGACTTTTGGCTGTATGAAAGCTATCATACTGAGAAAAACCCAATTAGCAGCATACTGCTCAAGCAAATAGATATGGTTCATGTTATTTGCAATGCAACTCAGAGCTCTTGTTTTGGAAAATGAAATAATTTGTGGCATTGAATATAGTATTTCAGGAGCTGACAAATCTATTTCCCGCACTGAGAAAGGCTGTAGGAAATCTCAACCACCTGAAGGATATACTAGATCTACAACAGCCAACAGAAACATTTGAGGAACGGGCACATTTGCACAGCTCACACCCTTTTCTCAAGAAAAACTAAAGAACACAGTAGCTGAACTATTCTTTCTTTGTGCTTACTCAAAAAACATGACACACAGGAAAAAACATTAAATTGGAACAAACAGGGTTTAAACATCAGTAACAAGAAGAGCTTGTCTGAATACCATAACATACTGATAATGTGCTGGGATGACTGTACCCAAGTGCCTTTTGTTTTGGCACTTCAAAACAAAACACAAAGAAGAGGAAGAAAATACATATGAAAGCCAGATATTGAATCCAAGCAGAGCTTTGCTGAGGCATCAGATAGCTGGAGTGGCTGAAATATTAAAAAGGTAACTCACTCAAATACCCTGTAAGCTTGGTAGCTCCTGAGAGCTATGATTTTAAAAGGTTTGGAGTAGAAGAAAACAAGATGTGAGGTTGCCATTGGAACTTTATTATTTGGCATCATTTTGTGAAGTTGGAGCAGGGTATTGTTATGTCCTGGTCATTTCAGAAAGCAATTAAATTATCAGCCATGTGGTACACTAGAATGAAATAATATTTTAGAGAGGGTATGTCTAGGGGAAGATGAGAAGAGCTAAACAGAAAGAAAATGCAAAAAAAATTTTGATAACAAGTACCAGAAATGCACAGTAACAATTTCTTCCTCACAACTTTTTATTAGCAGAATATTCTCATTGTCATAACTTGTGTTTGCATGTGTGCAATTATTCCCCAAGATTAGCAGGGAAAGGCAAACATAAATGCTTGAAGTCTGTCCACAAAAAAATAAACAAAATGCAATCTCTCAGCAGTTCAACAGCCAGAAGCCTTTTTTTCTTTTTTTAATCTATTTTGTGTGTTTAGAAAAAAAGAGAAAAAAGAAAAGGGGTATAAAATCTGATGAACCTCCTACAAGCATCTGCCAATTCAATTTTCTTTAATCAGTGAGTATGTACATTAACATTAAAACCCATTTTGATTATACACACCAACTGTGTATGAGTGAAAAGACTTTGAAGAATACCTGTGTTTTTTGGTTTTTTTTTTTTATCCCTGTATGATTTACTTCTGGCAGAAAAAGATTTCACCCAGGTAAATCACTATTGCAATCACATTTCTTCCTGGAAGCTGCAACAAAAATACTATTGAAAGAACAAAAAATATCAGTGATCAAGTGATGAAAACTGAACAGTCCACAGCAATATCATATATGTCCTGAAAAGACAGAGAAAAATGCAGCTTTTAATCATTACTTACCACAAGGATAGCTCAGGACCTGGATGTCATCAATGGCAATGTAGCCATTTCTTCCATCTGAGACTTCAGCTTCAAATATTACCTGTCAAAATGAAAGAAAAAATGTTTACAACACTCATTTCTACAGAATTCCCCCGGTGGCAAGCGTGTAGATATAAGACACATTGCCTTTTTCGTTTAGTTGAAGTTCCTACAAGGTTTGACAACTGAATGGAATATTTATTACTCAGTGTGGTGCAGTTCCATACCATTCATATACATGGCTTGCTTTGGATTTGCTGCTCATAGCACAACAGAAAAAAACATGTTTAACTGCATACTGCTTTATCTCAGCTAAATGTGCAAACATGATTCAATTCTGAAAAAATTCCATTACTTTCATACAGGTTAGGCATCACAGCACACAAGTGATCAACCAATTTTAAGAAAATTTGTTTTCTACCCGGGGGTCACAACATAGTCTCCTGTAACCTTCTGCAACACAGTTGCACAGGAAAACACAGAAATAGTGCGGCACTCCCCAGTGGCAACAAAAAGAACAACTGTAGCATGAGATTTATGCAGTAGTCATTAACTTCATTCTTCCAAGGCAGTGAGGAAATTCCTGCACATGAAGAAAAAGAAGACACTGTCTTCACATCCAGTGTCTTGTCCCACCCCAAATGGGCAGTTAATAACAAAGAATTGCTTGGTGGTGGTTCAGAGAGTTCCTGAAATTGTGCTTTGACTGCAGAAAAAGGATGCCTGTGGGGAATATATATTTTGATAGCACTGGACTACAATCCTTCTTCCAGTTTCTCCAGACATTCTTGCCAAGACTGCACTTCTAGCCAATTTCTTTTTTTTCCTTCTAATTTTATTTGCACCCAAATGGAATTTAGTTACAAAAACCACTTCATTCTCTGCCTATTGCTCCTGCCTTGGCCAACAACAGCGTGATGGAAATTAATTTAGTGTCTGGGAGTCCTACTTTCACAGTGTGCCTTGTCCGTTGACATTTCTGACCAGAGCACTGTTTGACCATGTCTACCCACTCTTCAGGCATTTTCAGAGAGCTGGCTCTTGCTCCCAGTAACAAACATCAATATAAATATCTTGAATTCTTTAATAATTTGGATTATCATCTTTTTTTATTTAAATGTTTGCATGGTATGGAAGACAACTCAGTAAGAAATAATATTTATTTTTTAATTCTATTTAAAGTCCTTCTGACAGAGTGGTTTCTTTACAACACCATACAGTTCTATAACATACACAAACTCTGAAAGCACATTGTTTCTCAAAGTCTAGTTAAGAAATTTGAGCACCAGTGCTAAGAACTGAACTAAATTTGCACCTCACTCTAATTGGGTTGTTATGAATTCACTTGGAAATAACTTAGATCCAGTTCTCAGGAAAGCTCTGCCTATAAAAGTGTGTCCTTCTCCTGTGTGTTGATACCTTCTTACACTGGGAGTCAGAGGAGAGAAAGCTACATTTCTTGGGATATTGCTGGAAATTAATTTACTTCAATTTTTTTTTACCTCTGCTAGAATAATTTTACTAATCTCCACCCAGCAGGTGTAGGAAGTTCAAGAAAAGGAGAAATCCACAGAAAATAGAAAGATAAAGACGGAGAACCATAAGAAGAAGAATAACAACAAAAAACCCCAGAAAACATGGAGAAACATGGAAAGGCAAGAAGTTTATGAAAAGTTATAAAAGACAAGATTTACAAGGTAAGCAAAAGAAAAATACAGTGAATAAAAAGACAGGTATAGAGAGCTAAGATTTCATATATACAGTATCATTTTTTATATTCATAATTGGTACAAATACAACTATGAAACATTCATAACTATAGATGAAACATAGCAAAAAGTGCTGCTCAGTTTAAAAAATTATCATGCTTTAATTTGATAACATCTGTTCACATTTAAAATGGGAAATGGAAAAAGGGAATTGCATATATAGGTGAAAGCAGCAGTTCAAAATGCTGACAAGTCAAAGAAGGTAGTTCTTTTCTGAACTACCTGAGGTAGTTCTTTTCCTCAAGTACACAAACTACTTGAGAAAAAACTGTTGAGCCATTGCTTTCACCAGAGGAGGCTTATCCTAATAAGACACAAGTTTTTGGGAGTGAATCCTGCACTTCATCTGCACTGCTGTTCAGTTTACAGTCCTAGAAAGAATGGCTTCAACACTTTAGTTTAGCTGAAAAAAAATTCAGATTATCAATCTCACCAGAAAACATTAGTTGTCTGTGCAACCATAAATGTCCTTCCACTTATTACAAGTTAATTGCATGGCCATATAGTGCTCTTCTGAGAGATGCTCACTTCCTTTAATGGAGAAGAAAGAGAAACCGTTTCCAGGAGATGAATTGGGCTGGCACAGAGCAGAGTTATGGAGACAACTATCCTGTCCCATTTGTACTAGAACTGACACAATGAATGAGACTGGGAAGAGCCCAGTATTTCAGGTAATTCAAATGTTACTCAAGGGAATCAGACTTGATCCCAGAATTTTCTACACAGTTCCAAGATGATACACAAATAGTCATTTACTTCTCCAAATAAAATTGTATATCCTTGTTTATGAAGTACCTACATTCAGTACCTACATTCAGATACAAATGAAGATCCAGGGCCAGAACTCCCTGAACCAGACACACTCCTACATATTTACCCATTCCTAATGTATTTCTTGTCCATATATTGGGCCATTTTCTCCCTAAAACCATGCAAGCTTTTAGTGAACAAGGTGTCATTTGGAAAAATCCATGGGTTTACTACTGACAGCATTAAGAGACGTTTCGACTTGTATGGTTTGTACCAGACTTCATTTAATGACCCAAATCAGTGACAAACTGATTCCAGCCAGCCTTTTATATCATTCACAATTTTGTAAACCTCTAGTATATATCCCAAATGTAAATATAAACGTAATTTTGTCTCAAATTTGAAGAGTCCCAGATTGTTCAGCCAATCTCATATAAAAACCATTCCCTTTTCTTTGATTATGCTCATCCTTCTCTCTAAAGTTCTTTCTAACAACACCATATTCTTTGAAGATAACGAGAGCAGATCTGGCACACAGTAATCAAAATATGGGTGAGTCATAATTTATTCAACAGCTTAACACCATTACCTAATTTATACTGAACTTCTTTAACCATTCTTAACACTTCATTTGCTTCTTTTGGCCATCACTGGGCTCTATGCTGATGTTTTTATGAACCGCACAATTTTGCTGCGGAGTGGCAATGGCAAACTTCAACTGAATCCATCATTCTGTGTGTGAAATTTAGATTTTATGGAGTGTGCATTTTTTTATATCTCATTATCAACACTAAAATGTGCCTGTCATTTTATTTCTCAATCACTCACAGTTGGCGAGTCCTTCTACAGGAGCTCATAATTACATACTGTCCTTGCAATTCCAATGTAGCTTTTACCTACAAACTTCTGTGTTTGCATTGTTTTTTGGCACCCACTCTGGTCCCAGATGAACATGATGACACAATTCTGTATCTAAGGAAGTATCTCATAGAACGACAGCTTAGCTTCACTGTAAGTTTGTGCAGAGGGACACTTGGAAATCTAACTAGATTCTGTTAATCACATCACTCTTACCTATATACTTGTCAGCCTGTAAAGGGCTCCAAGCTGAAAATTAGGTGTATGATGAGAAGAACAAAAAAAATATATATATAAATGAATAAATAAATAAATAAATAGCTGTTTTCATTTAGGCACTGGAAAATAACACATGCCTTTTCATATCCCAGCTCTAAAATCCAGATGACAATCACTATTTATCTAATATTATTCCAGAAATAAACATTTTGACTAATTAAATACTCAACAGTGTTTGAATGCAATGGAAAAAGTAGTAATTACTACAGCAGAGACTCCTACAGACATTTAGTTATTGAAGTTTAATGCTTAAGAAATACTTAAACTTCCATATTGCTTCACAGCCCTAACAATGCATCCTGTAATCATTACGAAGGCCAAGCCTGCACTTGCAGAAATATAAGAAATGTACTTCTTAAGGACTGGCCTCACTAAAATTTTAACTCTTGTCAGGATCCAAAAGTTTATGTATCTTCATCATCATTAGCTCATTTGAGGCACTGATTAAAATAAGCACTCCCAAAGCATACCTAGTCAATTAAGTACAAAATGTAGCCAGGAAAGAGGGAAAACAACTCTGTAGCCTAAAGCCTACCCTTAGGAATACAATTCTTCCCAGGTTTTGTAAAAGATGTTTTCTTTTAAGCAATGCACCACCAGCAAGAATGGTGTTTTCAGTACAATTTGGAGACCTTCTTTGTCATTTCTCCACTTGATTAGTTCTGACCAGTCATGGTAGTGAAGGAAACACAATCTCCCAGTTTTGACATCAGTCCTGCCACATCATCATTTATAGAAAGCAATGCCTCAGTTAGATAAAAAAGTGAGCATTAAAAGGTTTAGTTACAACACAAATGTAGTGTTTTGTTGGCATTTTTTTCCTGCTAGGCTCTAATACATATAATTAGAGAGAGGTGAAGAAGAATTGGAGATGAAAATATTAAAAAAATTTCAAAGGAAAAATTCAGATACTGTAATTTCCATGAAGCATTCAGCCTACAATGTATTTTTGTTCAGACATAGTAGGGCTTCAGCTAGCTGGGTTATCTGAAATCCAACTTGTACATGGATGAATTCCAGTGCTTGGTGGAAAGGTGTACTAGAGAGCTGTGTGCAGACAGAAGTTAACACATCTGTGAGAAACCACAGTAAAACCACATTACAGCACAAAAAAAAAACCCAACAAAAAAAACCACTGAAAAACAAACTACAAAAACCCACAGAAACAAACAAAAAACCAACCAAACTTCAAACCAAAAGCAGTGAAGTTATATCAACTAACTTCACCAGATGTGTTACATTAACCTCAACAGATATAAAACTTCAGTCTTTCATAAGAATATAAAAAGAAAACTTTAACTTTTTTTTTCTACTTCATACACCTCTTTCTTTCATTAATTTTCAGTCTTGTAGCAGCACAGTAAGGTATTCCAGATATACTCAAACCTAGTACTTGCAATCGAATTGATAAAGGTTAAACAGCACATAGAAGAAAGTTCGTTTTGCAGTAAAATAATTCTCTGCAGATGAAATGCCATGCAGAGCAAGACCAATTATATATAAAACAGTAACAACACTGACAAGTTTCTACCCCTATTCAATGCTTTCACAGTGTTAAAGGCATTTTAAAACACTGAATCAAAGGTTTTAATTACCAAGAAACTAAAAATGAATATAAACATGAAAACAGTGTCATGTTACAAAAGAAATACTTAATGGAAGCTAGCTGAAAGGGACAGTTAAATAAATTTTATCTAACATACAAAAAATTTTGTTGACATAATAAAAAGCATTTCCCTTGTGAAAGTTACAGACAATTTTGCTGAACTAATTTAGAAATCATGAAAACATAATTAATTCCACTTGAATGCTCAAGTAATGCTGTGAGGCAGCCTTTGCAGCTGACACGACCCAAGAGAATTTTAGCACAGCAAATCAAGCACTTGGGTGAAAACTTTGGAATCTCAAGTCTGCCAGGCCAGCTAACACCCAATTACTTTTTTTTTCCTCAATAACACACCTCCTGACATTGGAAACCAAAGGAGTTAAGGCTATCTTCTCAGTGGTATCCAGCTGAGCTGGTCATCTCAGATTCTTTGACCATCTCAGAGTCACGTACAAGGAACCCTGTCATTCACAACTCCTCTCATCCCTAAAGTTACATTCAAGTTTTACTTGAATGGGGAAATCTGTACTCCAAGATTCATCTCAGTTCATGCTCTCTGGTGAAGAATCACACACAAAAAACATGCCTTCAAAGGGTCCTAAAGAGTGATCTTTTAGACAATTTATTAGTGGTAAGTGACCTAGCTACCTATTTGATCCCTGAGGAAGAAATAAAAAAACCAAACAAAAAACAAAGCCACACACCACAAGTGTAAAATCCTCTCTTTATGTGAAAGCAAGAACTGTAGGTTAGGTTTTGTTGAGCTAAACAATTCAAACATGATGAGATTTAATAACAATATTTTACTTTCACAAACAAGATACATGTTCCAGCAAAACAGATAATTAATATGAAGCATAATAAGCCTTTGGAAGGACCTGTATGACAATTGCCTGATGGCAGGAAAAGCTAGCAATTAGACTCAGTGACCCTGGAAACCACTGTGTTAGTAGCACAGTGAACATCAGGAAAAAAAATCATCACATCTCTGCGCTTATCTTTGCTTACTTCTTTCAAGTTGCTTATGCCAAATGTTTCTAGATTCCTGCCTAGAAAATGTCTGGATGAAGCACCACACATGGATGACTTACAGCTACTCTGGCCTTGGAGCAGTAGTAATTTATCATGTGGGAATACTTACAGTTTTGTAAAATCCCACCCTGCTCTTGACTGACTGAAGAACTTGAAGAAAAAACATCCTTACATAGCCCATAAACCAAAACAAAAATCAAACTACCAAAACATTTGTTTAAGGATGAAAGTTCTTACATGATTGAGATTTTAAAATAACAGTAACACCATGTACAAAGGTATGATTCTTACATGGGCAACAAAACATTGATAGCACTGTAAATCATGACATTTAAAGGCTAAAACTGAGAGACCAGTAGTAAGAGACAAGTTAGGAATCCATATGAAATGCTCAATGCTTTGCTTATTTTTGCAATAGACTAAAACCGTAAGGAAACTCTCCCCAGTAGCACAGAAGCAGTCCTTTGGAACATGGGTAGCTACCTGAAAATGCAGCAATACAAGCCTGGCATAATGCCACTTCTCCAAACCTAGAGCAGAGGTCAGCCGTTTTTGACTTTCAATGACGTTTGGGAATTCCCTATCATGTGGAAAAATTTTGAGCAGGATGTGATAACCCACAGAGGTGCCTTTCAACTTTGACCATTCTGATTTTCTGAAACTGTTGTCCTACAAAATAGTTTTATTTCACTTACATTAAACAGAAGGGCTTAAGTTCACTTTTGACTATCTGTCTTCCAGATAGTCACTATGGGTTGCATTGACTATAATCTTTTTCTCTTTTTCTCTTTGGAAAGTGTTAATTGAAAAATTTCATGTATGCATTTTTTACAACTTTTAATATTTACTAGATGTATTCTGCCAGAATGCTGGCTACCAACTAACACCTGCCTGTTTTATGATGATTCCTGTCTGTGAATTATTTGTGGGATGATGGAAGCACTATTTGTATAAGTCACCTGGAAAGGTTTGCTATCCCCTTCCCCTAATAACCTAGTAAAAATATACTATCATCCAGCAACAAAGTTTTGAGCTGTAAAAGGTTCTCCAGCAACCATTTTTAGCCACAGAGAAGCAGAGACACATTCAAGGAACAATGCAATGTACTTCCAACAACCTTGACCTACCCTTGGCACTTGTAGGGTGAGCTCACAGATACTTCACTCACAAATGCTGACATATGAATAAGCAAGTTTTTTTATAATGCAAAGCCCAAAATCTATTGTGTTAATTCCCATATTTCCATGTGAGAATCCAAGCCTAAATGACCATGCTTCCCTGGACTATGGAGCTGACTCCATAAATTATCTTGAATGCTTTTTTGATACTTTCTTCTTTCTTTGTTTTGTATCTCAAAGCTTTTCTGTGTTTTGTTTTAATGGACCAGAAGTTTAAGAGGGTAGTCATTACAGTCTTTTTAGTGATGATAGTTTATCAGCAGTAAATACAGACCCAGCAAATCTATATATTTATCAAAGATAATCATAGGGCCCTAATTTACAGGTAAAACAATTGCACGGAAAAGGCAACATAAGCAAGTTCTCCAGAAGCACATTACTGCAAAGAAATCAAGTATAAAATGGCTTTTGTCACAGTGAAGCAAAGGAATGCAAGCTAAATTTGTTAACCATTATTTATTGCTCCACAGTAGCTTTGAACAAATCAGTTTGACAGGCTGCACCTTTACTTTAGTGTAAGCAAAAAAAATTCCACATAGGGTTAGAATAGAAGAACAACTCCAAACCACACCTAAAAACTGATTCAACACCTTTGTTTTTATTCCTACTACAACTGAAAGAAATTAATTCCTCATGGTTGGTAAAGTGACAGCAAAGCCTACAAAATTCATATTTGTCAATGAAAATGCAGAAGAGCCAAGTGGTTCTCGAGAGAGTGATACATTGAAAATGAGACCCTGAAGAAGAAAGAGCTTAAAGTTTTGCTTCTATCTTCATAAACTGATACACCTTTAAAAAAAAAACCAGAATGCATCTCCATAGATACACAATGGTACCCACAGCTTTTCACTCTAAAATTTAATTTTGTAAAGTTTAAAAAAAAAAAAGCAAAACACAAAAACTAAACACAAAACCAAAACCATCCCACAAACCCCCAACAAACAAAACTAACTGAATCTTTCAAAGTATATTAACTGACAGCCTTGTACTGTCATGTCTACGGTGCACACTTGGGACCTGGTTTCGGTGATTTTGCCTTCACTTAGACTACCTAGAATGCTACAAAGAGAAAGACCTTGTAAAGGTCTCTAAACACACCAGATATGCCAGGCCTACAGATACCAAGATGTAATTTCAACAATTCTTTCTGAAAATTATCTTCCTACTTCTGGAAACATTAGACCAGGAACACTGAGACCATTTAAACTGTCACTACTACTTGGTTATACGCAATATCACATGCCTTGCTTAATGAAATCAGACAAGTCAGATTAATTCCCTACTTTCCTACTTAGAGCAGAAACTTGCAATTGAGATTGTGACAGTGAAATATTTATTTTTCAGGGCAGTAAAGGTAGTAAAAAAGGTAGTAAAGAAGATGAAGCAGCAAAAGTAATAGCTGTGGAATCTGTTTGTGATGTTAAGTAGATAAACATCTCGAACATCAGGAACGATACCAGATCTATATTTCCCCACCACTGGCAATGACCAGTGTGTTAAATTAACTCAGAAGGGATTCTCCAGGTATATTTTTCTGGGATATTTTTAGAGCATTCAGGCATTATATCATTAACAGTAAAAGAATTAAATACAGAATCGTTGTAGTTACTTCCATTTATTCGAAATAGAAAGCTAAAAGTATTCAGCTTATATTCTCAGTTTGCAGGGAGAAGTATGAAAGAGTTACGTACTATTAAAGAGCTCAACAATTGAAACTGGATCAGAGCAGAGAAGACAAGTTACTGACAAGTCAAGTCAGGCACATCACACAAAGATAAAAATTAACCAGACAGAGACTTGGGGGCAAAGAATTTCCTCTGGCCCCCTTAAAACCCTTAATTTCAATATATCCACTAAAGTCTTATTAGTTGCTTTCCTTTTCACCTTCCCTCTATTATCAATCTGCAAAGATATCTGATACTTCAACTAGCCTTTGAACAAACAAGCTAAACTGAAAAGTCAAACAAAGGAATGATGAATCCTAAATTCAAGTGAAAAGAGTCTCTCTGTCCTCAAAACAAATCCATTTTCATTTTTTAAGTGCTGAAGATTAATACTGAGCAGACCTTCTTTGTTTCTTCTGTAGGAGTACTACGTAAGCTATTTCGGCAATTTTGCCTACCAAAATGAGCAATGTTTCTGGTCTCTGGTATTGCACTTGAATGTATCATTTTTCTCCACAGAGAAAGGAAGGCAAAAATACTTACCAAATTAATATTGTCTCCTGAAATAGAGAAATAACCAAGAATCATTCATAATCACATCCTTTGAACTTTTTCAGGATAATGCACCAACTCGTGGGGTTTTTTTTAATTGTTCAGAAAAATAGCTGTGAAACACCAAGCAATTACTATTCTTGAAACAGTTTAGGTTTTATAATGAGCAGAGCAAACTTACCATAGCTTCTTTTAATTTGAAACAGATATTTTTAACATGCCTATAAAATAATTTTCTAACAAATGGATTATTAAATGCAGAAAAAGATTGCATAGATGAGTAGTAACCTTTCACCTTGTAAAATTACAATTTTTATCTACAATGAGCAGATAAGAGAGAAGGACACCCTTTCCAGTAACCTCCAGATAGGCTAAGATAAACTTAAAGCCCAAGACAAACACATTTTAGAATCTCTGCTCTCAAGGTTCATTGTTCACTATTGTAAGCCATTGTAAGTTATTAAAGATTGTGCCACTGGCTATTAAAGGAAAGTCATAACCTATATTTAAACTGCCTTTTTTTCCACTGAGGGGGCAGGGACATTATCCCACCAGTGGATCCAGGTGATATCTGTATCACAGCACTCTGCATTATGTTCAACACAGTGCTTTTCACTTACATGACATTCTATAAAAGATGACAAAGGCAATTCTTAAGTGGGAGTAAATTAGGGTTTGCAATTGGAATGATGATTTCTTTCCTCACCAGACTGAGGCTTCTGCAGTCACAGCCAATTATCATCATGTTCAGTTCACAAAGGTTTGCAAAACACCACAGGCCACAAGAAATTCCCAACATTAAAATACAGCTTTAACAACCACAGACAAATAGCAGGCAAAAGCCAAGAGTAGATTGCTTCACCACAAAAAATACTGAGAAGGCAGTGCCAGTATCTGTCACAAATTCTCTTTTGTTTCCTACTGGAAAATCCATGTAGATTTAAATTAGCAAAGTTCACCATAGAATACACATTTACTTTATGCTCACATTTTAAAAACATGTGCAATAATATTTATTTTCACAATTCTAAAGATGAGCTCCAAAAATTATTCCAAATCCATCTCTGTGTTAAAAACTGTTGATCTGTTTACACTATTCTTCTGGATATCAATTCTCAAAAATCTTTTGAATAAAACCACAAGCCTAAATGTAGCAAAAGGTTCAACTATATATACACACACATATATATAACATCTGGTTACATATACATAACTTCCAAAGGAGATACTAGAGACACTAGAGAAGAAAAAGTCATCCACTTATAGCATATTAAAATATTTCTGCATTTAGTAATTGATATAGAGATGTGTGCATGAATGTGCTTACATGTGGTAAGACATACTTTGAATTTGGACAAGGTATTAATTACACACAATGAACAGGGCACCGTGTCTCAGCAAATATTAACTATGTTTATCTAAAGACTGTCAGGCTCATGATGCCATTTTTAATTAGCAACATTTTCATATATTCTTATAATTTCCACTGATGCACATAGAGTTACCAGATTCCTTTCTGCTTTCCCTTGCATAAAACAGATCCAGCTCTTTTCCACATAACTTTCAGGTTCTTCTTCCCACATCTCCTGGCAGCTTTGAACTAAGGATACTGATTGCAATGTGTAATACCTGCACTTGACATACAACCCTGAATAAGCTTGTCTTAACTCTGTAAAAGAAACACTCCATTAAGTCAAAGGTAACTTGTACAACACTACCAAAACAAACATGGAGATCCTAAAACAACTTTCAATGTTTTTGTTCAATGTCAGACTTCACAATACCCTTCTTAGGAAATAAAAATAATTTCAGGGGAAAATTAACATGTAACATTCTCCTCATGCAAACTTCATTTCTTCTCATTTTTCCTTTCCTCAACAAAATGTTCCCTTCTATCAGGGATTTCTTGACAGCTTTGTGTGTTCCAGACTCTCTCCTCATTTGCCACCTTCCGTATCTTGCTCCCCTCACTCCTTCCCAGAATACACTCAATTTGCACATGTGAAAACAAGGCTTCCTGCAACTACAGCTCATCTTCCTCTGTCTCTCTTTTCAATGTTGGCATGTCCAAAAGAATAATTTCACTACTCCATTTCCTTGGTTCATCTTCCAAAGCAAAATACCATCATCAAGATGCGCCCCTCAATAAAACTAAGATTCATTTCCATCCTCATCTGACAAGCTTAGTGTCCTCTCTTCCGAAATTGAGTGCACTTAGCTTCCATAGCACAATTTTCTTTTAGGTCTTCTATTCAGATGTCATTTGAGGTTTCTCTTGTTCCTGTAAGCACTGGGGCTTCACAGGAGCTTTACACTATGCCTAAGACACATTCTCTGCTTCCTCATTGCTGACACCCTCAAACACTAAAATAGTTATAAACCAAAATTTATTTCTATACTTTTGAGATACAAAGCTAAAACAGTGCGGAGACTTCTGGTGAGGTAAGCATACTTTTTCCATTTAATACAGCTGATTGAAAGACCAGTGCACAAATAAAATAAATGAAACAATGAGACTGGAAACACAAGCACCAAGGCATCACAAGGCAACAAAGGCACCAAACTAATATTCAGTTGGCACAAATTCCAAACTCCAACTGATTACTTTGTCACATCCGGTGTGAAGGACAAGTCTGGTGGTGCCCACTGTTGCCATGAAAATGGGTATCATCAAATAGGGAGGAAAAACCACACACATAATGTCCCTAGATCACACTACAGGTAGTCCTAGATTTTTACCTCACTTCCAAAACATCTAGTAATATAAGAGCCAGTGCCCAAAGAATTTTGGAAATAAAATAGTCATAGATTCCATGAGTTGTTTGTATTGTTCACATTCTCCAGATTTTCTTCCAATAATCTGTCTCTAATCAGTTTGGAAATTGGAGTGCTGTACTTTCTTTTGCTGCTGCTTCTCTAACACTTTCTCAGCTGATAGTACTTTTCTAAGTTATTTTGCCCGTTTCCTTTCATCCACAGATATAAATTGTGCTCACACACACACAGAGGAAAATTCTACTCTTGCTTGATATGAACAGGCCATATGTCTGTGAAGGCAAAACTTAACATGACAGAGAAATATGTAAAAAACAATTTCATAAACAGAATTTCGCTTTGCTTCCAAGTACCTCAGCCATGCATTTCAGACCCTCTCTTCTTGCAGTTTCAAGCCAGATATGCCAACCATGTCAGACAAACCTCAGCCTGAGGTTTCAAGGCTTTCCAGTTACAACACCCAGCTCTTTGGATTCCAGAATTCTAAACAGATCTAATCTCCCCACAGTGTTCATACAGCACCAACAATTGTATTCTCTCTGTGGAGTGTGTCGGCCGTGTTCAGGCAATCCCTGTCCTGTCACTAACCAAAGCTTGAGTTGTGTCAATTGCAGAAAGTTGATAAAGTCTCCATTATTGGAAACTAGATACTAGAACATACACACTCACATAAAAAACTTGCTGTCTCCTCCACTGCACTTTCTCCTCAACTATCCTGGCCTGAAATGACAACCATTAAATTTTGTATTTAATTGCTCAGTCAGGTAAGTTATACTTTGGCTAAGGACGCATAAGAAATGACACAAACAGTAACCAAACACTTATAAAATATTAAATAGGAAGCACTTATGATATTTAAGAAAATTGGTGTGATTAGATCTTGTATCATGGTGGTATAATGCCCCAGAGTGGTTCAGTTAACAATGTGTCACCTAAAGCAGCAGACTACTTCTTCTGAAAAGCAAGCTGAAACAGCAAACCTAAACAGTAGCTTTAACTCAATGCCCATGTTTACTTTAGACCTCAACTTGTGACATTTGAACACAGAAGCTCTACCCAGATTTAATTATTTTAAAACAAACACTACACAAAACTTATCCTTTTCAATTTACTTCATAACATTTGCTAAAATTACTTTTGCACACCTTGCTTAGAGAACCATAAATATGATTCAGTAACTTTTATGGCCAGCTCCTTTATAGGCAGTAAAGAGAAAATGTTTCACTAACTAACACACCAAAATACTACAAAATATTCAAAGATCACCTTTAATTTACCAGCATTTGCTGATAGCTACAATGACTGATATCCCAGCGGATGGCTTCTCCACTGTAATAGGAATGGGAAATAAACAGTGTACCTTGGCAAAGCAGACTTCCATTTTGATCAAGGTAAACAGTGATAGGACAGGGCAATTCAAAGCATTTCTGTTCCCCTCCCTTACAGTGATTACTGTTTAATAATGGCAGATAGGACAAACTGAGTAATAGTCATTTTGTCCTTTGGCATATCTCGCTATCCTTGGCTTAAGCTTAGTCAATCCTGTGCACAAAACCAAAGTCAAACATCACGGTCCTGACAAACGTAAGTAATGAATAAGGACAATACAAACTAAAGAAAAAAACCTGTGTGATCCATCTCTGTGCTGTAAACAGGTCTCTGGATGTGAAAAAATTCAAGGTATTTGTAGAACAATAAATTCAGTGGATGTCAGAATATCTAGGGAACTCGGGGGCTATTCGTCTTGTGCCTGAGAGGTGTGGAGAACAATCCCTTACTAACAGTCATGCTTTCTCTTCCTCCTTCCTCTTCATCTTATGCTACTTCACTGTAAGGTATTGAATGCCTCAAATCTTGCATGCAGGATGGACTTCTGAGGACAAAATGCTTTCATTGTGAGCTAAGCAATTTATCATGGACATGTCAGAGTATTAACACACACCTGCATGTGAACATAGGGATTTTTTCCCCTTACTGTCTTAATTGCCACTCTCTTTAGCAACATAAAAGATTTCAAGACACTGTAAGAGAGCTTCAATAAAAACTTCTGTTTGCTGTAGAAACTCCATCCACACACTATATAAAGGTCCAGAGTAGAAAAGGAAGTGTACTATTACCATGACAATTAACTTTGACTATAAGGAAACATGAACAAATGGTTATAATATTCAAGCTGAATAATTTATTGTTTAGACATTTAGACATGTCTGATTTCAACCTAGGAAAAAATTTATATCTTGTATGCAAAGTAAACTTTTGATGAGCACCAGAAGACTGAGGCAGACAATTATTAACAAAAAAAATGGTCATTAGGTTCCTGGGCTTTAAAGCAAAATTCTATGAAGTGCAAAACCCAGAGATTCAGCAGCATCTCTCACTATCCCCCAAATACTTTCCTGCTACTATTATGAGTTAAACAAATATAAAAATAGATAAGCTGGACATATGTTAAAAGGCTATTTTAGATAACTTGGAAAGAAATAACCAAACCTATCCTTACCGTAAACTTACGATAGTAGAACAGTTCTTAACTGAAATGAAATACACATGACATACAAAAAAAGAACTTTTTAATTATCAAACATTTTAATTTCCAAGGGGGAAAATCCAGAAGTAGCATTAAAGGGAATGCTTTTGACACTGACACAGGGTGCTTATTTCCAGACAGTTATTTTCAGCAGATCCTTGCTTCTCTGTGTGATTAACTCACTACAGCATCTCATGATTCCACTAGCTTACAGAGCTCCAACATAAACCATTACATTAACTACCACACAAAAAGCAGCTCGTTCATTCTGAAGATGCTCTTCGATGCACGTCCTCTGTGCTCTTACACATTCAGACATCAAAAACTGTAAATATTTACTATGTAGTCTCAGTTGTTCAATTTTTACTTAGTTTCACACTCTTCTTCTACCCAGTGAACAGTGGAGGAGTCAATCAAAAGATAAGACAGAAAGAAATAATCAGGGTTTGAGTTTGGTTGGTTTTATGTTTTTCCATTTTCCAAAAAAAGAAAAAAAAAGATTAGATAAAAATTGTCACTGCAGCAAGAGTTCCTAAAATTGATGCAATGTGAAATTAAGCTCACAGCAGTTAGCGGAAATTAAGTTTTTTAGTGCATGTAGCCTAAGGAAAGTGAAAATAAAGAATGGAATATTACACTTATAGAAATTTTCATGTCCTCTCTAAAAACTAACCAATGAGGACTGTATTCCAATATTTACATGTGAGTAAGACTGTTCCTGAGATGTCAGACAAGAGTAGCTAGACAAGCACATGCCATACTTCATACACAAACTTTTCTAGGTAAACATTGGGAAAGACACCATTTTAATAGCCCAGTTTATAATAAGGGCTGCCTTGACAGGTCGATGCAAATAATTTTATACTTAAACTAAACTACATGAAAGTAATGACTAAAATTTCTTCTAAAGTTTAAATAAAATCTAGCACACTTAAAAATGAACATTTTTATACTGAATTCACACCATTCTTAATTGATTGTCTCTTTTGACTTAGCTGCCTTTTTGACCAGTAAGACTAAAGAAGGAAAAAAAACCCTAAACAAACCCAAACCTCCCCACCTAGGCCATTAATGAATAGATTTGACAATAAAATGAGGTCAAGTCTAAATGCTTTTCACTGACAAACAAAGGGCGGCATCCCTTTTCATAGATCATTAGCCAAACCAGTTGTAGGAAGTCACTTAATGAAAAAGGCATTCCATAAAAAAAGAAACGTAAGCACTGTATTCATGATGATGTCTTCATTTGTAAGTTTGCTCAGTTTATCAAGCCAGAGTACACACAAAAAGAGATGTGCAATTTTTCTTTTTCAGGAAAGTAATATTTCCCAAACCATCATTTTATTTTTTTCCCCCCTTCAGACTCCCTGACCATCTCCTCTTTCGCTGTTTCTTGCCCTTTCTGCAAAGGATAAAAGGATTTTGCTATCCTCCAAAAGGAGTTTCAAGGATAGTAATTTGATTCCTTTCATTTAAAGTGCTCCACTTCATTCATGAAAAGCCATGAAGCTTCTATTCAAGGGTATTAATATATTTTTCAAACAGCTACCTGAAAGCTGATATAAACAATATCTTCATTTATGAGGTAGTACGTAAAAATAAAGTCAGAAGTTGAAAGTGTCCCATAGCTGGCAGCACAAGTCTGGAACAGCAGTTTAAATTACTTACAGCAAAAATAAATTAATAGAATCATAGAAGCATTTAGGATTGAAAAGACCTTGAGATCATCAACTCCAATCATTTTTTATTCACATGCTTATCTGAAAATACCTGTTAATGTCCTTTTAATTCACTCATGCAGGAGCCTGTGTATAAAAGTTAGCATATTAGCTAGAAAAAAAAGCCTGAAATCTTGCTTCTTAACAACCATACACCATACTCCCTGGGAGGTGGGAAAGTCTCTTAACTCATTTCAAAGTTGTCCCTGCCAGCAAAGCATATGCTTGCTTTGATCCAACCAGCAAGACCGATTTACCTGAAAGCCACTTTTCAAAAACACATATGGCTAAATACTCCACTGAAACAAGAAGTCTTCAGTGTTTACTAGGGCAAATTTGACCAATTCACAAACTGACTCAGCAAATCCAGCAATTATATACTTCTTTAAGAACAAAGCACTAAATTAACTTTTAAAAGACAAAATAAAATATATGTGAAACAAAAAGCTGTGTTCACACAGTATTTCTGAACAGCAGGCAAGCATTTCTTGGCCATTTCCCTGTGCTGTTAATAGAAGCTTCTTGCTAAGCATAAAAATCTTGTCCAACTACAGAAAAGTCTCAAAGGATTTGAAACCATGTTTTCCCCTTCTCTTATAGTGCTTGTTGTGTGTCACCAGTTGACACAAAAATGGTCAGGTTCTCCCCTTCCTCCTCAGTGTTCCACAGTCACTTATCCATTTACAAGTCAAACCTTAGAATCCTTTGCCTGTGTCTGGGATAAATTTGCAACCATCCCTGGTTTGTTTTCTAGTCGTACCTTCTGGAACTACACCTTTTTGTACATATAGGGCTTTTCTACCTATTCTGATTTTGCATCTGTTTTTCGTGCTTATACACAACAAATGTGATAATGCTTCTTAAGAGAGGTCTGAAATCTGACTCTCAGCAGGACAGGAACAGTTTGCCAGGCTAAGGTTTGAAAACGCAGCTTCCTGCACTGCTGCTGATAGATGGGGCAGGACTTGCTAAAGGAGCAGTTCTGCTGCTTTGCCCGCAGACATGGTGAATGCATATGATCTGCACTAGGGAACAGGAATCTTATTGTATTCATGGACCATGAAGCCTTACCAAAAGTACATAATTGTTCTTGAAAACAAAGGGTATTTTTATCACAAATGAATTCAAAATGCCTGTATCTAAGAGAGCAGTTATTTTACCTGCTAACATTTACCTATGTGATCTACTTTTTATGGTGCTATAAATATACATATGAGTATTAATGACTACATTATCAGAAAAGTGACTGAAGTCTGTTCAGTTTTTGGTTTTGGTGTTTTCTTGAAATAGTAGTTCATAATCTGTCTGGAGTACCACACTCCTAGAATTATTTCCCCTTACCTAAGAAGGTTCAATGCATATGCTTCAGCACATACTGAAAACAAATATATAAACATTTATTTTACTGGCATATCAGACTGCTCACATTTCTGAAATGATTCTTTTGACTCACTGTCATTTACATTACATATTTTCCCTTTGTAAATAAGCTACTTGCTGCTATAAAAATGTGCTTGCTATGAATCAATAAAATATAAATCTATTTTATACAACTCAAAGACCCATCATACGTCAATGACTGCAAAGAGCACTGTCTAGCAGTTATGTTTTCAGCCCACCCATGAAGATCACACACAGCGTATACTCTGCAACCTCCTATGGTGATCAATTCAAACATATTTGTTGTAAACTTCTGCTTTTTAGGAGTCAGCAAGTGCTTTGCACTTGCCTCTTTTCCAAATTTTTCATTCCATATATAGAGAGGGGTTTTGCCTTCATCATTTTCCTCCTGCCTGACTATATTTCAATCCTTCTTGCCAGTGCAGAATTCATTCATTCCTTTTTCCTCAAAAGCTCCAAGTCTTTCCTGTGCAACCAAGAGCAGCTGGTTTTGCCATCGTGTCAAGAGTTGACTCTTGATTTCACAGGACAAGTTCTGCTTGTGAAATATGTACCAGTGATGTGCTCCATCCATAGAGTCAGGATGTGGAAAGTGCAGACAGGGAAATTAATAAAACTAAATATACAAATGTTGGCATAAGTGGCAACACGGATGCTTAAATACGCTTTTTTTCCCTACATCCAGTCAGACTTGTAACTGGTGCCTCTTATCTTTTTGCTGCTTATCCCTCAGAAGAATTCAGTTCTGTATTCTCTTGAACATCTTCTGGGCAGTAGGTTCAAGGTCAACACTAGGAACTTAGGTAGTTTTATCTATTTGGATTGCAGCTTGCTTTTCCACATTCTTTTGAAAAATAGGTTGTATATCTATATGCTTATTCACATACACATATAATTCATTAATGTCAGTCAGGGAAAGCAGAGGAAACAACCAGAATGTGATTCTACCACACAAAAAAAGGAAACCTGCTATCCAGAGGTTTCTGATTATTAGGAGGAGAGATCTCAAACGCTAAAAATTCTTTAACACCGTGTGCCATTTTAAGCAGCAGTTCAGTGATTTCCACCTCCTAGCTAATGAGATGTATGTTTCCTTAGCCAGAAAATGCTGTCAACAAGAGGACATTGAGAAAGATTATGCTAACTATTCCTTTTTTTTCCTTCTTGGAAATGATTACTTACAGGACACTAAATAGTAAGAACTTCCATTTTATTGTTTGCCCTTTCAGGATGAAAGATGGTTAAAATGGAAGACCAAAAACTACAGCCCTTAAGAAGACATCCTCTTTAATGTACTAAAGAAAAACATCAGGAAGTAAGGGTGACACTTAGCAACATGAACACCATTTGATATCTGAAGAACCCTTTAGATTAGAACTTATTCTGAAGCATATGGAAGCTGAATGGGTTGAAGGCAAATGGCTTAAAGCCAAAAAAGTACACTAAACTATTCTAACTTGTATCATTTTACTACCTATGGCATAGGTCTCTCTGGCCTCTGTAAGAATGCCACAAGTTTATACAGGTATCCTATTAGGTTCTCTCCAAAGCAGAAGTTCCAAAATTCTTGTACTTTTTACTTGACACAAAATACAATTTTTCCTGTCAAAATGTGAGTTCCAAAATTAAATATAACTCTAAAATTGCTCTTCACACTTTGACCAACTTTACAAATTTTCATAAATCATATGAATCAATTGCTGTAAAGTTAACAAATATCATACAGACAGAAAAAACTCGAATCAAATTGTTCTGCATTGTATAATACTACAGAAAAAAATACTTACAAGAGTATTTACCTGATGTACCATAAATGGCAAGAAAATACCCTTTTCTTCACTGATTGTGAAATACATGTAATGAAAGCACATATTCACTGTTTTCCCTGCTCTTGAAGGCTCTTTTCCTACCCTGAAAGTTTAGGGAGTTGTTTTTCTTTTTTAAACTGCCTTTTTATTTTATTTAACCATAGTTTACCTAGCTGTATGGCAGGCACCATTTCAGAACAGTCAAAAACTGATGCTATTAGCACAGATGCTATTAGCACTAATCCCAAAAAGCTTTCTGCTTTATTCTTTCTGTATTAATTCTCTCTTTGAAATTTTTAATGTTCTATTTTTCTTTATGATTACCTTTTTGAGCAACGATATTCCACAATCCCCTTTTTCCTCCTGGCAAGTTCCTTCGCCATCATCCATGATCATCATGAGATAGTAGTAGTTGGAATTTCTCCTCAAACATATAATTTATTCTGTAATATTTTTTATCATTAAATTTATTTGGCTCAGTCTTGTGAGTATCCCTTTCTCATCCTTTCAGAGGCAATTTAAGCTTTGACTATCAAAATCAATTTTGAATGATCTGGAAAAAAAATTACCTCTTACTTAACCATCAATTTTTTAATTCATTTGTGAGGATGCTGAAGTGCAGAGCTTCCAGAAGATTTCTTTTTGAAATTCCATTATTGGGTTTTCCCTCACCTTCCTGATCTAAGGACCACAAATTTTACTCCTACCCATAATTTCTTTTTTTATAGGCAAACGAGCTGCACATTGTCTTTTTTCACAAGAAAATTTAGGCCTTGACAAAGAACCTTTACTCAAAACTTTTCTCATTGAATCTGAAAAAGTATCAACTGAATTCCTTACACTTGTCCTCACATAATTCTTTTCCATGAACTCAGATGTCTAAGAGGAACAATTTATTCGCATGAAGGGGATGAAGATCTCTTATACTCAATTTCTGTACATTTATTCATGTGCTGGTTTTAGAGAGGATGAAGTTAATTTTCTTCATATAATGCTGCAATTTGGATTTGACCAAAACAGTGCTGAAACCACAGGGATGTTTAGCTACTGCTGAGCAGTGCTTGCACAGCATCAAGGCTTTCTTGCTGCCACACTGTCCCACCAGCAAGGACGCTGCAGGTGGGCAGCAGGTTTGGAAGGGGCACGAGCAGGATGGCTGTACCCTAACTGGCCAGAGGGACACCCCATATCATATTGCATTCTGCTCAGCAATAAAAGCTGGAGGAAATAAGGAGGAAGGGAGAGAACACGGTGGGGGGGGGACAGGGGGAAGTGGTTTTATTTTTATTTCAGTCATTAATGCTTTAGGCCTGGTGTGTTACTGTTTTACATTCTCACTCCCTCTTTTATTACTGTCACTAGGGTATGGCTTGCACTGTTTAAAAGACTTCCTCCTCCTTGTAATAATCACCATTGCTCTGGTCTTAAATCACAACAGCTTTTGGGTTCAGTGGTGTTGGGATATTCTTGGCCCTCTTACACTTATCCTTCCAGACCTCTCTTACACAGGAGGGTGGGTCCATGGTAGCTGAAATTGCTTTAACCTTTCAGCTATTCCTTTTGATGTACTTTTTTGTTTTGCCATAGAAAAATCTCACTCCTCTGAGACTGCTTCTATGGAATGTGACAGGATCACTCCTATGAAATAGCTATCAAGATAATAATAATAATAATAATGATAATAATTCTATGTTTTCCAAGGCTAGACAGAGGTTTCCCTTTAGGTAAGTTTCCTAACTAGTTTCCTAGACAAATAACCATTCATAGAAGTGGAACCTTACTCTCCACATTTCATCTTAACATTTACCCCACCAAAACCATATTACTGTCATAGTATATTCCACTAAGAGTAACCATCCCAGCAAGGTTGGGAGTATAGTTCTAGGATATCACTTGTAGGACAGTTCTATTAGTCATAGCATAACTGTTCACAGTATTCCACTTTTTCACAGGGTTTTGCTAAAAAATCACATTTTTCATTTTTTTTTGTGGGCTGACTCAATTTTTAAGAGACTCCTTAAATGTGCTATTTGCTTAGGAGCAAAAGAGTCTAAAACCTCCATAATGATAGAGAGAATAGTAGAGTATTTCTTAAAGAATTTATTTTTTTTTTCTTCTGCATATCTTACCCTTTATTAAAGGAAATAAAAAGTAGTAATGAACATACATATTCAGCAGAATGGAAGATTCCAAGCTTGTCAGAAGACTCAGGGAAAAAAAAAAACCACATTCATTTAAAGTCACACTAACTTTTAAAAAAATACCCAATTAAGTGTACTTTATTCTCATTTTAACAATAAAAAAAATCTCCAATTAAGTATACTTTATCTTCATTTTAACAAACTCCTTAGCAACAAAACAGTGTAGGGTTTGGTTGCTATGACAAAAATTATTATAATTAATATGATTGGAAGCAAAATAAAAACTGCTGTGCACAGGAGAAGGTATAACAGGCCACAATGAGAAAAGGTCATTAGATACTGTAGCTAATAATCATTAGCTGCTCTGAAAGGTGCCAAGAGAAGCTTCTTTTCAGGTTCTGCATTCTCTAACATTCCTTGAATCACAAGTGAAGCTTAAGCTGAAGTATGGACTTGACATCTCATCTCCCAGAAGCCAGACAAAACAGCTGTGTAGTGCGAAACTCTGGTTTTCAATCCTTCCAGTATCCTTCAAAGGGCGGGAATGCAATTTCCCCGTATTTAACAAATTGGCTTAAGCAGTGGGAGTTGTCTCTCTTTAAATTCTAATAGGAAAAACATACTTAAAGCTGTCTTTTGAAAACAGAAGCAGCTGTTAATTATAGCTTATTCCATATCAACTTTCCCATCTTCACTACATTATAAGTGCTACTTTGAAATGCTTTTAAGGGTTTTCAGGTTCTTAAAAACAATTTTACATACATAATTTTTTTAATAACCATCTTTAGATAGTCATGGTTACTATTAGAGTAGTTACTAGAAGATAATGATAATTTGAGTATCAAAGTAGAAAGTGAAGGCTATGTTTAGAAACCTACAGCAAAAATTACTTTTTCAGACTAATAAATTCAATTTGGTAACATTTTGACCCAGCAGACTTAAATTAAATTTTTTTAAGTAACCAAACTGTTTATAAAGCCCATTTAAACTGTGAGCAAAATATTAAAAGTGAGCACTCTGAGATAAATAGTGACTGACACTGAATCATGAAAGGGATCTCTCTAACACAGCACATATAATAGGCGACTTTTTTTCCAAAGGTAATGCAGAATGCTCAGTTTTTAATACATAAATCCATAAAAATTTCTTTTTATTTCACAGCCTGAAGAATAGAGCCCCGCTTGTTCAGAAAGCAAGGATAAAAAATGCTGAAATCAACATGGTATATTCACAGGATTACTTTCAGATCCCCAAGTATTGCAGCAATTTGTAATTTCCAGCTTTTGATCATAAGAAACACTGAGGATTTACAGATATGTAAACATAGATAAGTGTTTTAAATGAGCTAGTAAATTACAAACACAAAAACTTCATGGATGAAAAAAAAGATTATTTTTCTGAAATTTGGATAGTTTTGGCAACATTTTAACAAGCAGCTGACACTTTTAGCACTTTCCTATTAGCAAGGCTAGTTTCCTTCTTAGTCTCAGCTGCTCCTGCCTGCCCAGTGCTGCCTCTTAACAGCGTCAAAGCTCATCCTTCCACAAGGCAAAGAAACTCTGCTGACTTTTATTGAAGGGTTAGGTTTTTCGGCCAGGCTCAGTGGTTAAACCAGTGGGTTGGTCCAACAAGTCCTAAAGCATGCAGAGTGGGTGGAGTGGCCCTGCATAACCACAAACAGGAAGGAAAAAATTAAGTTCAACAAATTTGAATTGTAACAGGTTTTCTGGGCAGTAACAAAACTGAAATCACAGATGAAGCAGCCTCATACTTTCCTGTGGCCAGGTAGTGCATCCCCTACTAAACCCTGGGAAGCTGTGTGGGGCCAAGCCGATGCTGGCTGACCCATACTGGGAATAGTGGGGAGGGAAATATGTGCCTAATCTCATGTGAAAATGCAGCCAGACTTAACAGACTCATTTTACAATCATGCCCCAAGGATGCTCCTACACCTTCAGTAAGTAAAGTTCCCAGTTCAAACTGCAGTTCCTCAAATTTTCAAATGTCAGTCTTCTGACAGTTTTAATCTGTCTGTACTGCTTGCTTGTAAAACCTGCCCACCAGGTTTCCTGCTCTTTAGGCTGGGAAAGTGGATGAATGAAGTCTTCTAATGGAAAAAAATAGTAATTTCTCTGAAGGTGCTGTAATTCAGGCAACAAGCTGATCAGAGAAATCACTGAATGTTTCCTACCATTTTTATCCAGTATTGTATCACAAACTCACTGTTAAAAGTTATAAAAGTTATCATGGGGAGATAATAACAAGGTAATATAAAACTGAAACACTTCAGAGAAAGCAAACAAATCTCCCAGTGCAGTAGAAAAACAAAAACTACATGGAAGCCACAGGGCTCTCAAACTTCACTTCTGAGAGCTAACCCATGCATCCTGATTAACTGCACTTTAAACTAACTTAATAAGATGGCAATAAACATCAGAACTATTTGTCCTTTCAATTTCCTGTCACCATCAGTCCCTTCCAAATGTTTCTTATTAAAAAAAAAAAGAAGTTGCACTTCCAAATGACCAATGGCCTTAGACATACTTCAAAAATAAAAGAATTTCCCTAGATCTTTCCTGGTATAAATATGACAAGGGAAAAAAAAGGGCAAGCAAATATTCAAAATTGTAGAGGATTTAATTTCACTGCTGCAAGGTACAGAAAAAAGTGACCCTTTGATCAGTGTGACTAAGGAGAAGTCATATTGCTCAATATACTTCAAGGAAGAAAGGTTTCCTCTTCTTACAAAATATAATTAGGGGTTCAAGATTTGGTAAGTCCCTGAAAATCATGTTGAAAACTAGCATTCTGAAGAGTAAGTTTTTTAAGATTTTATAACATCAGCAGAACTCAGTATTTTTCTATTCAAATGGACAAAAAGAAACCCACTTCAAATACTGACTGACATTCTATCTTGCAAATATCCATGTTCTGCTCTAAAGAGATGACAAGGAGTTGCTCTGGTGTTTTTTTCAGAACTGTTATTTAACATTTGCCAACTCTGCAAAGGCATGAGAACATTAAAACTCTTTTGTTGGAAGTAGAGTGTTTGAAAGTTCATTGGCAGAGTAGTTACATCCACTTTTCAAGAACACATGATAATTCTCTCTCTGGTTTCCACAAATAGAGGAGGGGGAAGAACACAGAAAGAAGGAGCAGCGCACACAATATGTTTTTACTTCCATCTGCCATCTGTTAACAGTTTCAGCTACTTGGATAAATATGTATTTGTACTCATCAGGAAAGATTGCAGTCTTGTCTACATGCAGTTACTCAGTACAGCTGTTCATGAACAAGTCCAAGGTGAGGGCATTCTGGCAGAACCAGTAGCTAAGAGTGAACAGAAATACAATATTTTGAAACAAGAATAGCTAAATAAAGATCTATTCCATAACAGGTGCTTACAAATAACTAAATATAAAGCAATCCCCACAATTCATCACAATAGGGTCTACTTACTTGTACAACATTATCTACACAATGCAGAATCTGCCAGCATGGCCTTGTCCTTCAGAAATCAGAGGGAGAGGAAGAAATTTCATGTTGAGCAAGTGTAGTTACATGGACAGATGCAGAAGCTTTTTACTGCTATGTTTCATATTATCTAGGAAGTTGAATTAAACCACACATCTATCAAAAAGCTTTTTTATCTTGAGAAATTTAATTGCTTTTTCACTGCAGTTCAGTTGCCTCTTTGGCACACAAAATGTAAAACCTTTGCAGCTTTGATGAGCTCAGCTTAGCACCACTGTCATCTCAGATCCTTCCCACATTTGCCTCTTGAGTAAGTGAAAATAACCTGAACTAAGGTGACATGATAGTAACTACACATGGGAAGTAATCATCTTTTATTTCTGATGGAAGTGATTTAAAGATAAAAGAGGGCAATTGCAGCCTTGTGAGAATTTTTCAGTTTTCCCATGAAATCGCCTGGTTTTCAGTTTCCTTCTGAAATAGAACTGTCCTGCAAGAAAAACAAAATCTACACAACACAGGGCATTGCTAAGGCAGACTTGTCACAAGCAGAAGCAAGTCAATATGGGCCCAACTTGCAAAGTCAGCTTCTTCTGAAAGCAGCCCAGAAATGCGTTACCTGGACCAGGAGGCTGTTTTCAACATGTGCACGTTCAAAAGCCTCACTGGAATACGAGGCTACAGGTTGGTTTACAGCATACACCTGCTAAGTGTGAATAAAATATGTCTCAAATGTTCATAACTGGGGAACTTACTACTAGTAGTAGATTAATGCAAACATATATAATTGAACTGGTGTTTTAATCCTTGTATTAGAAATAACCACTGAAGATACCAAAAGATGTTAAGCCTCAGCACTACTAGCTGACATTAGATACAGCAGTATTGGCTTTGTTCCCCAGCTCCAGACCCATAGAGAAGATACATATACAAAACATAGTCATCATGTTATTTTTAAGTAGGATATCTCATTAATTCTCAATGCTTACTGTAAGAAATGCATGCTAAGCTAACACTGTGTCCATCACAAATCTTCCTCATGCAGACTGCCTTTGTAAAATGAATAATCGCTTTATTCTCCAGCTGCTCATTGCTCTCACTACATCTCTATTTGTGTCCTTGGAAGGACTGAGATGGGCCCAGCGTGGACTGTGCCTCCATCTCCACTGTGATGCCAGGCAAACTGGACCTGGTGATTGTGTTACAAATTTGAATGGGAGAGGCTGAAGTCAGTTACTACAGTGGACCCTCCCCGGGGATTTCACGAACATGTAGTTCCACCGCACAGCGTTAGTTGTCTGTCAGCGATCACACTGTACTGCATTCTGGCTATGTTTTAGTGCTGATTTGGGCTTCTATACACCTAAGTTGTCCACTTGGATTTCACTGGGAATGAACCAGTAGACCAGTTTTTTAACACACCCCATGCAAGTCATCTTTAACTATAGTTAAAGATGCTCGGTTAACTGACCTCAATCTCTTTTCTGTGTAACACTGACAACCTAGAGCTGCCACAGTGACTCATAGATACTCAATCTGTGTTACCAAAAACTCTAAACAGGCTGATTTCAGTGATGGATACATGCCTGCAAGACATGACAAAGATTAGTGGTGCACAAAATATCTGTATCAGTTATCAAGGACCAGTTCTTAAAAACTGTTTACATTCCACTTCAGGAAATGCATGTCCTGAGATGCTGCTGCTAATCGGAAGAGACGGAGCAATTCATGCTCAGGCTGAGTTGTTACTTGTTTTCAGGACCAATGTTTCCTTTAGCCTGCACCATGCCTTAGCATGCCGGCTCAGCATCAATCATCCTTAGAAAAGGCAGCTTACAGCCAGCACAATACCAACAACTCATTTATAGGAAAGGAAACAACCATGAAGGAGCAAATTACTCCTTTGAGAAAAATAGCAAAGATTCATTTATAAAATTAAAATACTGAATGCTGTAATAAGGGTGATGAATTTTCAAATTAGGTAGAAGGTGATGATGGAATACAAGGTAGAAGAAAAGCTGCCAGAGGTTTGAATCTTAGGTAATTTGGTGCTTTATGCTGCCGATATGAAGCTACCAATGAACTCGGCGGAAATGAAGGGATAACACAGCAACACACAATCAGGGGATGGAGCATAGGGGGGTATTTTTCATTTTAATTGGCTTGGGAGAGAAAACCTCGAGGAGAAACTAAAACACCATCTTTAAAGTTGCCTTTAATTACTGCTATCTGCCACAGTAATAAAAGCAAGAGGAAACACTATTCCTACATTTAGATGGGAACTTGCCTCCAATGGCAGCCACCCAATACATCTTAATACTAAGAAAATCAAAGCTTAGGTACATTAGCTACCAAAAGAAACAACAATAAGCAAAAACTTATTAAAGCCCACTAACAACCACATCTGGATTTACCAGTAAACCCCACAGATCTAAGTTTTATTTCAGCTAGGGTGTGTAAAAATTCTCCGTGGAGAATTTCAGAAGAATATCAATCCCTTCCTGAAAAATTTTATACCATAGTAGCATCTAGAATACAAACCTATTTAGCCCCCTTTTATATATTGTATACAAAAAAAAAACCAACAAAAACCCTCTAGAAAATATTCTTTCCTGAATACTTAGCATATTTCTGCAGGCAATCTTTATCAGTTTTGCAACCAAATTTTATTCCTATTCTCTGCACAGCCAATTTAACTTTGTAATTGCATTAGAGCAGAAATACAGAAACTTCTATAGCTCTAAATGTTGAAGTTTAATTATATATTAAATATCATCATTCTGGAACTAGAGGAGGACATACCTGTAAAAACTTCAACATTAAATAACATGGGTATAAATTACTTATCAATGTAAATTCACAATATTTACATGGAATTGAAGAATTTAGAAATGCAATTAAAATCTGCAATAAGGCTCCATTGTACACCATGAAAAAATACTACATTTAAAATTATAGTAATTGAACTGATAAAAGTGAAGCAGTCAAATGAAACCACATTTTTGTGTAAACACAAATGGTGTCATTTTCTTTATTAAACTAATCTGATTTGAAACTATATGAATGATACCAATGGAAAATCAGAGGTCCAGTTTCTGTGATTGACAAATTTTCCTGGATCATTTTTCCGATGTTCAGAGTTAGCTTCCTCTAGCACTTTCAGAGAAGTGCTGGGGAAAAAAGTAATTTCATCTTGGAGCTTCTACACAAATGAGTTCCATTTGCAGCTGCACACCTCCCCTGTGTGATCTCTGGAGGCATCAAGTATCTAGCCCTATTCTCATTCTGGAATTAATTGACTTGACCAAACAATACTGCAATTACTATAGTTCACACAGTTGATATGGTTTGAAATTGATTTGGTTTTACGTTTTTACAAAAACTGCACTTAATTTTTTTTCCTTCCAATTTCTAAAGAAATTAATTTCTTTAGATTTTGCTTTGTTTTGCAAATAAACACACTAAACTTGATGATTACAGTTAAGAAAGTAGATTCAATTCTCACTTTGACATGTATTTTCTGAAAGCAAATATTTAATCATTAATATTTTTTGTCAAAAATAAACTCTCCCTAGAAATACTGCTGGCATTCACTTCCTGCCACCATTGGCTCTCCAGAGGCAACTTAACTGGCCATTAAATGATGCCTCCAGAAAGATCTTTTGCCTTGTGCTGATATCCCAGTTCTAGGAAGTTGCAGCTCAAGTGACAACTTTCCGTTGTCCTCAACTTTCCATTGTCCTCCCCACCCTCTGGTGCTGACTGTTCCAGCAGCTTGTGCTCTGCATTTGGATCCTTCCCTGCAATTTACCCCTTTGTGATCAGCTGCAGATTTCTGAAAAAAAAAAAAAATAAAAAATAAAGCCCTACAGGTATTTTGCATTTGCCACGGGTTCAGAGACTTCCTTTCCCAAACACAAAGGCTACAAACCTACCTAAAGTAAAGCCAAGTCTCCAAACAGCACTGCAGCAAGCTTTTGTTCCAGTCAGCCCTGAGAAAACAACCTCCCTGATCTTAAATGGAAATACAGTCTTTTGTTTCCCAAAAATCAATAAAAACTGGTTTGCTGAGTGCAGCATCAAGTTAGAAGTCCCAGGTAGTTTTGACACAGCCCAGGTTAAGCAAACAGAGGTCTCAGCATCAAAAGCAGCACTGTGCTGACCCATAGGCTAAAAGGTGTAGGAGCCTCCTGATCCCCAAACCACTCCCCTGCATCCCCTCCTGCTCTGGCTGTGCAACCCTGCCCACTACACCCAGCAAGGAAGCATCACACTCTTCAGCAAACTTAGGCTACTTACCAGCCCAGAATGCAAAGACTTGTTTTTTGCTGTGTGGTATAGTTAGGCTTTGTTTTGCAGAGCTTGCAATTTTTAGTATGTAATATATTTAATCTTTTTACAGATACAGCATGAACCTGCTCAGAAAGGAAGTTAAACTGCACCAAGAAGGCTGCATTTGCAAAATAACAGAATTAACTTATTTTTTCATGTGCTATGCTTTGCTCCCATCATGGCCCAAACTAAAGTAGTCTTCCCTCAAACTTTTCAGAAAAGATTGTTGAAAATGTACAAGAATTTGGAATACATTAGTTACCAAGGTGCTTTCTGCAGAGTTTTGGTTGAAGGTCTTTCACAGCAGGGAAACTGCTCTTGAATCTCAGCCATATACAGGACTTGCAGAACCAGTTTTAACTTTACAGTAGACTTGCTGGACTATTCTGGATTTTAAAATGGAGAAACTAGTTTTCTCAATTTAATTAACAATCTAACTAAGATGGAGAAGAAAATTACTTACCTAAGTTATGATTTTAATTTTGAATAAAATTATAACCCTCTACATGATTATTAAGAACATCTGTAAAAGAAACTAAGTTTATTGTCTCTGCTACTGATCCTATCACTTCTTTTTCAGAATAAGACATAACACTTGCTCAAAATAAAACTCTCTCTTAACTTCAGAAGTGAAGACACCTGTATTTCAGCAGACTTTGCCATTGCAGTTCTGACCACAGCCAATAAAGTTCTGAAGCAGCCACACTTTTCAGTACTATCTTATCACACACAATACCCTTGACAAGGGGAGGGAGAGGGCAGAAGAAAATAAAAAAGAAAAGGGGGGGAAGGGAAGAAAGAAAAAAGAGGGGGCAGGTGGGAGGTGAATTCCATACTCTTGCAATTTTAGAAGGGGATTAAAAAAAGGGGTTGGGGGGGGAAACTGTTTTAATTTGGGGTGCAGTTCTTTATTCAAATGTGTTGAACCTAACCAACAGTTCTGTAAAGCTACAGCCAAAGAAAGCTTGTGTCTGATTTAACTGTTTTGTTGTGACAAAATACCCACTTAACACATTTTTCTGTCTCAATGCACTATGCCACATTTATCTAACATATGTAAACAAATAATACATTAAAATGCATGCCATGTTCCATTTCAGTAGGATTTCTGAAACAAGACAAACAAAACTGAAACTACTTGCATAGCATTTTAAAAAATATTGGTTATGCTACACATTATACTTTGGACAAACAGTAGTAAATCAACACCCAGAAGTGTAATTCAGATTTAATTCAACGCTACCAAGATAAGTACATCTGACGTTCCAGCTCTTTTTGGAAAACCAGACAGCTGCTGCTAATTTCCATTTCATTGTTCAAATATATGCTGTTAAGACCTCATAACTAAGTGCACAAGTGATCTTCTGGCTATGACAGAAAACATTGTTTAGCAACCTGAACATGCATTGCAAGCTGCTTGATATTTTAATCTGTATCAAAAAAGCATAACCATATTTTGAAAACTTATCCTAGATTTCACTACATTACAAATAGTTTAATAATCCAGTTCATATAGGAATCAATGTGAAGGGCTCATCTCTCTCCCACAAAAAAAGAAAAACAGATTGTTACTCTGCATTTAAGTTTTACATTAAAAAACATTAGAAATATGGTAACAAGAACTTGTCATCCCCTTGACTAACCATTATGGAAAAAGGGAAGGGTTTGGTTAAGGTTTTTCTGCTGCTTGCCTGCAGCTGTGGGTATAGCAGGAGAGGGAAGCAGGGAACAGAATCAGAGAAATACCAGTGTTCTGTTCATCAAAGTTAAACACGGCAATTCAGGCATGTCAAGGGCTGATTTTCTTTTAACCACTAAACCTCTGAAGGAGAGAACCAGTTGCCAATGCAGAAACACAACAAAGCGATTATATTGAATATAAAAAGTAACACAAAAAGAAAAAAGGCGGGAGAAAGACAGATGATGCAGGTTGTAACTATTTCTTAATTAATTTACTGGAGGTTCAAAAGTTTACAGTAATCCCCTAAGCATGGTGGAAAAGAAAAGGGTGAAAAACAGGGGATCAACTCCTGTGAGAGAGTGTGGACCTGAGTATGTGTGTCTTTAAATTGTCACAAAGAAAGAAGAAAAAAAAAAATCAGACTAAATGAAGGCTTTCTCCATGCCTGCCTAGAAGTCCACGAAGACAGAAGACTTTCATTTTTGAACTGTTTGGACGTTGGGTTTGTTTCTTTGTTTCTTGAGGGCTTTTTTAATTTTCAGATGAAATCTACTTGTGAAGTGAACCAGTCAACTGCAATACCTGAAGCTGATCTGATCCAACCAAGTCAACTAATGATCAAACTCACCAAAGTTACATGACACGAGCATAATGCTCACCCAAAGGGCAGACACATGCGCTAGATAAGTTTGACAACTGGAAGATGCAGTATCATCACTCATTCCATTCTCCTTGTTTTCTATGCCTTGCAAGGTGCACTGGCAATGCCCTAAGCATGCCCTAATCCCTAAGATCCTTTAGGTGTCTGCTGTTGGATCTGGCACAACTGCTGTTTCTTCTCCCGTCCACAAAAATCAGTGGCAGGATGATACCCCCAGAAACCCATATCTCCACTGAGTTACAAAATCCTCTTGTTCTGTCTGGTGCCTTAAGGCCACCACCAGTTGAGTGCTACCACAAATTCCCTAATATTTGATTTATCTTTCAGAATGCACTATGAAGACTGGAATTACAGGACTTGTGTTATTTATTCTTTTTAAAGGCTTATCATAGTCATTCACATTGAACAAATATGCTTTTCTTGCTTGTAAGTAATTTCATTCCATAGATAGCAGCAAACTGCTACTACCACTTCCAGGTGAGAGTTATTTTCTTCCAACAGACACCACCTACCCAATAATGTACAACCTGTGAGATACATTAATTGCCTGGAGAACATAGCAAAGACAGCAAAACTGACAATTATGGAAAAAAAGTAACCCAAGCCAAAAAGCTGCTCTAAACTAAAAATTTGCATTAGGAAATTTCTAAAGGTAAGTCACACACAAGCACCAAACAGGCACACACAACCATCCCCAGTAAATATGATGTGCAGACTACAGCAGGTTAGTAAAGTCACACTGCAACAATCCCATTAATTCCTCTGCTCTGCATTGGCAGGGGTGCCCACACAATCAGTACATGAGCATGGAAAACATGTCTTTGCTCTGCCTTGCAGTTGCCAGCACTAACAGCACTGCTGGGCTTCCATTTGCTGTCGCTTGTCTGTGACACAAGAAGAGATGCAGTAATCCTGGCAAATGCATCAACAAAACCACAAAAGTTTCCAGCTACAGAACCCACTCCAGCAAATGAATAGTACATGAAAAAGTCTCATGGACGGCATACAAAAGGCTTCAGAAGACACTGAGGCCACCAAAAACCAAAACAAATAAATCAAAAAACACCAGGAAAAAACCAGTTTAGGTTGCACTTTTGGGTAGTCAGGATACTTTGCTGAAGGAATCCACTCCAAAAAGTTTTATACCAATTCTTTAGATCTTCTGGCAGTTGCACATAAAGATATTTAAAGAAAATAGTGAAGGAGCTCCATAACTGACTAGGAAGAAGGGGAAGAACTATCTAAGAGGAAAATAATATGTCTGTAAAGACACCAATGCAATCATTCCTGGCTTGGAGCCTGGAAAACTATCTGTCTGACTGTGCCATTGCTCTATCTCCCACAGGACAATTGCCTGTTTGCAAACTTCCCATCACTATCTTAGAGCTAGAAAGTTGTTCTACTTCAGATGGTGTTTCAGAACTTCCTGAACAAGGGTATAATTTACTTCACTCTGGTAAGAGGGGCAAGGAAGGAGAGGGTGACTTTAAAATGCTTTGTAATATCTTCTGGACAAAGCAGAAAATTCAATACCAGTTTGTTTAAATACAAGGACCTTGTACATTTGATCAGAATGTGATTCTAGCACAAATAAATTGATACACTTCCCCCCATCTTTGAATTTTGATTATTTTCTCCTTCAGAGCAACTATCTCAGTTGTTTTTCCAATGTCACCTCAAACAAAGTCTAAACTTCAGAAAAGAAGCACATGCAGGGTAGAGAGAATTATAAAGGTATGAGGTACTTATTTCTCTCTGAGGAGGTCATACCAGTCAACATGGGATTCCTATTGCATACGAGTCTGGATGAAGAATACCTTTTGACTTTACTCCAAGCCTCAGGCTTGTTCACCATTTAGCATTAGAAAAAGAGAAAATATTTTAAATAAAACTATCAAAACAACCAATACGTTATAGTATGGTGTGCACATACGCAAAAAAGTCTTCTTGAGCATTTCATCTTGCCCTAAATAACAGAAGTCAGAGAAGGACAAAAGAAAGTTAAGTTGCTGCATAATTCTCAGTATTACTTTTTTTCCAACTGTACTGGTTTTGGCTGGGGTAGAGCTCATTTTTTCATAGTAGCTCATTTTTTTCATAACATGGCAATGTTTTGTATTTGTGCTGGAAACAGCGTTGATAACGCAGGGATGTTTTAGTTACTGCTGAGCAGTGGTTGCACAGAGCCAAGGCCTTTTCTGCTTCTCACACCACCCCTCCAGTGAGTAGGCTGGGGGTGCACAGGTTGGGAGGGGGAACAGCCAGAAAATCTGACTCCTCAACACACAAGTGACCAAAGGGATACCCCACACCGTATCATCTCCCATCTTTATATGCTGGTATCATACTCAGTACATAAAGATGGGAGAAGAAGGAAAAAGAGGGGACATTCAGACTGATACCATTTGTCTCCCCAAGTCCTGTTACATGTGATGGAGCCCTGCTTTCCTGAAGGTGGCTGAACACCTGCATGCCCATGGGAAATGGTGAATTAACTCCTTGTTTTGCTTTACTTGCACTCACAGCTTTTGCTTTACCTATTAATCTGTCTTTAGCTCAACATACAAGTTCCCTTGGCTTTTCCCTTCCAATTCTCTTCCCCATCCTACTAGGAAGGTGGAAGGAAGTGAGGAAGGGAATGTGTGGGGCTTCATTGCCAGCTGGGGTTAAACCACAACACCAAAGAGGCCCTGGGGGTTGGTCAGGGAAAATACAGACTACTGGCAGCATACAATGCTTCACAGCAAAAATTACCTAAAAATATACCTTATCAGTGTTGAATAGGTGAGTTCAGACTTTTAAACTGAAAACCCTGACTCTTCAAGGCCCATGAATTTAGAGACTGACTGGTTTCCAGCTTTGAAGTACAGAGATTTTAGTGAACTTTCTGATAATGATTCAATACTGCACTATTATATTTTTTCTTTTATTCTCTTTCACTTAGGGGTAGTCCGAAAACCCCTAGCAGAGCACAATTCATTACTCAATCTTTTCAGAACCCATATAATGAAATGAAAGTATTATCAATTTCTGCTTTCTTTTAACCATCTACTTCAAGCATATATCACTGATTTCTGCCATAATCCTCTTTCATTCATTTCACTTTTCATGTGAATAAAAGAGCCAAGTTGAAGAGTATATCATTGCCAGCTCCTTGATAGTGTGATATTTGCAATTTTTCTTAGAAAGGGATAGGATCTTGCAGAAGCTGATAAAAATATGACAAAATCTGAGCTTCTTATGTAACAAGTAATTATGCTTTTCAACTACTAAAATCCTAAAAAAGAATAATCTCTACAAAAGGAACCATATCCAGAACTTCTTTATTTACACACCATGATTTAAGTCAATCTTGTATTTTTGAAAAAAAAAATGAATCAGGCATTCCGAGATGGCTGATTAGCAATACTGTGTTTTCCACTTCATTGCCTGACAGTGCTTGCAGTATGACAGGGAGGAGAATGCTACAGGCTTTTCATAATCTTGGTAATCAAGGTTAATACAAAATTTGCATACCACCTTGCAGATGCAAAGAATGTTTCCTGGAAGAGTGCTGAGGTTAAAGTCACCTATATCTCCCCAGAAATTAAGTACCAGCTAAAAATATTACATATTTATCTCAAAGTAAGTCCTCACGAGTTTACAGCCAGTAGTGTTCCACTTGAGATTTTTAGGTAATTATTAAAGTAATTCATAAAACAGATTCATATGGCATACTAACCTCCAAATCTTTCACTGCCTTGGAAAACACCACGCATCTACTAAATTTTCATCACCTCACCCTGAAGATTATCACTGTTTTTCAGGGAACAGTGAAAAAAAGTCAAAATCTTCATCAGCCTCATTGGCACTACATTATTTGATGGAAAGAGGATTGAAGAGTCTTGTATGTAGAGCTATGCAATTCCTTACAATACTTCAGTACTTCAAGTATATTTCTACTCTCCTTTAAGTGCAGATCATACATATAGCACAGGAAACCCAGAGCACAGTAGAACAAAAGAAAGCTACTCACAAATTATAATATAACAAAGAAAAGCAGTGGAAAAGACAATATTGAAAACTTTAAACAAAGGAAGAGGGAAGGAGTAAACAGCTGACATTTCTTTTTTCAGAATACAAACTCTTCAGCTTCTAAATTCTGCAAATTCAGTTTTTCTGTAGGACTAAGAATAGAGCAACAGAAGCAATTGCTCAGATTCTACAGTTCTGTAGCCTGTAAAAACCAAGGCATCCAAAGTCATTTCTTCAAGACCCCTGCTGGAATAGAGTTCTAGGTGTTTTGTGGAGGCAGAGCCATCTCTGCTTGCAATGGTGAAGTATAGCTTGGATCACTGACTTAGACACGGCTGACACATCTTACCTGATTAACAACAACTTCTGCTATTTTTAATTGTAATAATTCTTTGATACTAATTAATCAGCTTGGCCCTTTTTTAATGCAGCAGACCAGACCCCAGAATAAATTAGGTCTCATCAAAATAGGCTAACAAAAGTCAAACCCACCAAGCTAGGAAAAATATTATATACATCTCTTTAAGGCAATTTTAAAGTTCTTAAATGAAAACAGAAAGGTGGTGGGCAGGAAGAGACAACACAATAGGTGGGGGAAAGGCCAACAGCATATATCATCATTATTTACCTGCTTTCCCACCACCACCATTCGCCTACCCCTCAGGAAGTTCCTGTGCCCATAAATGAGCTAACTCTGGAAGGAAAGAAAGCACATTGTGGCTGGCCTGCAGAACATCCCCTGCTGAAACAATGCCACAGACCTGAACTAACAGTCAAAGCCTGCTTGTTGTCTCTAAGAAAAAATAAAGAGTTTCCAAGAAGTCTCCAATGGTGTTACTGAAAACCTAGATGCTGGCACTTAGCTGTGACAAGGCTTGTTTGGGCAATGCTCACTTTCACTCCCTGCACTATGGTTTCCCAGTTTGAATACTGGAATAAGTTAGTACTTGTACAAGTCCTTTGAGAGCTGTGAGTGCTTTGTGAGCTGCAGAACTAAATTATTAAAATGCTTCTGGTAATCACTCTATTGGAAATTATGTGGGGTTTTTGTCATCACCAAATCAATAAATATCTTCAAAGAACTGAGAGAGAAATGTGACAGATATGCTTGCACGCATTCATGTTTATCCTAGCAGTTAAAAAAGCTGGTGTTTTGTTTGTACTGGCAAGGCTTGGAAAAGCAATAAGAAAGTTCATTATTTAAAAAGTCTTTCTCTAACTAACTCTTCAATTAACTGTATAAAGAAGAAGTCTTCTGATTAAGTGCTGCCTAGCAAGTAATAGTCAGGAGAATACTTAAGGGTTTAGAAAGTGTTTCTGATGAGAAAGCATCATTCCACTTTGGAGATATTTTCAAACACTAGAGATAGTACTAAGTAGTGAGGCAGTTAAAAGTGCCTTCATCTGGTGAAAACTATGAGGGAAAGAAGGAAGACAAAGGAAACAAATGTATAAGCCATTTCACTGTGCAGTAATGAACTAGAAACAAAATAGTTTATTGACAGTCACCTTAAATTCTTGAAAGCCACAAAGCATTCTCAATGGAGTTATTCCTCAAAAAGAGTGCTAAAGGATGATGCACCTACACAAGGAACATTTCAGTGACTTATACTACCTGCAAACACAAGCTGTTCCAAGTTTAAGGAAAAAAAGTCACCTCTCAGTTTATTAACTATTACCTTAGATTTCTTTAATTATACAGCTAACTCATTTTTTACTAGCACATTTTAAGAAACAATTTTTATATCTCTGCTAGAATGAAATAGCAAACACCTCTCCAAAAAGTTCTAATTCATACTTTATTTCTGAGAATACTTAGAAACTTAAATAATTTAAAAGGCTTAATTTTAAATTTCAATTTTAAAAAGTATAAAATATTATGCTACCCCAAGTGAGATTGAAAGGAAATGGTAAGGGGAAAAGAGCCAAGAGAAATGGGTGGTAGTGGAAGACAAAGTTAGGTCTTATTTCTACAGCCAGACAAGAACTTACACAAAATATGACCAAACTGGTTTAAATAACCACAGAATAAAAGATTAAATTACATTTAGGAATCCAGAAAAAAAGTTAAGCACATATCAACTTGGGGGGTGGAGAAGGCTGGGCATCCACAACAGCTATTTCTATCAGGCACATTCATGGGTCTGAAGCCTTCAGCGTGACCAACCTCCATTCACTTTTTTCAGTCTGGTTTACCCACTAGACCAAAATGGCCCTTAATTCTTGAACTGGAAGAGGATTCCCCTTCATATTAGTGAGGGTTTTGAGAATTCTATCATATTCCTCTAAATTGGGTCTTTTCCCAGGCTAGATAACTTAGCCTACTTCAGCATTGCCTCTCACACACTGTTACAGATCGCTCTCCTCTGCCCCTGAACTCCTCCACATGATGAGGTTTCCATCAGACAATTTTCACTGTCTTGCAACTGAGCATCCAAGACTAATACAGAGAGTTGTAACATTAACCAGTTGGCTGCTTATCAGTGTCGCTCAAAATTTTCAGGAAAAGCACTTTCCATATTACATTCTTACATTCAACTAGTCAAAAAACTTACACTAGCTCCAAGTTTTATTTATAAAGTGTGCCTTTGGTATTATTATCGGTAATTTTCTGTATTCCAAAATAATTTAAATAAAGGCCTATGAAAATATCAGTGATTTGGAATGCTGCTGATTTTTTTTTAATATATTTTTGTACTTTCTTGATGTTAGATAGTATTTCAAGGGTAAAGCACATATATAAAAAAAGGACCTTTGGCTTATAAATAGGAAGATGGAGTTTGGGAGGGTGGGTTTCTTCTAAAATTAGCCTCTAACTCAGTTCTACACAGGTACTTTCCATTTCATTTGTGTCTTTCCTTCCTTAGGTATACCAAATGACTAAATCACATCTAAGCCCCTGTCTTCCCAATTTTTCTGCATGCAGCTTGTTTAGAGTGTCGCATGTCTACAAGTTCAGAACAGTGATCTGATATCCAAAAAGGCAACAAATTCTCATATTTCACAAGAAATCTGTTTCCTACCTTATGTGGCATATGGCCCAACTGTACACACCATTACTCAATCCTCAGTCTACCATTCTCCTGTTATACTTCTATTACAGTTCCAAGACCTTTCAAGATCATAAAGGAAAGTAATTTTCCAAGATCTTGGAGCAATTTAAGCTTTTGCAAATCCAATAAATCATCAGTGTTATAATAAAGAACAAATTAATTATCCAAATCAGGATTCACAAGTCTGCAAGAAAATTATTTGGCTTTCCAGCATTTTCCTGCAGTATTTCTGAACTGATTAAAGACCTGCTCAGTGCAGTTCAGTATTTTTACTTTGGTAGCTATACTTCCAGGTGCAACATCACTGCCAGCACATTTGCTAAACTACAGAGCACCACTACTGTATAGTGAATTTTTAAAGAAACATAAAGAAACCAAGTAATTGGTGTTTTGCAAGTTTGGAATTTATGGTTCCAAGTCAAGAGTTTATTTACCAGTTTCTGATAGAAACATCAGATACGTAATATAAAACCAAAACTGAAAAGCCCGTGGCTCATATTTCAACGAGGACCTCATATGTGCGCGACCACAGATGTGATCCCATGGAAGCAAAACAAATCTGCTGAGGGTGAGGGGCAGACCATACAAAAATAGCAAACAGGGACTTTTGGGAGACAGTGTTAGAAAAAAAAAGAAATCAAACAAACCACAAACTAACAAAATCAAACTGAATAGGGATGATATAGGTAGGAAGGGAAGTGGAAAAATGACTGTGACAGAAGCAGAAGGAAGAGACAGCCCTCAGCAGTCAGATAACCCCTACTTTGCAAAGCAGGAGAGAACTTGGGGAAATGAACAGAAGCATTAGACACAACAATTCATCCAGACAGGAATAAACATCTCAACTAAAATAAATTAATTACAGTAATAAACAACAAAGAAAACAACGAGATGAAACTCCTAGTCACTTAAAAAGTTTAAACAAAAAAAATCCCAAAATAATTTTCTTTTGAAGCAAACTTGAGGCAGGTGAAAGGTAGCATATTTCCAACAGAGTGATAAGAAAAGGATTCCAGAACTAACAAGTATCAAAATCAAATCAATCTTGATCCCAAGGGATTGTCTAATCAAACCCTTTTCTTTGAGAGTTCATCTGCATGTTAAACAAGCAGCCCAGTGGTTGCAGATGCCTTGCTAGCAGGAGACAGGAGACAGATTGCATCATTACAGGACTTCTGAAACTCCCCAAGTGCAAAATATGACAACTGAAGAATTACAGGCCCCAGGCTTGGAGAAACCCCCAGGAATAGTCCTAACATGGAATTTACATCAGAATTCCTTGTCATCTATACTGTAGACACTAGAAGCTTAAATCATTGCAAAAAAAAAAATACTGTCAGGAATACAGAAAGGCACCACTTAGGTTCTTAAACTCAAAGTTCTTGAGCCACATATATGCTCAAGGCTGGAAGTGTATTCTGGGGAAGGTACAACCATGAGTTTGTCCTGTTCCTGAACTCTTCCACAAGCTTCCACTGCTATCTGCCAGCAGAGACAGGGTACAAAACTAGATAAAAACTTTTATCCAGTACAGCTACTATAATAAACTGTACTATGTTTTGTCAGAAAATAAATATATAAATAATTGCCCAGCAGAATACAGTTAAAGGAAGTTAAGGAAATTGATTATTTGAATAATATATTCCTGTGAATAAAAGCAAGTGTTAAATTCATCCAAAAATGCATAAACTGAATAAACTAGGGTGACATGCATAAACATTGTGCTAGTTTTGAACAGGAAGCAGTAATGTTTCAACAGAGCACAGCAGAGTACAGAAATGCTGTTTAGAAGCTAATTAGCCCAGGTTCAACACTCTTGTTATTACAACCTACTTGGCCATGCTGCTAACCTCCAAGTCACCACACGAGACTTCCTTAGAGTGCAACCTGTGCTATTCAGTCCCTGATAATCTCTACTCTCCTCCTTTACTTAAAAGTGAAGGAAACAGCAGTAAAGTTACCTGATTGTAACAAAGTACATGCAAACAATTGTGCTCAGCAGTGATCTTTAATAGTGACCTTGCTTGTACAGGCAAGGATCCAATTCAAATTCTTGTTATAGAAAGCAGTGCTTATTTTCCTCAGTGCTAGCTAAACTCATTGACCAACAGGTAGATAAAAGTGCCAAGATCACAAGCTACAAGCGTACAGAACTCATATGAGAAAAATCTCAACTGAAAACTAAGGGGAAAAATCCAAACTAAAAAAAAAAAACAAAAAAAACCGCCCCAAAAAAGTAATGTTAAACCAGAACCATGAGAGATGAAAGAACCGAAACCACAAAAATTCCAACCCTGTTTGTGCAAACAAGCAGCTGTGCATAGATAGGACACAGATTTCCCCTTCTGTTCATAAAAGCAATTGTGCAAGTTGGCCACAAATCACAGCAGGTTGCATTAGCAGTCCTCCTGTTCTACTCCAGGCTTATGTTTAATTTAAACATAAACTGGGTTACACATGATTTCAATATTCTGTTGGACAACGAAGCAAGGCAAAGAATGAATTTAAGCAGAGTCTATGGAGAGATAATGTGAAGGTTATAACATAAGTGAAAAATGGCCACGTTGCTAAGATAAGGCTCCAACCACCAATCTCATTGTCAAGCCTGGCCATCTGTCAGCAGAAACCTGATTTACTGCATATAATGCTGCTATACTTGATCACTACTGTTCTGTTATTAAAGGCTCCTGAGCTTTGTTTAAGGACACCAAATGGTACTTTCTAGCAACATAAAAAGGGTTAATAAAACACCTCCTCAAAAGCCAAGCTTTTTTGGAACCAGGCTTCAGAACTTTAAATCAAATTTTACCCAGTTTCAATGCCACTGGTAGATGAAACCTCTTTATAAATAAAAACATTAAAACCAGGGAAACAAAACCAAAAAAAAACCAAAAAAATGATAGTAAATTATATAATTTTCACCATATATGTAAGGCTGCTTGCACAGAAGCTTGTTTATGGATGTTATTTTGATGGTGGGGAATTGCAACAAACTTTAGACAAAGGCACTTTTAAGATACATTCCTACAATACCACTATTCAACAAAACCATTAATAAAGCAGCCACTTTCTTTCATTTAATAACTACTCTAGATATACAATCTGTTTGCAAGAGCACTAATGACGAATATTTAGATTGCGGCCTGTAAGCATATGAACACCTCATGGTGTAACAATTCAGGTGAGCACATGTAATCCAACTCTTCCCACTCCTAGACACCAGAACAAAAATGCCCATGTATGAGATGGGCATTCACACCATCCTTCACACCAAATACCCACTGAGTAAAACAGCTGCAGGTACTTTCTCAGGTTAATCAAACAAATGCAATAACAGCATCCGGTAATAACAAAACACTTTTTCCCTCCAAACAACAGGCCTATGCTGCAGGTGGTTTTGTCCCATAGCAAGCAAACAGGAAAAAAACACATCCTGAACAGCTGCTCATTAGGTGAGCACCATTCTGCCTGCACAGCAAATGAAGCAAATGTCATGTGGAAAAAACCACAGTTACGGTCATGCAATTAGACACAGTAACGGAGGCATACACAAAAGAGGAGGGAAGACAAGTACAAATTACAATTGCACAGGCAATTTATTTTTGGGAGTTTATAATTTTTGATGCTCCTGGACTTTAACCTTACCACTTCTTTTAACAAGGCTTTTTTCCAGCTATTTTTTTTTCCTATTATACAATAACAGATAACTTTGGACAATCACCTGCTATAAAAAAAAATCCATTCCCATACAATTATTTATACTGAATGCAACACTTCACTTGAGGACACTGGGAGAATACTCCATCAGAACAGATCAAAACAACACAAAGTGAATAGGACATTGCAGTAAATATTATAAAGTGGTGTGAATTTATTGCAAGTTTACCTGATACTCATTGGGCCAGAAAGTGCTGACAGCCAACTCTGCTCGAAGCCAGTCTTTGCCAGTGGAACCAGTGACATTCCAGATGGGATTAGCCAGTGGTCCTTTGTTCACCCTAACGAGGATGTTCAAAGTGCCTGGGTTTCCTCCATTCTTGCTGTACAGGAGGTAGCTGAAATCGATGCAGTGAGTATCATTTTCTTTCATTGTTGGAAGCTGAAGTCGAGTCTTTTCTCCAGGGTCATGGTCTGATGAAATCACTATCATATATGATCCTAAGAAAGGGGGGAGTGGGAAAGGGGGGAAAAAAAAGTGGTATTAAGGAAAAGGATAAATACTAAGAAACTGATTGTTCACTGTGAAAAAGGATGAAATGCACATTTTCTTATCCCAGAAACTTCAAAATTGAAGTGGCATGAAATCTAACAAGCTATATAATGGCTAGACACATGACTGAAGGCATACCTACAGAAGATATCACATATCTCTGAGGACCTTTCTAGATGTCTCCACCTACAAACTTTTCTTTCTCTTGTTTTAGGATCAGATAATTAGAAACAGGATCACAGATGGGGAAAAAATAACAAAAGAAATAAAGGATCATCATTATTCTGAGGTCACTGAAGCCAAAATTCTCTCAACTTGCTCAGCAGATTTTCTGAAAACAAAATAAAAAATAAGGTCCACATTCCTCAATGCAGCTTTATCAGACCCTTTTCTACCCAAAAAAGAGGCAGACTTGAATTTGAGATATATTAGCAATGGAAATAGCTGACTTAGGACACCAAGCCAAATTTCTTTGGAAAAGTTTTGTTTGCTGCTCCATTTGCCAATGGATTTAAGGGGATAACAGAAGTTTCTACAGCTAGAAGAGTGTCCATCTTGTAAATGTGTATGACAAATATACACAAGACAAAACAGGCTGTGCCTGTCTAGCTACAAAGGCAGAAAGTGGAAATCATATGTTTCAACATGTTGTACAGGCAGTAATAATGAATCAGTCTGTCCTGCTGTCCTGCAGAACGGATGGTAAAGACAGGCTGCCATCTAACCTAGCCCAGAGCTGATCCATTCCTTCAAGAGTGACAACTCCAGACCAGGTACTAGCTAGTGAGTGAACCCCACAGAAGAAAGCTTGCTAGACAGGGTATGCCAGGCTGAACTTTCCAACCAAGTGAGAAAATCCAATTCAACATACAATCTGAATCATTGCTACAGGAAAGTTTCCTACCCTAAATTTACCTACCCACCTGCTTAATGATTCCAGAATCTTCCTGTTGACAGATTTTCCTTTTACTTTCAATCTTAAAGGGCATCACAATAAAGGGTCTTTACTTGTGAGGAAAGTTCAGGTTAAATCTATCAAAAACAGAGAAAAAATTTAACCTAAACTTAAAAAAAAATGGATTTGTGAGCACTTGCCCAAATGAGCAGTGTCACAGAAGTCCTGGGAGTATGTCCATGAATAGTGGTGAAAAATCTTCTATGAAGTATGTTTATATAAATAACTATCATTTTATACATCAAATTTTATCCTTTGATTTTTAGACAACAAGGAACTATCGTGTTCTAGTATGTCCTAAACAGTTGTATTAGGCATCCTGAAAATTGTTCACGAGCTGTTGCTCAGGAAAAGATGAAAATTTATGTCCATGGATTAAATCATCTGTGTTAGATGCTAATTTACTAGCCTGTAAAGCAAGTCTGTGCTAAAAAATTTTGGAAAAAAAGAGAGAAAGAAATACTATAGAATGAAAGCTGTTTTTATTAAAGCACAGTGCATTGAAATCTATATTTTTAGTAGTCATCTTTAAGAGAGGGTTTAAAGAAAACTACTACAATGTAACATAAGCAACCAGTTCATATTTAGAATTATATGCAGAATCCATTATTTATTTTTCTATTGAAGAATTTGGTAAAGTAGCAATTCCTGGTTATTTCTTCATCATTAATAGCCATTTATAAAATCACAAAGGAATCTTATTATACTATTTAGGTCTGATGGTACTTTAAGTCTAAAGATTATCGTCTAGCATCAGTTGATGACTGCCTGAGAAAGTGTTTGTAAACCACATCCACTGGTGTGTAATTTTTATGCCCCTTAACTCTAGAATAAACTTAATAATACGCTTGTTTTTAATCTCTATTTTAGTAATACATATGTTCTTATAAGCACCTGATCATCAGACTGAGATTTGCAAAAATTTGTTACTGAATACTATACATGTGGCAGGGGAAGGCTGTACATCAGCAATTTGGGTTTTTTTTCCTTCCACATAAGAGTCGGAAAACTGAAAAGGTTCAGTAAAAAATTACAGACTGCTTCCCACAGTTAGCACTAATTGTTCATGGCCATCTAAATTGCCCCTTTGCCTTTGTTACTTGTATCTTGCAAATATTTTTAAGCAATACATGAAAAGCAACTCAGTCTTTCCTAAAAAAAAAATATTTCTAATATTTCTAAAGCTAGTATACAGAAGAAGATAAACTCTCCAACATTTTCTGAAAGTGAATTTTGGGGGAGAAAGGGGAAAAGGAAGAAATAGAACATAACAATCAACTTTTGCAGATTTTTTTTAAATGTTTCTCTCAACTTCTCTCAAGATAAAACCACTGGAAGGAAAAGAAACTCAAACTCAAATTGCAACAAATAAACTAGAAGTATTTAAAGATCTTGTTTCTATAGTAAGGGAATCTGCTGTAGCCTTTGGAAGCTTCAACATACATTTTTAACATATCAACATATTTCATAGTACTCTACTTTCTCAACCTCATTTTTCATCATTTAAAAATACTTAGCAGTGAATTTGCATACCTCTACGTGTTAGTCCTACAGCACTTCATGAAATGCTCCAGACAGCATTCATAGACCATTTATCACAAAGCCAAAGCATCTGTTCAGCTTCTTGGAAACTACTTCCCTTCTCCTCCTTTTTTTAAACTTTAGCAGCTGTATTCCACAAATGTACAGAACCCTGTTCCCTCCTCAGACATCCACCTACTCCAAGAACATCAGAAGCCAATGCCAGAGTAAACTATACAGCAAGATTTTATCTTTGGAAACCATACAAAATATTTTCTTACACCTTTCATAAGAAAGTCATTCTTTATTTGTAAAGAAATACAACAGGATTGAAAGAGTTAGGAGTTTTTCCCCATTTATATATGCTTGCAATATCTTAATATTAGTTATTAATGATTATATTATTGCAAAATCTTCATAGTATCTTAAGATATCATTGGACTTGGCAGAAATGCAAAGTATAAACAAGGGAACTGCTCACAATCTCATTAATTTCCAAGATTACCTAACTGTTTGAGATTTTCAGTGAGAGGTTAGAGCAAGTGTTACAGCTAACTATTCACAATGATGCTCCAGGCTGGAGCAGGGACAGAGGAAGAGGAGGAAGGAGCAGCAGACACCAAGTGCAATGGACTGGCTGCAGCCCCCAGTTCCCATCCTCCTGTGCTGGGGTGGAAATTTGGTTATTTTTCCCCAAGATGAACCTGTTTTGTCTTTGACAGTAACTTGTGATTTACAAAATAAGTGATCTCCTTGTCTTTGTCTCAACCCATGAGCTTGCCCACACTATTTTCCCCCTGGTAATGCTGAGGAAAGGACCAAAAAAAAGGCAGGGTGAGGGGCTGGCCAAGGTCAACACACCACAGTAGCCAGAAAGGTAAAGAGCAGCAGTTAGTGTTAGCTAACACTAGTATTAAGTGCTTTATTAAATCGCAGTAGAGCAGGCTCCATGATTATTTTCCCACTGTTACTGGCCTAGCAATGTCAGGCACAAGCAGATATAAAACATTGTATACACCTACTTCCTTTGAAAACAAGGAAGAAAAAACACACTAACCCGTGTTGTTTCCTGTAAGATTTTACAAGAAGAAAGTCAACTGCAAGTGAGTTACTCTCTTAAATCTCAAAATGGTAAAAAAGAAAAAAAAAGAAATTAAATTATTTTAAAAAAAGAAAAAACAAAAACCAAGTCAACATATTTGGGGCAATGGAGAAAGAAAAACTTAACATGAAAGAGTAGAAGTTCATTTTTTCTTCTTAAAAGACAGAAAGGGAAAATCTCATCTTTGGATGATGCTGCAAAGAAATAAAAGAAGAAAAGTATACGAAGTCATCATTTGTGCCTGGACAAAGATCCATGGCTCTTAAATTTTCCTTTCACTCCCTATGCTCCAGCATGATGTCTTCAGTTACTCCGGCAGTTAGTGCAGTTACAAAATGCACACAACTCAACAGTAACATTTTTCTCAAAAATTTTTCTTGTAGTTTGGCAGTGATGATGTTTCATCCTTCTTTCAGCAATTCCCAGAAGAATCTTCTCCATTCTTGTGAACTTACAATCTTTAAAATTCATAAATATGTTCTCTTTCCCCAAAGAAGCTTAAGTGTTATTTTTTTCTACTTAAATGTAGTTTAGATTTCTCCAAATCAAACTCCATCCTCTCATTTAGCTTTTCTTCTCTGAAGTGCCTTCTATCTATTTGCTGGTTAATAGCTTCTAATGCTATTCCTGATGTAAAAGGTCAATCCAGTTCTCTCCTACACAAAATGGAAACATCAGACTATGAAACAGCTAAATGGCACTGCCTCCTAAGCTTTGACCAAGTTCATGCAAACAGTTCAGTTTTAGGATCAGGCTTTCAGGAACATTTTGATGCCTACTTGGCATTTAAGTCATGAACTTGATGTAGAAAGGCACCTACACAGCTGTGGAGTAAGAGCTACTACATTTTCCCTGAGCCATGTTATTAAACATAGCTGTACATACCTCATAGTTTTCACTGCCTTTTATTTATTTTGATAAGCATTAAACTTGATGTCCTAGTTCAATGGCAAGGACAGATCATTTCAGAATAAATGAATTCTTTAACTAATTAATTGTGTAAAGTCTTAGGTTTTATCCCCTACAGAAAACCAAGCTCTCTTATCACCTAGCAGTTAATCGAAGCTAAGAAATCAAGCTAAGATTACAAAAAAAAGTCCTTATATAAAATAAAATGTGCCCACTGTAAGGTACCAATGTGACAAAGCAGTTTCCTGATCAAATTATTTTCTCTCACTTCCTTGCTTCCTGAAAAACGGGTTTGTATTTGAAGTGTGAAACTTGTAATTTTCAGCAGGCTGGTCTTCAGCTCCCGCAAATCCTCTTTCCTCCAAAGAACTAACTATTAAACCATCTCCATTTTGGGGACATACTGTGGTAATTTCTCTGCCTGTGAATGGCAATGTCAATTACACAAACTGGAGGGTCCAGGCACGCATGTGCCTTATCCTAAAGCTCGAGACTACATGACCTTTTCATCTTTTAATAATGACTGTGTAACATAGTCCCTGATTACATTTTGGGGAACATTTATGAGGAGACTGCAGGCAAAGAACAGACACTGAAATAGAGAAATAGGCTTGCAACTGGAAGCAGACTGCAAAGAAAAGTTCAGAAACATCTATATTAATTCACAGAAAATTGTATTTCACACGCAGTAGTATTCATGCCTGTTTTGGTCTTCGGAGAATGCCTTCCCCATGACAGTTTGAGACAGCCCTTTAATTGTGTTTCTGTAATGTGCAAGAAGACAAAAAATAAAGGCTAATTATAAAAAGTCAAAAGCTCTTAAATTTCTCTCCTTGCAGGGAGGATATTCTTTTCAAAAGAAAAAAACCAAAGTCTATGAATACATTAAATAAACTCCAGGTAAACCCCCTTCACTTGGGTTTAATAAAACCTCAAACCACTATAGCCTTTTGCCCTCCATTATCCACCATATAGTAAAGGTCGGCAGCCCTAGGGCAGAAAAAAAATAGAAATAAAAACCTAAAGAAATTTTGAAGAAAAAATAGAGACATTGTTAGGGTTTTTAATTTTAGTGCCCTGCACCATCAGTTAAGGATACCCCTTAAGGAGTGTGTCTAGAGAAAAATGTTACTTTGTAACACTATAATATTACTTAAGGTACATCATTTGATACACACTTAAAATATTCAATTCAAATATCCTGATTTTACCTTCTTTCATTCTAAAAAATTAAAAAATAATGCTATTGGTGTAAACAACACAAGATTTCTCCAAAATTTCTTTAGATGGCTACAATTCAGAGGTATCTTTCCACTTATTTCACTTGTTTACAATATCATCCCCTATACAAGACTCAAACTGTCGAAGGCTTGTTTCAAGTTCTTTACAGATTGTCTAAGTGCAAGCAGGGGTGAATCAGGATCATGAATTTCAACTTCATTGCCTAGCTCAGTTCCAAGGCACCACAACTCAAATGCAAGTCAAGATAAGACTCTGAATTTACTACAGAGATTAAAAATAACAACAAAAATGCACAATACGCACAGGGGAAATTTTTCTGGAAAATGCAAATTCTTTGAGGGGTTTCCTACTTCCAATAGAAAATTAGAATTATTAAAAGAACCAACCCAAAGCAGGTTATTAAGCTACACTGTAGAAATAAAAGCAGAGCACTCACTCAGTTTGAACAGAAACTTAGCCTCATGGACTGCAAGAACTCATCAATTCATCAATTTCACACTGACATTGCAATTTCACAGGAGGAGAAAAGGTGTCCTGCCCTCCAGGCTGTACTGTTGATGCCATAAGCCCTGTTCTACAGCAAGGTCATGCAACTGGGATTCCCCCATTAACCACACCCACGGGGGTCAACCAACAGGGACACAGCCTGACAACACTGATCCAAGCAAGGCAAATAAAAACAGCATCAAATCAGCCAAAAAATTCATATTCATGGGCAGTATAACATTTTACCAGTATTTACAACTATCATACTACTGGCTTGATATTATTTATCACTCATGACTCCTTCAATTCCATGAGAACAAGAAAATGTTTCAATTTAAAGGGAAAACAAGAAATGGAAAAACTCTATGTTTCAAAGGCATGCAATATTTGCAACAAAGTTCATGATGAACTTTTGACTAAAAATCGTTCCTTGGGCTGGATGTAGCTACAAAAGTATTGTTCTCCATACTAACATTTTCAAAATGAATAAATATGAAATATATACACTCTGGAAGTGTTGCAATTCGTAGTTTTCTCATACATGACACCAAAATCCTGTGGACTCATCTGTACTGATGCAGAGAAAATAGACCATGATGACATACCAGTGTTTGGGGTATGGTAATTTTCTCCCTCTTTTTTCATGTGATGGACCTTTAGCTAATACATAGACATTAGGAACTCCAAAACCTGAGACAGAAAAATTTCAGCAACTGAAATTTGCTTTGCAAGCTTGTAGTGTCTGTACAAGAGAACATTTATCTTGCATTGTGCTCCTTTGAATTGCCTCTTCCAGCAAAACATTCAGAAAATGATGTTTGATACGGTGCATCAGGCTGGCTTATGAACAGAAAGCTGCATTTCAGTAAGCAAAAGGCACATGGAATAGTTTCATATTTATTTAGGGATTAAGCGAGGTACTCTTTCATGAATTTTTTAACACCAGTGTCCATGAATGGATGGCTAAGACAAAAGCAACAAGAGCTCTGAACTGTGTGAATCTGTGCTGCAAACCCATAAATACCCCACAGATGGCAGCTTAGTGACTCCAGGATGCTTCTCAGTCACCCAGGGGCTGACCTGGCTGCCCAAAGAGCAGCGTACGTTGGCCAGATTTCTGTCTGGAAGAAAATGTCTTTCCTAAGCAAAATTTCCAAGAAACTCCCAACTCTAGATTAACATCAACTCAAGATGAAGCTATCCAGTTGGGATATCAAATAACTGGGTACCATTTGTGCCTGCCCAGCCTAAAGCCAGTCAGATGTTTTAATCTGAAGCTGTTCCCAGAGCAGCAGCTAAAGCTGCCAAACTCCAAGGCACTCCTGCACCTCCTGGGAAAATTTCAGTCCCATGAAGACAGCAACACCTAAAAACACTTGCAACAACTTCACTGCATGAAAAACAGGTGCAGAGAAGAGTTTAAGTCATTTTGCTTCACCATTCCTGTTAGCTGCTCTGATATTACTTGACTGGATAAGGTGAACAGTAATACACAGACATCTCCCTCCATGTTAGCTTTGTTCCACCCATTTTTGTGACAGACTCTCCAGGATGAAAGACCAGTGTTGGCCCTTCTGTATCCACCTACAGGTCTAGAATGCCACTGTATCACTACCACTGCTGAACATTCAGCATCTAGATGTTTCAGATGCTGATAGAAGAGACATACATTACTGAGGATGTTACAACAGATGGGGATCAAATTATCTGCATCTGTGGATATTATTTATTTGGATAGAAATTAAAGTGAAAAATGAAAATATTTAGAGTAGTCTAGGGCAAACAGTCGTATAGAAAAGGTCAGTGCTGAGCAGTTGCTTAAGACTTTGGTGTGCTGCTGTGTGTTTGCTGCAGTGCACAAAAACAAGTTCACAGAGAATTCACAAATGTCAGCCAAGGAGACCTGAAAGCTGACAGCCACTGAAATTCAGAGGACTTTTACTCCTACTCCATGCCCTCCTCCATCTATGCTCATCAGACCCTTGCAAAGCAACACACAAATCCCATAATAAAAGGCCTAGATCTCCTGTACCTTCCTCTTGAGAGAGGCAAGGAGACAGAAATGTTTGCTTTCTTCCTAGGTGAGGAAAATGAACTAACTCCTGGAAAAGTCCAACAAGAACCAGAGCCACATCAAGATAAGAGAGGAAAATGAAGACAAGTCAAATTTTCCCCATTAAAAAACATAGTTACAAGTAACTTTTTTAAATTATTTTGAAAGTATTTAGAAAAAGGCATATCCAAATGCATCTTTATAACTATTTTTTGTTGTTGTTGCCAGATAAAAAATACTCTGCAAACAAGAATATTAATTCCTTTATTTTCAATCACTTTTTCTCGGCACCACATAGTAATGTTTCCTGTTATGAAATCAATTTTTCTCAGAATATTGCTTTATGCAATAGTGACCTAAAGAATCTCTATTTCCAGGTTTTGTTGCTTTTACAGGTGTAGGACCTACACTAAAGGAGTTCGATATTCCTTGATTAAATGCAGAATATGAGTTAAGAACCAACTGCTGGGAAAGATTACCACTGATAGGAGTTTTGAAAAACAATTTAAAACAATATTTAAATAGTGGAAATAATATTCATCCTATGCATTCAGAAGACAGATTTGCTTGCTGTTCTTCAAAATATCATCTGACCTCCCCTCTGAATGATATACCTCACTTTGTAGTGCCTCACACTCCAGTTTAGTATAACTGTAAGTCAAGCCTTTGTCAATAAAACAGCTCTACTCTCTAGTGAACTCAAGTACTTGCTTAAGGAAAAAAAAGCTGGAAACCTTGAAATTTATTAAGTTCCAAGGAAGACTTCCATCTGCCTTCCAGACCATCAGCACATGGTTATGCATATTTGTAAAATAAAATCTTGAGCAATTTAGCAAGCATGGTACCTTGACACTGAATGCCCCACAAAGAGCTGAATATTACATAGATGGAAAGCAAGAGGCTAAAAAAGGATCATATACAGAAAGCTTCTTCTGAAATTATTTTGATTTTCCAGTTACTGATGGTAATGTTGATCTCGCAAGTGCAAGCAGTCCTATAATGCATATCTCTATGAGAATTGTAATAAATAATTTAACAACACCTAAAGAGAACAGTCAAAATCCATGAATCATACCTATGCAAAAAATGCACTGAGGAATGTACTACCCAAGAGTATGGGAATTCATACACCACTATATTAATTACCACAGAAACTAGATTAAAAACCCTAAATACACACTGCACACCAGAAAGAATAAATACAGACAATAAAAATAACAGAAACGGACAAAAAACCAAGCCAAAACACAGTTAAAACATTTGTCTTGATACCTAGGAAGGCTTACAAAATAGATTAAAACCTTAAGTTCAGAAATTAGAATTCCTTGCTCTCCTAGATGCTGGAGCTTGCAGTTAAAACAAAGACACAGGGCTTATGGTGTGTGACAACTTTCTTCGTCGTGCTTCACATCTTGCTAACAGCCCTCTGCTCCACAGACATCAACTACTCTTCTCTCCCAAACACTTCAGCTGATTAGCATTAAGACATTACACCCAGAATAAAGGCTGTAAGCTGCAAGTAGCTGGATGCCTGCTGCATCTCCATCAGCCATGATGGAGCCTAGGATGCCTGAGAGGTCAGCGTATTTTCCATCCGAATTAGCTGTTTTAAAACAAACGGATAAATAAGCTCTCCCTATAAAACCCTTGCCTCTCAAGTTATATTAGCAGCTCAACTGGTTTTACACTCTAGTACACATCGCCTTTCTTCTACAGGGAAATACTCCTGAAATAGATGGAAACAACCCTATCTATTACAAAAATCACTTATGCTAGCATACTAGCATTTTTTATAATGTTTTGAAGGAAATAATTTGTGTCAGTGTCCAGCAATAGGAGAACAACAAGGAGAAAGACAACAGATAAACTAGAACTGCTGTTTCGAATGGGGTTCGGTCATTTTTCTTGTTGTTTTGGGGATTTTTGTTTTCATCTCAGAAAACACCTTGATTTATAAAGATTCACATCTTTCCTCCTGACACCACACTTTCCAATTCATAAAAGTTTGAAACAGCTTTTTGCTTCCAAATACCTAGTTTATACATGCTGCTATTTAAATCCTCCTCTATTTTGAATACTGAAGTTCACAATGCCAACAAAATACTAAACATATTTATCCAAGCCCATGATATATAGCTGGGAACTTCATGCAGGCGGAGCATTTTCTTGGCACCAACTAATGTGATTAACCTACAGTTCTGAAAAATAGAAAAAAACTGATAAATCTACCCAAATATGTACCATATGAAGGATGAGAACCTTGCCTCCATTTCAGACAATTGGTGAACTTTTAACAGTAATATTTGTTACCCAAACACTGTATTTAATTCTCAGAGCTATTATGACATTGAACCCATGTTCCAGAAGTAACTTAATGCAAGTATCTTCTGTGATTTATTTCCCACTTCTGTTGTCTCCAGTGACACAGTACAGATATCAGAGTACCCAGTCATCCAAAAGCTATTTTCTTTTCTTTTTTAAGCTGTAATTAGGCTTTTAAATAAAGGTTTTGCAGTTGTACTTCCCAAGGGAATGTATAACTTATCCTGAACTAAGAATATAATTTCAGACTCAAACTTTTCTTTCAAAATTAGAATTTGCTGAAACCATAAAGGAAAACTGAAGTTGTTAACAACCATGAATCATAATACTGCCTTCAAATGTTCTGAATGTCCAAATAAGATACTCGGGAATCAAGTAGCATCTCAGAAAATGAAGAGACATTAATCTTATAGTATTGTCTTCTAACATTAAACTTTTCTAAAAAAAAATCTCTCTGAAGGGAATATCAAAGTTAGAAAATAAGCACAGCTGTTAATCATGACAGAGTAGTTACTAAAAAAGGATTTTTTGAAAGAAGATCAAATATTTTTTCCTCCTATGTTTTACCTATCAACCCTCTTGAGACTGACCAAGAACTAACCAGAATTTCCCTAAATAGAATGGAAATGCACAGCAATTAGGAGAAAGAAAGGGAATTTTTATTCTTTCCAACTGAAAAAGATAAAAATAGGCAATAGATTCTGAGTATATTCTTTTCTCACAAACTGAAGACACAACTGTTCCTGGCATTTATGCACATAGAAACATTTTAGGACAAAAGACTGTGACAGTACATAGCAGAACACTTCTGACTCTGGTAAGAGACAGTTATTAAGCACTCAATCCCAGAATTCAATTAACATTTTATCTAATCATCAACCTGAATCTCTCCTACTGCAATTTAAGATTATTACTGTTTAACCTATCACCAGTCAACATGAAGTTTAGCTACCCCCTTCTTTGCACCAGCCTTTAACTTCTTGAAAATTTTTATTTCCTTTTTCTGTCCTGTAAAAGAGACAATCCTAATTTTCTTCAGACTTTGCACAGAGGAAATGCTGCTGTTTAGCCCTCTGTCATTTCTGCTGCTTTCATCTGAGGTTTCCCAGAACAGGCATTCTCCTTCCATACTCCAAACTGAATAAAAGTACCTATTCTTCTAACTGCACTAAGAAAAAAAAAAAAACCTGAAAATATTATTTAATGTATATTTACACAGAACATGGTTTACAAACCAATTCTGTCTGCCTTTTTCACAACTGCATAATAAGCCTGAACAGTTCCACCAAATAATTTCTTCTTCATTATTTTTCAATTCTTCTTGGTGAGTACTGCCCCAATGCACCATAATCATTTCTGAACCCCAGATTGCCCTCAAATTGGCTCACAGGTAGAGTAACCTGAACAGCCTCAGCCAAAGAACATTTGTTATTCTGTCATCCATGACACTAACAAAAACAATATGAAAGACTGGATGCTATCAGTGTTTTCCAAGCAGCTTTTCACCTGACATAAAGCCTTTTCCATTTCAAGATGTTTCCTCCGTAAGCTTAATGAAGAAAGTGGTATCTACTGCTTTCCTTTCTTCTCCTCATATATTTAGAGAAATAAATTTGCACTTCATTAAGTATTATAGAACTTCTTTCTTGATACACTCCAGTATCTGTACCTTAGCTCACTACCACTTTAAATATACTGTCAGGACAAGGTTATGGAGCTGAAGATCATCAGTTCTGGTGGACAGAAGACACTTCATTCCAATGCCTACTCCTAAGCTGCCCAGCAGCTATTTCCTGGCCCACAGGTATCAGAGAGGACAAGGCACTCACAGGTAATTCCATTCAGGCCATCCAGAATAGCCAGGCAGCCTCTGCACCCCTGAGTCCTGTGTGCCAACTACACAGCTCTGAAACAGTCCTTTCCCATGCCCCTCCCGGGTCTTTCTTAGTTCAAAATGATGGAAATGGGAAAGGAGGGGCAGGGCAGCAGCTTCTGTAGCATAATGTCAAGGCTATTGATGGCTGCCTCAGGCTAGGCTTCTGGAAGGAGAAGACATGATGGAACACTAGTGGACAACACAAGGGACTAACTGGCAGAGAGCATAGCACCAGTGCCGGCAGCCAAGCAGTGACTGCACCCCAAGGGCTTGGGCATCAGGTACACCTTCTTGAACTACAATGGTGTGCAAGCAAGCTCACAGTCCCACAGCTCTGGGAATGTTTTGCCCCTTTTAAAGCAAAGTTACCCGTGACACAGCAATTTCCACTTAGAGTGTTAATTCATCAGGCAAAAATTAGATACTAACAATAGCAATCAGTTAAACGTGTTTGCATAATTACATAGGAACCAACTGTTTGGGTTGTGGGTTTTTGGGTTTGCTGATTTTGGGAAAGCTGCGAGTAACCAAGTGCATGATTGCAGATAGTGGCAAGGTGAAAAGAAATCCAGCTACCAATGCAAGAAAGCATTCTGGCTCTAAACAACTGCCATCTCACATTCCCTCCTCCAGTGTTCTCATTATTACATAAAAGATACATAAACCTGTAAAGAAATGTATTCACAGACCCACAGGAACAAGTAGGCTGCTGCTTCATCTGAAGAAAAAGCAAAACAAAAAAACAAATACTTCAAAAGCTGAAAAAATTTTTAAAGTTTATACAGCTAATAAAACCCATTAATTTCTTTTAATTCCAGGTACAAATTATGATTTTAGTTGGAAATTTACTGAAAAACTTAACAAAATAAAAATAATGCCTTGAGAGATGTAAGATATATTTTGAAAGAAGCAGTATTTTCCTTCACTATTATCAAGCATTCTTGAAACACTCAACACAGCAAGGGCAAGGCAAGGCTTGAAGCAACCATATGGCTCAGTCATTTAGCAAAACAGGAATTAAGGCAGTGCAGGTGGCTATGGAAGTATTCAGTGATGTTTAATTTTAATGAACTAATTTGAACAATGCGTGATAAAATCAGCATATAAAATGATGCATATTACTAGAATTATCAGGAGAAATGCCTCTCTCCTGCAAGGCTCAATTGTTCTACACAAAAGGCACCTTCAGACATTGTGGGTGTGCAGGGATATAGGAGGGTGAAGCCAAGAGAATTAAATGAAAGCATTTATCGAATACACATAATATTTACACCTATGTAATATCAGACACCTGTAGCCTATCTAAAACAATTACTCCAAACTCTGCCCTTAATTTTGCACTTCTCTTTTGCCAGAACTTAGTTCTGTATCATAGCAACGAATTGTCAGTTTGTTTTTGCAATTTATATTCGGAGTATGTATTAATTTTTTGCAAATTAGCATTTGCTTGAGAATGCTAATGCTTTCATATTACATGACATCCAATGAATCAATAGTTTCCATGAAAAAAAAGAATGATAATATTATATAAACCATGCTGCTGAAGTTTAAAATCAAAGACAGCTATAACTTTTGGGAAGAAAAACTACCAACAGGCCATAATTTTTAATATCTGCCACAATTTCTCCTTTAATTCAAAGGTCAGCAAGCACATTTGCTACTGTGAGTGATCAGTGCCTCACTGTCTTTATCAGGCACAATTACGCGGACAGCTATTAATAATTTCTAACAATTAGAAACATTGCTCCTGTCTTCAAAGAAGGGATGGTTATGAAGGTTCACCTCCATTCAAAGCCTTAAAAATTGGATTACTTACTCCAAAGTGACAGGGGCATCACACTGGTATGAAAAGAGAATACTATACTGATAAATCATAGCACTATTGAAAGGGCTGTGCTGCCAGAGAGACTCACTTTAAGCAACATACTGGAAAATTTCCATTTGATGTGAGTCATAACAAGGCTCTTCCCTTACCCTTTCATTTTAAACTGAACACACATGAACCTGTGGTACCCAAAGTAATGAAAAGCACTGGAGTAATCCTGCATCACCTCCAGACACGTAATTTTTCCATTGGATTCAACAGAAACCATCTTTGCCTTTCATGAATCATTTTGGGTGGTGTATAATTAAGCTGAGAAAGGGACAAGACAATAACATGCAAACATAAGCACAATAAACTTCAATATTCCTCTGAATTATTTCTGAGAGTTAGCCAATAAACATACATAATACTACACAATTCTCTGTTAGGTTTATTATTTTGTACTTGAGACCACTCATCACAAGGAGATAAGTAGGCAAAAACATTCTTCTTCACACTGAAGCTCTATACTGCTAGCTAATTCACACTCCTGTGGCAAGAACTTATTGCCCAAGAAAAAAGTAAATATAAGGGGGAAGAAAGTTTAAAAAAGCCAAACCAAAAAAACCACCTAAACAAAACAAAAACAAAAAACCCAAAGGGCAAATTTAATAGAATATAACATAAAAATATGTATCACCCTGAAACTCCACATAAAAAAAAAATCACATCAAATATGCTGGTGAAAAAAAAAGTATCACAAAACCAGATGGAACAGCAGAGATGAAAATTAATATAAGTGAAAGGAAAGCATAGCTAGACATACACAAAAAAAAAAAGAACACACACAAACACTTGTTAAAAGGCAACCACGGGGCTGCAGAGAGGTTAACGACAGAGTTCCACAGGACCAGCTCTAGAATACATCACATTTTTATCACAGTACAAAAACCAGTAATATTCTGAAAGACATCTTGTGGTACAAGGCTGTGAGACATCTCAACATAATGGAGAACACGAGCATTACAAACAAAGGTGTGTTAAAAGAAAGGTGCATAAAAGGTGAAATACAGTTGTAACACACAAAATGTCAGAAATTTAAGACTTTAGATGCAAGACTTTGATTAGTGAAAAGACAGAGAAGCAGGAGCAGAGGGGTTCAAAAGAAAGATAGCAATAGTCTGAATAAAGATAAGCAGTGTGCAACTTGACCAAGACCAGCAGCACAGTATGGGCAGTTGAAAAATTCTGGCTAAAATAGAGCTTTAACGAAATTATTTTGTACACTAAACCTGTGGAGGATATTTTTCCCAAAACAATACCTTGTAATATTATATTTCAAGAGTTTCAGGATACGCCTTTCTTACACTTACACACAGGTCTTGTCCATGTTTAAAAAGTAAAATCTTCCACTTTTAGGCCACCAATTAAAAAAAAAAAAAATGATTGCTGCTAGTAAATATCTGGTAACACAGTTGTTCAGTGGATAGCTTGAATTTAGTGACTTCAACACACTTAAGGCCAGTATCTGCCTCACAACAGCCTCTCTATTACTTGAATTTCATAGTCAGCATTAAGAGAACAAGCAGTAAAAACAAAGTACTTAAGGGTTTTGTTTCACCTAAGTAGGCACACAAGTAACAGAGAAGCCTAGACTGGAACTCTTCCAGTCCTTGTCTGTGGATAGCTAGATAATTAGGCTTCCAGACTACAAAAGACTTCAAATATTTCGTGAGCAATAAAAATAGCCTTAAAAGACCCAAACAAAGCCTGCTCAGGGCTCTCCTCAACCTTCCCCAAGGAAGGACTGAATGAAGCAGAATGCACACACTGAGGCTGATGCAGGTTTTCTGAAGCTCTGTCCCTCTCTAAATCTTTGCAGAAAGGCTGTGGAAGCCACTACTAGAGGGCTGCTTTGAAACATCTCATTTGAAGATTTTTTTGATTTTTTCTTTTTCTGATGTGCTTGTTCAGGTGCAGACAAGTAAAGTCTGTAACATCCATGTAGATTTATTTCAGAGGCACAAGTGCAACTTAAAATGTTATTATTTATTCCACTTCTAGCTCCATTTTAGGGAAAAAACCCCAAATAATTTTCCATCTTTCATACTAATCAATGCTGTTACATATATCTTAAAAGGGCTCAGCTCTGGTGAGACACTGAAACAAACTTCCCAGAGAAGCTGTGGATGCTCCATTCCTGGAAGTGCTCACGGTCAGGTTGGACAGGGCTCTAAAGAACCTGGTCTAGTGAAGGTGCTCCTGTCTGTGGCAGGGGAGTTTGGAACTAGATGATCATTAAAGTCTTTTCCAACACAAACCATTCTATCATTCTATGATTCTATAGAGATCATAAAAATGAATGATGGTATGGTTATTTTTCAGAGGAGTAGGGGAGGAATAAAGGGTTTAAAATTGTAGAAGTAAAACCACAATAATACTCTTAAATGTCTTACTTCACTTATTAATATATGATAATCATACAAAATAAAATTAAGTCCAAAATGTAGAGGGGCAGAGAAAAGAAATTATGTCTAGGATGTAAAACAGGCTAGAAGAGAGAGCAGAGAATAAGAGTTAACTGGATGGTTGAAGATAAATTGTTACTTCATTCAAAAATATTTCTGAGTATTAGGGGAATTAATAATAATTCTGAGGTTTCAGAAAGACTAAGTGCCACTGGAAAATAACACCAGCAAAACCACCCTTTTCTCACATATTTGATGCAGCAGTAATGTGCAGTATTAAGTAAACGGTATAAAGAAAATGGTATGCTTTTGTGTAATGACTATTTTCCTCAAAAACATGCAGTTTTAAATTCTTTATTTAAGACCCTATAATAAATAACATTTTGATGAACTACTTTCATTTACTGTGTTTGGGGGCAGGGGTATCAGGGGAATGACGGGGGTTATTTGTTCCAAATTCTTAAATTAAAATATACCTCATACCTAACCCACATCCATAGCAAATCCCCATATCAAGCTCTGGATGAGGCTAGGGGTGATGAAAACATATTTTTATCAATCAGCCATACTGAAGTACTACCAACCATTTAAAATATGTCATTATTTACCTTCTACTAAAAAAAAAATTCTCAGTAACTATGAGACCAGCACAATACTTGAGAACTGCAGTTGGAGAAGTGGACAGCACAGCAAACACAGTCCTAGACTCCTTAACTCACTTTGTCACCAGACCTTTGACTCTTCATGCAACCTCTGTCACTTACTCCTAGATTAACTTTTTGTGAGACAGAGATGAAATCTTTTCCACCACTGACAAAGTGGTGGAAAAAAGTGTCCAAACAAAGGACACAAAGTGACAAAGTGTCAGTTTTATCTTCCATCTTCTTGCTCTCCAGCATGTATACTGTGGTGTCTCTTGTGCCAAGCAAGGTTTTGCCTCACTGCTGAAATGATTCAACCTACCACAGGCTCCTTTCTGGCTCATATGAATTCTGGGTCTCCCCCAGAAATATTTTGTCCGTGCACACTGCTTCCCGAATTCAGCCTGCTTAATATGCAGTGCTTCCCTTAGGCAGGGAAATGCAACATGGCACTAAAATGGGCCCTAGGTGTCTACGTCAAATAAATCAAATTATTAAAATCTCTGGGAAAATGTGTTTCACAGAAAACTAAAAAAAAATTAGCTCTTGTCCATCCTCGCCATATAATTCATAAAAGACTACTTACATAAAGCTAAGCTGTTTTGCCAAAACTGGACTCCCCTCTGAATTTCAAGTCCTTCTGAAAAATAGTTAAGAATTTACTAATCTCAAGAATACCTAAGAAATTTCATCTCCCTGGGAAGTGGGAGCAGAATAGACACCAACAGGGGCTGGCAACAATGCACTGAAAACAATTTCAGTGTTTATTTCATGACACTCACCATTGATCAAGTCTATAAAACCTTTGAATCTAATAGAAGAACAGATTACCGCTTAACTTTATTACTGGATAAAATCTTCTTGCAAAAACAGCAAAAACTAAGAACCTGTGAAATGAACACTTGTAAAAAAACAATTCTTGTCTAGCATGAACACCCTCCAGACTACTACTAATGGCAAGGAACAGTAATGCTTAAGTTTTTCAAGTACTCACTGAATGCAAAAAGTGATACGGTTTTTTTTAAATTCACTTTTTCATACAATTTAATACTTCCCATTGACCAATACATTTTAATAACTTAAGAAATGAGAAACGTCATTACACATGCTTATATTTAAAAGCTGCTTGAACTTAGATGTTCCTGCAAAGGCCTACTAGAGAATCATCTCCAGTGAGTTACATGCAGCTTGCTAGATCTACACTTTAGAGTTTGGAGAAGCATAATAAGGGGAAAAGCATGAACGGAGAACAAAGAGATAAAACAAAGAGATGAAATGTTCATTAGGGAGACACTAGTTTTCGTTTCTTTGTTTATTTTCTCAGTGCAAAAGAATAAGTAGTATATACACAAAAGACCTCACCATTTTGGGAAGCTTATAAAGGCAGATGCCTAGGATACATAAATGAGCTGACTGCCATGCACAGTTTCCTAGAAACTGGCTACCAGACTCCTCTCCCTTGCTACCACTCTATCATTAAAAATGGTGTGACTGAAGATGCATTCCCCTCTGGCATTCCAATTTCAGGAGCTGTCTGTTGCTGTGTAAATTTTCAACAGGAAGGAGAAGATATGGGCAAAAAACAACATCCAGAATTTTTCCTGCATAAACTGAGACTATCAAATCAAATCTCCTATGTAGTAGAAAGGAATGTGAAAACATGGTTGGTCCGGTTGTCTGTTCACAGCTTGTCAACACTTTTGTTTGGGTTATTTCTTTATAGAATATTTTTATCTGAACCAAAATTCACACCTTAAATGAATGAAAACCAAAGCTGAATGCTGCTTTCATGCTTTCCTGTGCAGAAAGAGGAAGGAAAGGAAAAAAGAAAATGCTTTTAAATAAACTTTAAAAATTATTTATCATTTGTTTCAATTATACCCTGTATAAAAGTATATTTTCATAAAATATAAAATATATTTTCATAAAAGTATATTTTCATTCACTTCTAGGCAGAAAACAGTATTCTTGACTATATAAATAAGTTAATCAGTGATTCATACTTTTTCAATTACTCAACAAGTATTCTCCCAGCTTCAAGACACCACAGAACTACGTAACTCACCACTCAAAAAAAAAAAGATAGGTTGTTTCATCAAATGATTGCAGACTTAGAGCTCCTCCTGAGCTACCTCCACTTCAAGAATCCCTAATCCAGGATGGTGAAGGTGTTATATATATTAAAGAATCACTAAATGCAAAAAGGCTCCACATCTTTCAGAAAGTGTAACCAAATAACAACACTGCTGCAATAAATCATGTTTTCTCAAAAGAGCAGAATATGAGTCAATTCTCCTTGTCTACATGTAAAAGCCAATATTTTAAGCAATATCCACAACTACAAGCTAGTTCCCAGCACACCTCTTCCAGCTGCCACTAAGTCTTGCAGCATGAAACAGAATATTCAGCTCCTGTTATTAGCCACCACAGAAACAATCAGAGTTTTACAATAATATTCATCCCTATTGTTTGGGAAAAGGTCAGACTTTCAGGAAGGTACTTAGAAGGGCAACTTCACAAGCCACTTTAAAGCTATCTTTCGTACCCTTGGATCTATTTGTGGACCACATCAAACCAGGTCCGCTTCCTTCAAAATTTGAATACTAAACTGTCATGCCAATGCCCCTGCTTCACAAAGGCAATGAATAACCACTCTCTCTCCAAGTCATGGCAGAATAGACCTGGAAAAAGCAGTAGGCAGGAGCTTCTGAAATCATCTCTTACGTTATTTCATGAAATATTAAAATAATAATATTTGTTACCCTGGCCATTTGGGATGTTTAAGGAACAGCGCAAGAAAAAATTTAATTTTCTCCCATGTTCATTCTTCCAACAAGCAAGACAGAAACGTCATAAGCCATTGCATATAACCAAACTCTCATGCTAAAAGTCCTACCATACACTAGTTCATCCAGCACTTTCATCTGTCTAAAAAATTTATTACACTCAAACATCCTTCATTATCTTGTGCCGTTTGTTTTATGGTCTCACCCTACTAAAGGTATTCTAAGAAAAACTATTCTGTATTCATATACACTGTTTGGTTTATGATTATATGTAATGTCTGAAAGTACACATGCTTTGCTTTCTAACTTCTCTTGCTCAAGCTCCCCTACGTTTCATGCTGTTTTTCAAAATTCATCATCTTCAGGTAGAGGCAAAAACAAAGCCATCATTCTTTATCCCTTTTTCATTCTTTATTCTGCTTCTTTATCTTTTTAGATTTTCTATGTCATTTTAGATAATACCCAACCCAGTCCTGATCATGTGAAGGCATGAAAGCACCATTGGTAAAGAAGATTCCATCAACCCAAGCCCACCACCTGAACACACTTTCTTTAATGACATAATACATCTCCTGTGTGCTTACAATAGCACTTCAAATTAGTGAAAACAGATTGAACAGATTTGTACCAGCATGGCAATGTAGGTCTGCAGAGGTAATGCTCCTAAAACTGAGTTGGACTGGAAGATTGTGTCACCTGCACAAACATCAACCACTGACAGGTTGTTTTCATAGAAGAACTACCTAAAATTGCCTAGGACAAGGAAGCACTAGTAAATATTGGAGTTTTCCCCCTCCATTTTAGCAAAGTAGGCCCTAATAAATGCAGTCTCTCTCTGTTGCATCCACTTGCAGCATAATACTGCAATTTTCTTGCAGCCTACAAATGCTTTCCATTTTCCCATTCAACAGCTTTCCCAGTAACTCATTATTTGACTATTTGCCAGGCACTTCTTGCAGTAAGCAAAGACTTATTCCCAAGTTTGAATAACTAAATTGCAGCACAATTGGTGTATTGTGCTTCACACACTTTAATATTTTGGTATCATCCAGCCACTCAATAACATTTTTCTGCAGCTCTCTGGGATATGATGCAAGTTTAATCCTCCTAAATAATTTTATTTTACATGGAAATCCTTTTAGGCCCAGAACTTACCTCTTTTCACAAAACATTTCTGATGTGGAACAGCAAAGGTCACAGGATATATTGTGGAAATCCTACTGAGAGCTTTTCCTACTGTGATGACTGGCTATTTTTCCATCTTCCTGCTCCAGCCCTTGGTGCCAAAGGATGGCACCAAGGCTTTACACTTCGAAGTGTCAGCAGTGGTCAGACTAATACTTCCACAATTTCACAGTTTCAGTTTCTTTTGAATTCCCAAAACGTTATTCACTGCTGCCAGTGATTCCTAGCAGTGGACAGTACTCAAGGGCTTCCTGTAAACACAGCCATAGATGTTCTTATACAAAAATTCCTCTACTATGTACGTGCATTTAAAATAACATGCTCAGCTTCCCGGTAATAAGATGACCTGGAATTTTCCTTTTAATCCTTCAGTATCTGTTGTCCTCAACAGACCCCTCCAAGCTCTTAGCTTCTAACATCAAAAGCTTCTCACAAAAAAGTTGGGGTTTCAATTAAATTCTAAGCTTTTAGCAAGTTCCTACTAAAATTCTGTCATGGACAGATGTGTTTGCAGAATTGCATTTAATATTCCAGGCTTTGTACTCTTTCCTGTTTTCCTCATTGATACATAGCTCACGCTTCCAATACATTTGATAAAGAAATAAGAGCTTGAGCATTTCTGGGAGCCTTATTCTTTCATTACGGCTGACAAAGTTTGAATTCACAACTCAGGCTGCCAGCCTTCTTTCCAGCTTAATTCCCTACTTCCCTAACAGCCAGAAAACATGATGCCACCATTTTATGCACACATACCTACAATATATTAAACACCACATTTACCAACTGTAATTGTCTTCATCTTATTTTATATATGCCCTTACTAAAAAGGCACAAGAAGAAAGAGGTTTTACTACATTAGATTAAATAATACACACCTGAACTCAGGAGTGTTTAGCAAGTGCTTATCTTTGTCATGGAAGGAATGAATACAAACTCAACCATTCAGTGACATTAGTGATGACATTCACAAATCATGGAACACAACCCAGTCTTCTTCAACACTACAAGAACTTTATGCCACACCTGAACAATTTAAGGTCCACTGGTTTTCCAAGCTATCTAAACAAGCCTGTCTTTCCATACATGTGAAAAACTGAAGGATTACAAACTAAAGACACACCACTATGGAGTTATCTGATCTGGAAGAAGAATTAACTATACCTGCATAACTTGTTTCTTAGTCAAGTAAAACTTGTCAACCAGTGAGCAAGGCGGTGCTCACAAAAGAACTTAATTAAGTTGGGAGGACAACTTCAGTTTTTGAGATGGACAGAACAACACATTCCTTAAATATCCAGTGCCTTGCCACAGCTCCACCTGAAAGAAATTTAGAAAGCTGTACCTAAGCACATCTTTGGAGAAGTCTACTTTCCTTGAGTTGTCTTCAAAATTTTACACTTTTCTCAAATAACTGAAGTTACTTCAGCTGACTTGATTAGAAAAATGGCAAGTCCTAGATTACAACTATCTCCTCTTATTTGTCTCATCCCTTCTTGCACAGATGATGCAGGAAGTACATACATCAGGAAAGGGTAAAAAAAAAAAAAAAAGGAAGAATTCTGCTCTCTTCCAATTTAAAGAAAAAGCCTAAAATGAGACCAATCTCAAGGCAGACTACAGGTTACATTATGACCACTCCGAGGTAGCTTGTAATTAGTGAATGTGTGTTTGTCACTATAATTTTATTTTGATTGGAAAAAACTTATATTTATACAAAATCTTAAAAAAGTGCTGTGGTATAGTTAAGTCCTCACAGACAAGACAATCCTGCCAAGAAAAAAATCCCATACTTAAAATTCTTCTTGTCTCTTGGAAGAGCTTACACCTTTAAGTTTATTATATCTTATTTGTCATAACATCTATTACATCTATTACATAGGCTTTCTGAAAAAAACTTGGATTCAAGGAGTAGCAAGAACAAAGTAAATTTATTCTCCTTTGTGGGACAGTTAGGGCAAAAAATTAAATCATGCCTTCTGGTTAGCAATTGATTATTTCTATATATTTTCAATGGTATTCCTACAAATTTTCATAGAGGAAAGAATACAGCATTATTATCTTGATTTTAAAAAGTTCGAAAAGTCCATGATTTAAGTTTAAACTAACAAGTAATACTAGGATTTATATCTTTATATTTGTTTTTCAGGTTTTAGGGAGGAAAAATTGCTTCAGTAACAAAATCAGACACAGTTTTCCCCTTTTTTTTTTTAAGGTTTATTCAATTAAGTTTTGGAGTTTTATTCAACATAGTTGTACAAAACAGAAAGAAAATATGTAGACTTTCCATTGTCAATGACAGTCTTTCAAAGGCTGAATATTTTAGGCAATATTTCAAGATTTAAAAAAAATATTGAAGAAAAACATGTAACAAAAATGCAATCTATGTAGGATTGGCAGCATTGTTAATAGGTAATTATAGGTCTAAAATGTTGGTTGCCATAACAACTTGGAACAGTTCTATATCCATTATAAATCTTTTGCTCTCTCTTCATATGTATGCTTATTTTTAACCCTGACTTCCTCCTGATGCACTTTTTGCTAAGCAACCTCATTACCTAAACTCCTACTGTGTCAGATTGGCAGATAAAATTGCAGGCATTCCCACTGCCAAACAAACATTTTATCCTCACACAAGGTGCCAGATGTGCCATATATCTTATAATATATGTGGGTTTGCACCTCCTTTAATTATGCTCTCTTCTCTTGGATAGCAAAAAAAATCTCCAAAATCTCAATCCCTTAACAGAGTGCTTAAAGATCTGAAACTATTATAACATGCCAGTTAAGGGCACAATGCACTGCAATTTATGCACGCACTTAATAACATATGGCAAGTCATAAACCTCAAACTTGAAAAACATAGAAATTATAACTACCTTCTGCAATTTTACAAACGTGTACTATCTCTGAGGAGATTAAGTCTTTAGAAATCATTTATTTTACAGCTCTATTTTGATTAAAAAAAAACAAACTTAGGCAAAGTTTGAAGAAAATTTGAACAAATCTACACTTGTCTCTTCTCTCCCTCATAAATCTCTAATATTGTCATGCATGCTATTTATTTGTAGAATTTTCAATACAATGAAAAGCCATAACAGTAATAAAACTGTCTGTGTTGCTCCAGGAAACTGTATATAAATTAACACTGGCAACACGAGATATCCATCAGAAAAATCAAGGTAAAATTGTAATTATTAAAAAAATAAAGTGGCATAAGATGAAGATGTTGTGCCAAAGTTAAACTTACTCTGAGATCCAGTGCCAGTATCAGATGGAAAAAGTAATACAGGAATCATAACAGCTGTGCAACACTTGAAAAGGAAATGTTTTCTCCAATGAACCTCCACTCTTTTCCTAATAGAACTGTAGACAAAATCAAATCTGCTTTCAAATGTACAGAACACAACAATTAAAGAGATGGACAATACTTTCACAGCAGACAAAGCTCCTCTGTCTTGCTGTTCAGAAGCATTAAATCTTAATAAAATTATCCTACAGGTACAGAAAATAAGAAAACAAAATTCAAAGATTTCACAGAAAAAGAAAAGGTTGAGGTTGGAAGGAACCTCAGGAGGTCATCTGGTTCAAACTTCCTGCTCAAGCAGGGTCACCTAGAGGTGTTTGCCTGTGACAATGTGTCCAGCAGTTTCTGAGTATCTACAAGGATGGACGCTCCACAACTTCCCTGAGCAACCTGTGCTAGTGCTCAGTGATCTTAACATTAAAGCAGAGTTTCCAGATGTTCAGGAGGAATATTCTTAGTTTCAGTTTGTGTTCATTGGCTCCCAAAAACCCTGGCTCAGCCTTCATTGCACTCTCTCTACAGGTATTTAAATACATTGCTAAGATTCCCCAGTTTCCTGATGTGCAAGACTGTACATTTGCTCAGATTTAGAAACACCATTGTGCTAGTGTCAGGTATGGAGCCTACTGGATGAAAGCAAGCTCACAAGTAAAAATAAAGCATCCTGTAAGAACTGTGCATTTAAGTAGGTCTTCAAGAGAAAATAGTTGGACAAAAGAACCCTTAAAATATCGGCTGTCCATAAAAACTTCTAATTATTCTCATTGGTGATACAGCCTTTCATTTCTGTCAGAAGATTGGCTGTCTTTTTATGAAGCTCAAAGCATCAATAATTTGGTCTTCATCACACCAATTTTATCCTAACAAAATGTGAGTCAAAGCCATTCGCTTTCTCTTCTCCCTCATTATGATAGAACCTCAAATTCCATTTGACCTAAATTTTGCCATTTATGATGGCAATGATAACTCTCTACATGCTCTGGCTTGTAAAGCAATGAGAACAATTCCCTAAATGTTATATGTTAAGTTAGCCTTCAGTAAATAAAAAGCAAAGAAATCATCCTGCAAACCCTAGGTCATTTGACATACTCCTTGTTTATACTGTGTTCCAACATATCCACCTACTCTAGAAGTGTTTAGCCTTCAGGACGTCTTTTCAGAAGAATTAATTTCGTGAATAACTCCTTGATTATATTTCAAAGGTCAATTAAGAATTCTGAAAACAGCTCGCATCTCATCAAATTGAAAGAAGATTAAAACTCGAGTCATTAATTTTTTTTGATAAGCAGTGCAAATATGTATGAAAAATGCTAGTTCTTTTGCCTCAGGCTTCCTTAGTGCATCATTTAGTCTCATTTAGCACATAGGAAGGTACTTGAGGGAGGGAGAGAAATGAAAGAAATAGCAAGATCCTTGGGATCTTGTGCATATATATTAATGTACGCAAACAAACTGATTGTGAAACACCAAAGTCATGTGGCTTCAGCTTCAGATGTACTTTTATTTTATGACCTTGTGCCTATCTATGCAAGGGTAGCTAAAAGCATTTCAGAAGAGTGGGAGAGGGATGTAGATAAATCAGAGCAAAAAGGGGAAGGGATGACTATGAAATGACAAAGTACAAAATCAATGGTTTTCATCATTTTAGGCAATGAAATAAAATGGTAACTATCTGTAGTTCTAATTAACATGTAAGGTCAAAGACAAATATCATTATGTGTAATTTTTCTTTTTATCATAAATTTCAATCAAGCACAAAGGCATTCGGGAAGCATGCAAATTACTGTATGTTTTTAAAAATACTAAAATTAACTTTCTTATTAAAAAAAAATATTCACTATCCTATCAAGTCTAAGGGAAAAATTAATACATGTATTTCAAGTTCAGGTCTTTGATCAAAGTTTGTTTTTCCAAGATCTATAGTGGTTTAGATCTTACAGGGAACTAATATGCTGATGATATTGCAGAACAAAGATTTTGCAGTGGTAAATGATGAATTAACAGCAACATTAGGTTTACGTTTCGCATGAAACATTCCATAATATTTTTAAATTATCTGAGAGCAGACTGGTATAGTAGTCTACATTTAAAAATACTTGCATTTTAGATTAGAGCATGCTTTTGTTCTATTTCTCAAACTTTACTTTAAAATATGAACATTTAGACAAAATCATAAAATATTTATGAAACCTGCCAAATAATTTAAACATTCAGTCCCTTAGCTTATGATCTTATACTTTTGTCAATAAACCTCCTTGACTACAACTTTCAGTTTTATATTAACAGTAGATTTTCTTTTTCTTTGTAACTGTACAATTGTAGAATTTTAAAGAGAAGCGAGTCATGAGACAAAGAGCCTGTAGTCCCAGTTTGCAGTTTACATTTGGAAGAAGGGACGGAAGGACACAACAGATCTTACTTTCAGCTGACACTTGCGGTTCTTTCTTTTCCATAAAGTCAATTTTCTCGATTGTAACGCTCAAAATATTTCAGTACATTTCTAACGAGTCTCAAAGGGGAGGAAGACAAACAGGGGATGGGGATGTGGCACTCTCCACATCCCCAGAGCAGCTGTTTTACAACTTAGGGATGGTTGTTTCCATAAATATCCATCTGCAACTGGACTAACACAGTGAATTATGTTCTATAATGATCCCTCCTGTAAACATGCTGGAGTATCCTGAGCACTTATCTACAGGACTATGGGTAGGCAAATTATAAAAGCTTTCACACAAATCATTAAAGAGGAATTTTCTAGGATATCCCAAATGTATTTTATGTTTTAGTTCCGCAATATTCCAGCATGCATAAGTTAATTTAGTCCAAGATACGAATTATTTTCTTCATTATTTTTACAACAAATAGGTTTTTTCTACTTTATTTAACTGTGTAAGTAAAAGCTAAATGCAGGACACCTGAAAAAATAAAAAACAATATAACCTACTCCACACTTCAACAACATCAAGATTTATGGTAAATAAACATTGTTTATCTGTTAAACTCAGTACCTACACATTATGGCAAGCATCAACTGCGTTACATCTCACTAAACAGTGTTTTACTGAACTAGAGAAAAGGTGAAAAATACTTTCTGATTCACCCTTTTACATGCTTGATTCCCTGTACAGACCAAACTTCTATTAAGAAAAGAAACAAGTAAAATTTCAAATTTACCTTTTCAAATATTGCTGCAGAAATGTTAGATCCTATATAAATGATATCACAGTTTCCTTGGGGAAAAATCATAAATGCTATCATAATTAGGATTTGAGTTAAGGATGAAAGAGATGGAGCAGATGGAATGCAAGAGATAAACATTTACATGCAAATATCTTTGTTAACAGGAAATGTTTTAGGAGAAGCTATCAAAGCACATGGAAGATAAATGTTCATCTATTTAAGTTAGATATATTTGAAAGTTTCTCCTAGCAGCAAAATCAGCTAAAGTCTGCAAGCAATCCAGAAACAGCACATGACTCAAAAAAGAGCAGCAAAGATTTTTTTTCCCAGTTGCCTTCTCAGAAGTCGATAGGAAACAGCACAGCTCTGAAAGAATACTGCTTCCCTCCTCTTGGTAAGGGAGCTTGGTGCCCAAGTTAAGCAGGATACATTGAATGCAGTATTTGGATGTGTTGTCCCCCCACGACATCACTATTTCTGATTTAGTCATGGAAAAGTTAAAACATTCATTAATTCCTAATTTTCACTTGTTATCTTGTAATCAATTAGCTGACATCAGGAAGCCCACCTGAGGCATCTGTTCAAATCTCTGGCTTAACAGGGCCTGTTCACTAAATACACACCTGCTACAGCTGTCATGATGACAAAGAAAACACTCTCTTGCTCTCTATCTTAAAAGGCTGAAATTGTAAAATATTGCTACCTCTAAATAACGCTTCAAATAGTACACAAAGTTCCACAACCAAGAAGCTGAAGGTACAGCTTGGGCAGCTTTGTATGCAATGTTTATTTCTGAAAATCTTATTGAGGCCTTCTTTAAATAAATTATTGTTATATCAAAAATATGTAACAATATACAAATACTGCAGGTCCCTCAAGGAGGCATTCATATGACTCTTCAGCAGTGCTGAGACCTCTCACATCTGGGGATCACACCTGCAATGGATCAACGGACCCTCCTACCAAGGGATCAACGAGAAAGAGAGGCGAAAGAAGAATAAAGTTGCAAGGTATGTATGGTTTCAAGAGTGACCACAGCCATGGCAGCAGGTCCCAGCTCCACTCTTCAGACCTGCTTGCTGGTGCACAGAGCAGGTGGGGTCAGCCCCTGAGATCTCAGACCTGAATGAGCCTTGGAGCAAAAGGAACCTGTCTCAAGGAAGTGGGGGAACAACACAGAGAAGGTAGTTGATTTTAGAAGATGGGAAGGACAGGTTAGCAGACCAGAGGACTTCTGGGCTGCTGAGGGGTGACCCTGATCTAGGGAGATAGTGTTGAACTCTTGACCACACCACAACTTCTCAATTTACAAATCTGAAAATTTTGGCAATCCGTGGTACAAACATTAAAATGCTGCCATACTCTGAAAATATAAAAATTAATAAGTAAATAAATCTTTCTACTGAGCAACTTCCTGGCTGAATAAACTACATTCTTCCCAAGAGACAGGCCTAGCTGCCTTCAGGGGTTTGTATTCCAGCTCATTACTCATTTTGCACCTTCATAACACATATCCATGCAATCATTTCTCCACTTCAGACTGAATAAATAGTTCTTTTTTCAGTTTCACTTGTGGAAACTAATAAATACATAAACAAGCTACAAAACCAGGATCTGAAGTAGGCCAATTACAGTCACTGAAAACTAAAAAGTGACAAAACAAGCAACAAGAAAATCGAAAGTAACCCAAATTGTTTTAATGTTAACTTCCCTCAGCAAGAAAATAAATGTTTAAAATAGGGCAGAGAAGATTTTAAATGACTTCTGCTTGCAGTCGCTAGACACAGTGTATTTGGTGGCTGGGTACAATAGCCATCACCAATTAAACCTTTTTCTCATGCAGCCACTCTGGCCCTTCTCACAAGAGCTGAAATTTCTTCCAGGCTGACTCAACAGACTCCCTCTTCAGTCTCAACAAAAGGCACTTGCCAAATCCTTCACATTGTTGACTGCTCCATTCTCTGTTCTTTCCCATTTCTCAGCATCTGGTTTTGAAATAGACAACATCACAAGGGCAAATGCTCTCTACAGACGCAAGTACATCTGCCCACCAACAATTTATACTCCAACTGTATTTACGTCTGTACACGGCTGTAAAATCTCCTGTCACTCCCAAGACCTTTTGAGTCATGGTTTTTCAGCCTGCAGTCCCACAAACAGAGTTAGTCATAAATGGCTGAGTACAGATACCAAAACAAAAATTACTCTTTGAATAAAACACTACCTTCAGAAAACAACAACAAAATCTACTTATGCTACCACCTTTAAGCCTCATTCATCCCTTGATATTGCTCTACTGTCAATATCATATCAACTGCTTCCCAAGCAGATTATTTTAAAAAGAACCAAAAGTTTTGGATAGTTTCTGGTCTTCAAAAAAAATCCTAGCTCATAAAATGACAACATCATGTCAACAAGCTCCGCTTCACATTGAAACAAGAAAACAAGAAAAGCACAAAAACTTGCAATAACCTACAGTCTTTAAAAAAAAAAATCTAGGTCATCTTAAATGACTTGAAAAAATCTCAAATCAAGAGTTTCATTCAAAATGTTCTGCATGGATATTGCCCTGTCTTGCCGATTTAACATGTATTTCTTTTTCAGCAGTTGCCATTTGGTATCCCAATTACCCGTGGGAGAAGAAAATACATTATTACCCAAAGCAAATACATTCTTGCTAGAATAAGGATTACTGCACAGTTTCTATTCTTGAGCAGAACTTTCAGCTCCTACTACTACTGCCTAATACCAGTTTATGGCAGGCAAAAATCCACACCATTTTCCATCTTGTTCAACTCACTAGTCTATTTTTCCTATTTAGTTTTCATCATCTTAATTTTCTAGTCCTTAATTTATATTAATTCTTAATCAACATGCTCATATACCTGTTTTCATGAAGTCATAGAGTGGTTCAGGTCAGAAGGCACCTCTGGAGGCCATTCTAGTACAACACACTGCTCAGATCAGACTACATAGCAGGCCTATCATGCCTCTGGGCATCTACTCTGATTTTACCATTCATTAAAAAGAATAAACCAAAATTTTCCATATTCTGACTTGTCCCCACTGCCCCTCATCCCATCACCATGAGAAAAGCTTATGGCTGTACCTTTCCTGTATCTTCCAATGAGGCATTTCTTGACCACGAATAAGGTCTCCTCCAAGCCTTCTCTCCTCCAGGCTGAACATACATAGCCCTCTCAGTCTCTCCTCGAATGTCCTGTGATCCAGTCTTTGATCAGCTTGGTAGCCTTTTGCTGGACTCATTCCAGTATGTCCATGTCTTTCTCGTCGTGGGGAGCCCAGAACGAGGCACATCACTTCAGATGTGTCTCATCAGTGCTGAGGAGGAGGGAAGGATTACACAATCCACCACTCTAGCAGCCTCAGGAGGCTGCTAGCCATTCGTGTTGCAAAGATGCCCTGCTGGTTCAAGCTCCACCAGGACTCTCAGGTTTTGCAAAGCCATTGTTCAGCTATCTGACCCAAGCCTGCACTACTGCATGAGGCTGCTGGTCCTCCCCAGGGCCAAGACCTTCCATCTCCCATTGTTAATCTTTATGAAGTTCCTGTCAGTCTATTTCTTCAACCTGTCCATGACCCTTCAAGCACAGCCCTGCCCTCCAGCACACTAAAGACATTAAACTGACCGCCAGCAGGACTTTGCACCCCTGATCACAGCCTTGAATCTGGGAGTTCAGCCAACTTTGCACTCTATTTGCAGAGCTCATATATCCCCAGTTCTGAGAAAAGTAAACTATGAAAGACTGTGTTGCAGGCCTACTAAAGCCAAGATATGAGACACATGCTACCTGGTTCACCTCATACTACAGAAAGCAGTAAAATTCATCAGGTATGATTTGTCCTTTTCATACACATGTTGGCTGCTCCCACCTATCCCTTTCTTGCCTTTCATGTGTTTGGAAACTGTTTCTATAATGATCTGTAGTTCCCTGTATCCTTTTTCTAATCCATTTTAAGAACTGATGCGGCATTGTCATTTCCCAGTCCTGCAAATCTTCCCACAAGTGCCATGAACTTCTGAAGATAAGAGAAAGCTGCCTCACAATATCTGCCTACGCTTGGTTGCATTCCAACTGGTCCCACAGACTAGTGAATGTCCAAGTGGTTAAGTGATCCCTCTGTCCACATCTCCTCAGGTACAGTCTCACTCTCAAAGACCCTGAAAGGTTTGGTGATAAGTCTTTATCTCTGAAAATTGAAGCAAAGAAGGCATCAAGTACATCCTCTTTCTTTTGTCCCTAATCTCACTAATCAGTGGGCCTACACTCTCCTTAGCCTCCCTCTTGTTGCCAGTGTACCTACAGAGGAAAGCTTTCCTATTGTGCTCAGGTCCTTTTCTAGCTTGAATTCCAGAGGAGCTTTGGCTCTCCTGACTCCATCCCTATTATGAGCAGACAAGGTCTCCATACCCTTCAAAGTGGCCTCTCCATGTTTCTGTCTCTGTGAACTCTTGGTGCATAGGCTCTGTTCATCCATGATGCCATTCTGCCATGCCTGTTTAACTCTCTGCAAGGCAACAGTCCATCCCTCTGCTTCAAGAAGCTGTCCTTGATCAACCAGCTCTCTTGAACCCCTTTGCCCTTCAGGGTACCTCCCAATGGGATCATGCAAAGCAAGTCCCTGAAGAGGTCAAAATCTGCTCTTCAAAATTCAAGTCTGTAATTCTGCTGTTAGCCCTGGGGACTCTTCTTAAACTCAAGGCTCATGATCATTTCAGCTGACGCTGCCCTTAACTGTACTCAAACAGCTCTTCCTTGTTGGTGAAGGTAGCATCTCTCAGAGTCTCTTACTGTGAGGCTTTCACCAACTGTATAAAGAGGGCTTCATCCATTTCCTGCTCTTGATAGACTGTACAAGCCACTCACAGCAAAATCACCTATGCTGATTTATTCTCTGATCCTTACCCATAAGCTACGTACACTGTTCTGCAGCTTCGCTTCTTTCATGCTCCTTAATCAAAATCTTCATATAAATTCCACATGAATATTACATGAATATAATTTTATATAAATATAAATTATATATGCAAAATAAATTGTGTACCTTGTGAGTAACATGAATTTCATACAATGTAAGTAAATTTACATAGTAATTTTAAGGAGGTTTTTTCATACTAGGTCAGCTGGTTGAGTTGCAAAATTTATTTAGTCTAGAGGGAATCATCAGACTTTTTTATCTAAGAAGTTCATTGTACACTTTTCCCATGTTTTCTTTAAGCCATTGCACAAATATGTCCTTGTTGAATAGGCTTGATAAAGCAGTTGTCTTCATCTGCTCCCAGGTGACCAATATTTCTCACTTGGCGGTAACCTCCTCCTCCTTATACACTTCATGAATTCCACTGGAGAATGTTTTCCAACAATGTGCAATCAACATATTTAAAAGTATGTACCTGTCTGAATCCTACAAACAAGCTGCTTACATGGTTCTCCACATTTGGAGAGAGCACTTACACACAAGTGTGAATATCCATCGTCTCACTCATGAGACGAACAGACTCTCTCTTGGTTCCAGGCAAGATCCAATACAAAGGCATCAGCAGGACCATGGAAGGAAAACCTTGGGGCTGACAAGGTGGAAATTAAGATTATATTTATCACAAAATTCAAAACACAAACTGCTGTTTACAGCTTACAGGTGACATGACCTAACAACTCCCTGTGTCTGCCTCTCCTCTTGTTTTTATGCCACTCATCCTTTCAGCTCCTTCACTCCCTTGTGCTGCTGGCTGTGATGCTTGTCAGACTTGAGGCAAGTCAATTCACTAAACCAGATGAATCCAGAAAAACAACAACATTTTCTCAGGGATAATGAGTTGTATCAGCTCTCTGTGAGCTCTGACGAGTAAAGCTAGCTGAGGAAGCTAGCTGAAACATGAGGGCAAGGGAGGAGAGGGACTAAAGATGAGCAGAATAATCCCTTTACTCAACAGTAAGGTATTAGGCTGGCTCACTGTGACCTGTGAAGCTGCAGCCTAATTGGAAACTTATACTGGCTTAATATCTACCTTCAACTGCAGTCTAATTGGAAAGCAGAGCTCTTACTGCCAGTCTGGAGGAAAGTGATAAGAGACCACCTACAAAGCCTGGAGCCAAGGCAACCTGCTCCCAAGCACTGTAACCAGCAGACACAGGAAGCCATCTCTACTGCAAGTACAAGGGACACTTGCTAATGTCACTGCAAATGTCACTCAGCTGCATATTTTCTTTATTTCTTTCAAGGAAGTCCACAAGTTGGGAGATTTCAAAGCCAGCCATAAGCCTGGTACACACAATGGAGAAGGTGATAGAAGGTAAAGGCTATGTTAGCAGATGTCAGCTATACCAAAGAGGAAAAATTAATGACAATAGCTTCTTCTGTTTGTATGCCATGTGCTTACTGACCCCTCATTCATGGGAATAAGTTAAGAGAATACAAATGCCTAAGAAAGATGCTTAGTTCATACTGTTTGTTGACTTTCTCTAAAAGAGTACAGTATGTCTGGTTCATGTTTATACAAGGATAGTTTTTTGAAGCTAAGAATAGCTTGATCCCAAACAGACTAAATAGCTGTCAAATCCTCAGAATTATTCTTTAAAAAGACAGAAGAACACAAGGAAGTTTGGGAGCTTTGCTAATTCAGCAACAGGTGGAGAGCTGGGTCATCTCTCCCACCTGAGGAACACAAGGTTGACTGGAGTACCTTGGGATAGTCCAGCACTGTACATTGTAAGTGTACCTCTAAGTTCCAGATTTTTTTCCCCTGAAGCTGTGATTATACTGCAGAATAGACTGGGAGCTTTAAAAGCTGTTTCCTCTGAAACAAATAATAATCAAATGCTTGTTTTCTTCAAGAAATAAGAAGTAGAATCACCACCACCAAAAAAAAAAAAAAATCACACCCTTGAGCTTTTATTAGGTCAGAATATTACTTAATTATAGCTCTCCAGCCTAGAAGGGTCTGGATAGAAGTAGGGTTCTGATAAAAGGCATTTTTCCAAGTCTGCTGAGGTGATGGGAGAGCTAGAGAGGATGGGGAAAATATGCTTTTTTCCTCTGCAAGATAGACAGTATGTAAAATGCCAAACAAATTAAAAATGAATGACCTAATTCAAGTTTTCCTGCTTGCTGATTTTGACTACCGTTTAAATCTGATAAAAGTCCACCCCTCTTTGGACAGAAGCAACATGTTTTGGAATGAAATAATGTATTGCATTTTAAAAGTAATATTTTTCTAGTGGGTCATGTCCTTAATGGATTTAATTTCTTAGTAATATTCTAAAATTTACTCTAAAACATACCTAAATAAGGTTACTCTTTCAAGCTCAGAAGGAGATGAGACAAAAAATAAAAAGACATCTTTGAATGTTGCTGTGTGTGTGGAAGCAACATTACACATGCTAATGATTAAACAAGATTCAGAAACAAACACAAACATCACATACAAGGCAAAGCAAAGCAACACAGCTGAATCTGTTCCTGTACCTGACACAAACCTGCTCTTTCCCTAATAAGCACCACCTCAGCAATTGCTTCTTCACAGCCTACATGCTCAGAAATGAGATTTGTCTAACCCTCATAAGACAGATTTTCCTTTTCAAGATGTTTCTATGTAGCAAGGTGGGAAAGGAAAAAAATAATCCCAGTAAAGAGGCTCAGGTGTGGGGGGGAGAGACAGAGAAGAAAATAATAAAGGAAGGGAAAAAAAAAAAGAAAGGAAAAAGAGATTAAACAAAGCTTACTAACTAGCTCAAAAAACCAAACTGAACAAGTATCTCTTGTAAGTAATGATAGAAATGCACAAATTAAATATTTTGCAGTTTTCTGACAGTAATTGTTTCATTTGCTCACTACAACCTAAGAAAAGTTTGAACCTTCTCAGATGACTCAAAATCTGTTCTGTAAAATAATAATTTTATTAATACTGCAGTTGTAGTCACTATTAACAAACATCAATGACTGCTGCATCAGCATGGACCTGCAGCAAAAGCACAAGGGAACATAAATTACATGCTGAGCAGTAAAAGGGTTGGAGCTCAGAAATCAATATTTAAGCAGACAGGAAAATTTCAGGCACTGTACATGGAAAACGTTAAGTAAAGCATCACTTCCCTTTGTTTTGTTTTTTTTTT
>VXBC01005897.1:926395-962433 GCA_013399945.1 Ploceus nigricollis | reverse complement strand
TTTTTTTTTTTTTTTTTTTGCTATTATTTGGCTCACTGAATTTTGTCTCATCTTACAGGTTTTTTTTTGTTTTTATAGGCATTGCTTCTTCTGTTGTTGGAGTTGCCTTTGCTCAGGTTATAGATTTGTAGGTAGTTCAGATATTAGTTTACAGTTGCATAACAGATCCTGTACTAAATAGGGAATGCCCTTACTCTGCAGTGAATTCAAAGTATCTCACAGCTTCCCTTCCATGAAGAGGCTTCATATCTGCTGTGACCAAAGTCAGAAGTTAGCCCAGGGAAGGGGAGGTACCCATGCACAAAGGGTTACCACAGCACCCTAGCAACAGAAATACACGGCATTTCTTTCTAAAGTTTACTGCTTCAGAAGTAATAATCTGCATTAGCAACCACCGTACATTACTCATTCTATCACAGGGCTTTTTTCCTTCTTGTCTGAACACCAGTCTTTTTCATACATCAAGTCCTTCACTCTCCTCCCCAAATAGTTCCTAAGTGCTGTTTTTACTTATCCTCTTCCGAATAGTAAAATTATTTTATTTTTTTTCTCCTACTTCTAATCTGGCTTCTCCATCTCCTACATGTCAAGATGTGGTTATATTACTGCTAAAAGTTGCACACAGGTGAGCAGGAGCCGAATGCAGAGCAACGAGGTTTCCAGTCAGGGCAACCTACAGAAATGTTAAAGCTAAAGAATAGGAGCAGACATAGACAGGGAAGGATGCCACCTACACTTACAGCAAACTGAAGCAGCCATGCAAACATAAAATAACTTCATATACACTAGCTGTCTGCTTTTTATCTTTTCTGTGAGAGGGTCCAGCCAAAGGGTGCCAAACAGAGGGTTCAGTGTTACCAGATGTGCTGACCCTATGCCTTCCTCTGTAAGCAGAAGCACACAAACTCTGCCCATGCTCTGAACTAAATGAAGCCATGTGAGAAGCAGCAGTACTTTAATTTGGGTCTGTCCCTCCACTGCATTCCAAAATAGCCTAGAAAATTTGAAGGTGAGGCAACTGCTATCTTCAGGAAAAAAAAATAAACACATATATACACACACACAAGCAGGCTGAGAGTGAAAATGATGGCAGGACAATGGTACAACAGGCAGACAACACTCAAAAGTAGGGCTGGCTTGCTCCTCTCCATGCAGGTAAGCTGTGAGAAACCAAATAAGCACTTCTCTTTGCTGTGCTTTGGACTTCTAGCCTTGCACACTCTGAATGCCTCTAAATGCTTCAAATAACCTGTAGCACCTTCCAGGCTACCAAGGTGCTATTCAACACTGTTTTCCCATCAATTCTGAAGGGCCAGCACAGCACCATTTTGCTTTTTGTTCACCCTTCACAATGCTACCAAAATAGCAGTTCCAGGTAAAGCCTCTTACTGACGTTCACAAATACCGAAGCAGCAGCTGACTTTATACAAGCAATGAAACATTTCCACTTACAGCCCAGGCTTCTGACCAAGAGTGGCAAGAGTTGACCAGAAGTGGTCATTTCTCCCTGCTCACAGTGCTGACCAATCCCATGTGAACTCCTTGAGATACAGATACCAGAAGCTAGAAAGCTGCAGCACACAACAGAACACTGTGTAACAAACAGGAAGACTGCTATGAATGCTCTGATGGTAACAGGATGGCAAAGGTAGGTTTGTCCAAGATTGACCTACTACTTTGAAACTATCTACAACAAACAGATTTCTCCCCTTGTTTTAATTTAGTAGTCCAGATTCAGAGCAACATCCTAATGTAGTTCAAATATTGAACTAGGAAAAAAAATAACAAGGAAAAAGACGGAGCAGTTTCTCAGAAGGCTGCATTTTATACACTGGATGGAAGGGGTAAGGCTGAACAAAATAGTGTTATAACTTAGAAGAGGAAAAGAAAAAGCAAATCCAACCAAATCAGTGTAGATAAGCAGGTATAGTAGTTGGCCTTGAAGGTGAAGTAATTTTGTGTAAATTCAGCAGAAATCTGTGTCAATGAATGAAAACCCAACACATTTGTTACTCCTCTGCCAAAGTTATTGCTATTACTACAAAAACTTTACTGTTACTAAACTCACGCCTAAATTTCTTGATGAAAAAATGGCTTATCTAAATGTACAAAAGCACTGATACACTGTGCAAAATCTAAAAATCCTTCCCTGTGCCCCTCCACTGTTCATTTTATACCAAGTGTATTTGAGAACAACAGGGAATCCTTAGAATTGGTCAATAGATGGATAGTGCACTGTACTGAATGAGCCAAATAGGATCAGGATGTTTACATGTGTTCTTTAGGCAGACATTAATTGCAATGGACTAACAAGGTAGGTTTCTTTCTGTTAAAGGTGCTACTAACAGACAAAAAAAAAGCAAGCACAAAGCTTACTGAACAAGGAAAGCAGGAAAATATGTTTTTCTGATCAAGGAAGTACTTCAAATAAATTGAACTCTGCAGTACATTGACAAGTGAAACAGGAAATAAGTATCAGTCAACTTTTGGGGTGAAGGAGAATATGAAGACTTAAGCATCCAAGGAAAAAGAATAAAGCCACCTTAAATAAAACTTATATATCCTATCACACAAAGAAGTGTAAAAGGGAAAAAGACAATCAGAATTTCTTAGCAGCCCCAAACACAGACCAAAGATTTTGCATTTATCTTATAATGTAATGACCCAGATAAGCTTTCAATTATCAAATTTTAAAACCACTACATTCCTGGATTGCTTTTGCCAATCTATGAACTAGTCTACAAATTCCCTTGCGCACAGCTTCTCTGATCTTTACATCAACAATGCAAGTCATAGGGCAGCAAAATATTGAAAATTCAGTCCTCAGCTGCTCAGTGGACTAGTAAACTTTGTTCGCCTGTCTATTAAAATAAAGGGATCCAGAAGGAGACCCTGCTTGCACTTCACCCCTCTGTAGCACAAAACAGCAAGCTGCCACATCATGTGTGGAGCAGCAGAGCTCAGTAACCCAGGACATGGTGAGGGCTCTTCTGCTGCTGAGCTCTCAATCCTATCCCTGCCTCAAGAAATACACTTTTTTTCACTAGGCACTGCTTCACAGTTGGCTTTCGTCTGACTATACCCTTACACATCCACATAATTTAAATTTATTCATGGGTTAGTGGATTCATTTTTACAGGAGAAAAATTCAGGTTTAAGTGAAGTAAAAGGCCAGAAGTCTCATCTATATGACATTTACATCACAGCTTTCCTTCCTGAGCTACATCCATATGAAATCTATATTAAAACACAAATTTCATGACCTTTTGTCTCCCCTCTCTCAGTTATACATTTCATAAACGCTTACATTGATCCTGTGCTGAAATTCATTTTGCGTCATGCAGGTGACACAAAACTTATTTCTTTTCCGTACAAGGCAGAACGTAAATAGACCACAACTGACCTTTCAGATCACAACAAATACCCAACACTATTTGTACAGGAACATTTAAGTTTCACGCAAATCTAAGGATGTAATTTTCATATTTCTTTCAGGCACCTTAGAGGTTTACACAAGCCCTGTACCCACTCAAGCCACCAGCTAACGTGGTCCTCATCAGCTGCATGAGCATAGCAAATCTTTTTGCAGATGCACAATGAACGAGCTGACCCATGCTGCATACTTTCTTTTTTTTATTTCCAATCCACACAAGTACGCAACTATATGTATATTAAAACAACTGGGAGAAGGCAGAAACATGATAATGCCTCTGGGTGTAATGGGATGTGGTAATAAGCAGTCAGATATTCTACCTAAAAACCATAAAAAATAAATTGTCATGAAACTACAGCCTAAGACTTTTTGTCACCACATTTCCTCCTATTTCCAATACCTTTCACCATATACACACTCCCTTCTGAAACAGCTGTGTAGGCTTGCCTCAAAATACCAGCCTAAACCAGAATGTGTTGATGTTTTACTTTTCAGGATTGTTTTGTTTCTTTTCTTTTTTTTCAGAGTAGTGAATTTGGCTTTATTCTTCAATGGGGAGGCATAAAAGGTTATATACAATTTCTGTAAAGTGAAAAAATTATTTCTGCAATACTCTTCATTGTAACAAAGTTGGCATTTGCAAAACTTTACAATACTAAGGAACACCTTTAAAGATTTAATCTGGTTTTTTAGTCATGCTAGATGACAAGTGCAACTAAGACTTCCATCACTGCTGTTAATTTAGTTTACTCAGATTTCTATAAAATCAGTTTTAAAAAATTAGCACACATCCAATCCAGGCACATTATCTATCTGAGAGATCAGAAATAAGATGTCCATCTCAGTACATCAGTGCTCTCTATAATTTAGACATTCTTCAAAATGCATCTGTAACCAGGAGGGTAACAGCCTTCACATTAAAAAAGTCCTTCATTAAGTGGCTCCCATCACACAGCCCATTACAAGCTCTCATGCCCTGACCTTGCATAGCCTCAGAGTAATGTTGCTTTTAACAGGCAAAGCAAACAGGGTAAATAAACTATCTTCTCTATCTAGGGGTAAAACCACCAGTAAATGTATTATTAATACAGATAAAATCCCCCTTTGCACATCTCCAGTGGTATAAGAAAGCACTATTATTTACTCTGTCTACCGCAAAATTAAGTTATCCACACACATAAATAATCCCCTAAAATAACTGGAAAATATCCATAGACAAAATTGGATTTCTGCTAAAGAGCATCCTCCAATTTCTATCTTGTATAGCATAATGTATAAAAATAACACATGAAAACATAATACATGCTCTAACGGGTTTGTTTGGACCTCTAGAAGATGTCTTTCTTTAGATAGACCAAGACCACAAGGTAAATATTTGGACTTCATTTTTTGTCACCATGTCTACAAAAATAGAACACTTGTGTACCAGCCCTGCCTCCCACAAAGTGCAAATGTACAGTTGTAGAACCATTTTCACTTATGGAACATTTCAGTAGTCTTGGACTATTTGACCTAGAATGATGGTCCAGAGAAAGGTCTGTGTTTTATTTAAGAGGTATTTTTAAAAAATTGAATGGGTGGGAGGAGACCATTAGTACTCAGCTTTGCACTGTACATAAGATCAACATGTTTAAAAGAGAAGTCATGTGCAAGTCCAAAAAAAAAGAAGAGATGCATTTTCCCATGTTCCATAACAAAACCTGACATTCTGTTTTAGCCCAAAGCAGATACTAGAAGCCTTCAAGGAGCCCACACACAGTAAGACAAGACTGACAGGGCAAAACCATAGACTCCTTGAGAATATTATAAATAAAGACTGTTTCTGGTTGAGAACATTCCTAAATGCCAAACAGCTGGAAAGTAGGAGAGCAGTCAGGGCATGGATCAGCACTTTTTTTGTCACAACTTCTTGCCTAGGCATCTGCTAATGGCTACACTCAAAATCAGCAGATCTTTAGCTTGATTTAGCATAGTCGCTTTTAAGTGGTCTCAGAAAGCTAATATTGGAAATCAGGTGTTTTCCCAGGTCTTAATAAGTAATCCAAAGATTTTATTATGTACACTGCAGTTCGGACAGTTTACAAGTTGGTATTTAAATCTGTACTCAAGCCCCTGCTTTAGGTGTTCACTTTATATTTTTCCCATAACAGAAGATAAGTGGCTTTTGCCTCTGCTCACAGCTTGAGAAATACAATGTAGGTCAGTCTAAAAAAAAAAATCTGAAGTTGCGTTAATTACTCAGAGGTAATTACACTTGCTTTACCAATAGCATTTACTATTGCTACACTGGTATAATGTTTTCCATTAGGAGAAGTTTTCATATTTTCATAGCATTCTGAAGCATGCGCCATTAGGTCTGAAATTTCCCATGATTCACCATCACTCTCCAAAGCACAACATCGATTTCAACTACCACCCCCCTTGAATCAAAAGTAAAACATTGGCACTTGTCAATTTAGCACCTGCTATAACATTAGCAATTGTCAGTTTTCCCCCTTTTACTATTTTTTACACATCCTGTTCTCTCTTACATCCTTTATTTTGGGGCATTTTGTTGTTGGGGTTTTTTTAAATAAGTCTTTCTGAAGGTATTGAAGACTGAAAATTGTCACTTGAAAATTGAGTATAATCCTCTATAACTGCAATGATTCACAATGTCAATGTGGTGAAGTTAGAGCCCTGGAAGCTGCATACTCACTGTAAGGGTATTATCTTGTTATCACAGTGGTAAAACAGTGCTCTTCCCGAGACAAATCTATACCTGGAGGCCCACTTTATTGTATTCCAAAGAGATGTAAAAGACAAGGGCCCCAAACAGTACAAAAATGTGTTCATGTACAGGAGGTGCCCATCGGAGGTTTGTGCCTAGCTGAAGGACTAAAGACCCTGAGAAGAAGAGATGGAAAGGAAACAGCCCCTACCCTACAACTTCAGTTTCTTTGCTGCTTTGTTTTTTTGGGTACTCCTTCCCTTCTCTGCTGTCTATCACAGACAGAACAGGAAAAAGTAGTCCCTAAGAGATTCCTAGTTTCTACAGGTTATACAACACAGCATTTTTCAAAGTGAAAACAGCAGTAGTATTTGACCTATACTTTCATTACCACATCTAATTCTACTTGGGTAACCTCCTCATGAGCAGTAATCAGGGTCACTAATGTTAAAAGACTGCACAGCAGATGACTGCACACAGTTATTTCCCTTCTGCTTTTGCCTGAACCTCTTCCTGTTCCATTTCCTGCAGATCCACCAGAAGAATTCGGCACTCATTCTAGACTCATGTTACCTTTTCAGACTTAATTTAAAACCATGCTATTTCAAACACAAATGAACCTGAATATTTATGTATGGCATGCATCTTCAGAATCTGAAGACTCTAAACTTCTTAAGGGGGAGCTCATCAGATCACAACAGATTTGAGGCTTAGTTTTAGTCCACATCTCAGCCATCAAACATCAAGCTTGATACAAGAAGTCCAGCATTCTAAACAAGGGAAGAAAAATAAATAACCAGAGCTTCTTCTGTAGCTCTTTTGATCTATCTCTGAAAAATTCTTTTATTCTGATAGATTTTATTGAGCAGCCACAATTTTGCATAGAGATAAAAAAAAATTCCTCTGAAAGAATCCGTGTGCTATGCTCAGAGAAAAATGAGTCTATAGCAGAACTGAAAAGAAATCACATGCCAGAGAGCACTGTGTCATTTAACTCTGAGAACTGCCTAAGGATGACAGGTATGTTATTTGGAATAAGCAAGAAGCTATCTTGTCATTTAGATTCATTCAAAATACAATTTCTCAAATTGCTCTTCTTCTTGTACAAGGTGTGCCAAAGGTCTAAAAATACCAAATTTTCCCCAAAATGGTTAAGATGCCTCCAACTTTTATAAAAAACATGTACATTCTGAAAAATGCAAACTGAATAGTAACTAATTTCAGCCTTACTAGGAGAGATATTGTTTTGAACTTTTTTTAATATAACACCATCAAAAATGTTGAGGTTTTAAAATTTATTCTTCCTTATGCAAAACTGAAGCACCAAGAAGTCCATTAAATAAAGTGTGGGTCTTGCTTAATTAACCTATTTTGCAAGTTATTGGGTATGGTAATACCTGCTCGTATCAGTGACTCCAAAGCAGGGGGAACCCACTAGGTAGCAGTTAAGAAGTAAAATTATATAGATCAACCACCATTAATAATTCACAACAGTACACAAAATGCAGGGGAAGGAATGGTGCAGAGGTGAGGTTACTTCTGTGTGGCAACATTTCTCACTCCTTCTCCACACATACCTCACTTCACAAAACCTTTTAGATACAAATAAAATAGCCATGACCTTTTTTCCTCCTCTGCATGATTAATTACGTTATGTATTATTAATTGGAAAATGTAGCTGAATTTCAAATGCTTTCATTCTCTCAGCATATCATGCTGTCTGGGAAGCGCCGATTAAGCTGTTCATCAAAGGTGAGCAGGCAAGGTCATGTAGGCTGTGCCTCTTCAGTTATTCATTACTTGTCCTAAATAGTAATTAACAACAGCAATATTTCCATAAATCAAACTTTTCTGATTACCTTCAGATGATAGGAGGTTGAGGGAGGAGGGGAAAGAAGGAATCAGTGTCTGAGGTTTTTGCATGTATCCCCTTTTTCGCCATTTCTTCTAGTGCCTACCTGAATAATTGAATCGATACATTGGCTGTCATATAAAACACAGAATTTTACTTCAAGTCAACAGGAATTCCACTCAGAATAAAGAGGAAATTATGGTTTCCTTTCTCCTTTCCCTATGTCTCACCCCAGCTTTAAAGGGGTATTTGGTCTAAGAAGGCTTCTCAATTACCAAGATTGCTATATTTATTATTTTTGTTCCTTTATATGATCTCCATCACCAAGGTTAAAGTGGGGATCTCAGACCATAGCCTTGAGGTCATAATCAATGAGGCTTTGAGTTTATAAAGAAATTTATCCTTCAGTATCTGTGAGGTTTCTCACCTTGAGGCATTTCAGGTGGCAAATAGTGAGGCTCTTGAGCACTGACATGAACCCAGTCGAAGTCATCGTACAGGTCTTGGTGGTAGTCACAGGGCCCAGGACCATCATCGAATGTGCATCCTCCTAGAGAAGAAATTTGTTATTAGTTTATTTAAAAGCAGAGACCTTCCAAGAGTAAAGCAGAGAGGTTTCTTTGGGGCCCACCACAACTGCAGTGCCCACACAGCCTTGTACCACAGTTCACAGGCTTGCATTTATAAAGCTAAAACCTGCAAACAACTCACCCATCAGTATTTCCCTCTCTTTGGTAAAAACATCACTACTCCACACAACCAATTTCCCCCAAGAGCACCTTCTGTCAGAGCAAATCATAGCCTGAAGTCACCAATTCAAGTGAAACCTATCTCAGAGTCTGTGTAACAAAAAGCAACATGCTATCGAAACCACTGGGGAAACTGAAAATAATAGACCAAGATTAAAGATGAGGAAAAAAACCTCTGAAAGCAAAAGCAGTCCAAACACTGACAACAAGGATAAATACTGTGCCCAAAACAGTCAGAAAAATTAATTAAAATTCCTTAGAAAATAAATAATTGCTGCAGAATGAATTGGGTAATCTTGACTTAGTAAACCAATCTAGCATAACATAGCAAGGCATTTTTTCAGGGTCACACCAACAACAGATATAAAAAGCTTACAACAAAAGTTGTGAGAAGTGACAGAGAGAAAGAAACAATGGAAGGCATGTAAATGATGGGAGGAAAAAAAAGACAATTCCCATGTAGCACAGTAATGTCTGCCCTGTCTCATTCTGTAAGTTTTTATTCCATTCTTAACGCAAGGCCATTAAGTAGGCTGGGAAAAGAGAGAAGAAAGCATGACAATCTCAGAAAAAGATCAAGGTTTGAGAATGAAGAAACAAAGGAATCAAAAGAGCCTGGTCAAAGAAAAAGCAGAGCGTAAAGGCAAGAAAATACAGATGTCATGCATACAATTCTGCAGCAGCTGTTATCTCTATGCATGGCACACAGCCCTAGAGTTTGCTCCTCCTGCTCAAAAACAAAACGCAATAGCAGGAAAGAGTGAAAGAGAAAGCAGTGCATTCATCACTACTTAGGTGGTATTTTTTAATCTAGAAAAGTTATATAAGAATTAGACTACAGACAATTTTTGAAAGTCAGGGGAGATATTTCTTGCATGCTCTTCTCCCTGTCCTCAGTAACTTGGGCACATCAATCCAAGTAACAATGCTTATCGCAACAAAAGTTCCTTTTGCTAAGACACTTCTAGAATAACAGGGGTATTTGTACTGACTTTGTTGTCTGTCTTTTTAAATACAAAATATGGGACAAGTACTTCGAGAACAAACAAAAACCCCTTATTACAATAGATTCCAGTGTTGCCTGTGATGAGTCACCAGCACAGCACAGCCAACACCCTTCCAGGCCTGCCAGGGTCTCACCAGCTCACACTGCACTCAGGAGGTGAACGGGCTGGAGGTGGAAAAGGGGAGATTGAGGACCATCAAGAGCTACAGCCTGTGCTTATTCCTGCCCTCTGTACAAGACATACACGGTGTGGAACTCAGAAAGGCCAGAGAAAAAGGAAAGGAAAAATGTGCATGTATGTCATGTATGTCATCAAATTGAGAATGAAAACGTTTTTAACCCACCCAAAACAGAGTATTCAAGTATCACATAACAGACAGAGTTTGCACAAACAGAGTCCATATCTAGGGAAGAGAAAGTTCCTTTTGCTAAATTCCATAAGCAAATCTGCACAGTGTCCCACACCAAGAGATCATGTTGCATCTTCAATTAGGGATAATGTTGCATCTTCATTTAGGGATAACTCAAATACTTCCCACAAATCTGTAAAAGTATTTGTCATTTTGAATGAATGACAAAAACAAATTTTAGACAATCCTACATCACCAAAACCCATTACCAGATATGCACCCAGATACTCCCAGAATTACCTTTTAACCAATGTTTCAGCTGTCAAGAACAACATCAGGACAGAAAGAAAATTCTACACTGAAGCAAAATTTGTGATAAATCCTTGTACCGTAAACCCTTAAAACTTCAGATGCATCTCTCTATTAACAACACTTGCTCAAACATCACCCTGTGACAACATAAGCAGAGCATCAACAGCAGCAACAAAAGCACCACAACATTTTATTCCTTGTACTAAGTTCGTTACATCAGTGTCACTGTCGAAGACTGCAAGGCACGAGAGAAATATTTGTGTGTCAGAGAAATATTTATACTTTTCAATGTCCCAACTCCAGTGCCCTCTGTTACCAGTGTGAGACTTTTCTAATTAACATCTATTATGATAAAGCCAAAAAGACTTAGAACATAAATCTTGCACTTTGATTTAACTTACACTTCTATGATCACTCTACAGCAAAAAAATGTACATTTCCTTCAACATTTTACTGATAAATGAATAGCAGTCGCCCTTAAAGGGAAGTTATCAGTCTGCTGTCCCAGCACCAAAATGACATATGGCTTTGAAGCACATGCCTGCAGGGCACCCATTACCCTTTTTAATGGTTTGAGTGCCCTCAGTATATAAATTTAAACTACCAATGAATCTTTTAGACTCATTTGGAAGATGAATGTCCTTAATTGCTTGTCTTTGTACTCACTATTAATTTTAGTTATCAGAGTTCTGATTAGCAATAACAATGCGCCTGTTAATACACAGCAAGCAATCCCAACCTCCTTGTGTGCACATCATGGCTGCACCCACAGAACAAGCAAATGTGCATTTATCATGTGCACATGAGCAAAGTTTATCAGGACAGATTATCAACCCACTACAAAATCAACTCTGTAACAATTGCTTGAACCAATGGCTTCCTCTCATGGAGCACACTGCCACCTTACCTCTTATCAACATACCAAGACATTTCAAGGCAAGTAAACAACCAATGCTGTAGTGTTTTATCTAGCACAACACAAGACAGGACAAGCATTTCAAACCCCCTGCAGACTACTCCTTAAGACTTAAAACATGGGCAAATTCAGACCTCTCCTTCTCTGTTTTAACAGTCAATTGCCTGCATGCTATTTTGATAACTCCAGGCAGTAAGAGACAAACCTAGTGCAACATGCTGTGTGGAAAACACAAGGAGAAGAGGTGGTGGGTGGGTGAAACCTGCAGTGATGTATTTCTTTCCCAGCCATTTGTTCAAAACTATCTACATTTTAAATCAAATCTTAACTCACTCAAACATAAAACCACATCTGACAGAAGTACACAGCAGGTCAGGACTTATTAGCACCCTAACTCAGCTACTGGGCCACTGTCCATAATAATGTAACAGCTTTGCTCGGGGAAGATAGTGGATCAGCTTGATCACTAGCTTCCAATGAAGTTCAGCAGCTGAACTCAAGTACCCATTCATATTTGTTGCCTAACATTTTGACAACAGTCTGCTAATATCCTACAAGTGACAAGTCATAAATCTCCTACTAAACCATTTGTAATTTCCGCCAGAACTCAATAAAACAGTATTATCGACCACTGTCCCATTACCTATGACCACCACATTCCTTTAGCTACTGCTGATGTATAACTTAAATTTTTTCTTCAATACTAGCCCACCACTGGAATTTGTCCATACCTACCGATGCACACATCCTGCCTCAGTGATTTGTACACCTCTGCTCAATCTCTGGGCTGGAAGCACAGTGCTGACACTCAAATGCTTTTAGATCTTGCACTACCTAAATCCACATTTACCGTAGATTTCTATTATGCTTCTGAAAAAAATGGCGGCAGCAGCAGTGACCAACAGTAATGCACTAGACCAGTCTGACTTCAGCCTGACCTGATGAGGGCCAAAGGACTGGGATGCAAGGCAGTCAGTAGTATCTCCTCCTTTCAACAACATTGCCATCAGGACAAGGCCCAGAAGAGCTGGATAGAACAGCATCAACCAGAGCCAAGAGCTGCCACACCTGCAGTGGTGGCAGCAGCCATCAAGTCACCCTGAACAGTCAAAGACAAACAAAAAAGAAAAAAGCAGGTAGTCCATCAGAAACAAACACCCCACCAACAGCTGGAATAGAAAACTAAGAAGACAGAATTCTAAGCATCTATAATTATTTTGTCAAACTACTAATTGTATTTTGGATCAATCAAATTTGTTCAGTTGCTTGTGAAGTATTTGGGAAACATTTACATTTGATGGAAATCAAGCAAAACAACGATTCACTGTATTCATTATCTTTTCTCATAAACTGCACTAGGTTATCAACTTCAGCTTAAACAGACTGAGAACTCACACACTCCCCTTCAGCGTCCTTTTAAAAGATAAACGATAAATCATACTAGCCTCAAAAAATTTTCTGCCTACATGTCCATTTTCATTTTATGAAAAATAAAGAATCTTAAATGTTCATTATAAAAAGAAAGATTAATATCCCACACTGAACTCTCAGAAAATAAATTAAAGCTCTGCTTAATAACAAGGTCATCAAGATTAACCTAAATTTAATCTCAAAATTAATCATAAAATCCCCAAAATTAACCAAAATTTAATGAAGATTTAATAAAGATCATTTAGTCAAGAATTTACACATCATCTATTGTAGGGGCTTGACCCTGGCTCAACACCATGTGCCCACCAAAGCTGCTCTATCAATCCCCTCCTCAGCGGAGAGAAATATTTTGAAGGACCTTTGGGTCACTCACCAATTACCACTGTGGGCAAAACCACATTCAACTTAATTTATCACCAATCAAATTCGAGCAGTGTAGTGAAAAATAATATCAGATATTAAAAAACCTTTTGTCACACAGAAAATTTTTCCCCTTAAATCTGTTATCCCAGAGGCACTACCACTGTCTTTGACAGGCTCAGCCCAGGTCTTTCTTGGAGCCTGGCACTGGCTCTATCAGACACAGGGGAAGCTTCTGGCAGTTCTTTGCAGAAGCCACTCTTGTCTTCACAGAACCCCCCAGCCACCAAAAGTTTGCCAGACAAACACAAAATACCTATAAAAAGCTATTTCAAATAATTTATTTATTTACATTTAAAGATAAATTACATATATTTTTAAATTATAATAATAATTGCTTAGCAGCAACACTTGGTACTGACATTGCCCTGTGATTTTGATTTATCCTATCTCCTTTTATAACAACCCAGGAAAGAAGAGCTAAACAGATCTTTTCTGCACCTGGTTAAAATATAAATAAGCTTAAGACTAGAAGAAGCATGTGTCAATAACTGCCACTGATAAATGGATGTCCATTACAACTTTACTGTGGACTCCCAGCTCATCAGCTCAGGATAAAAAGAAAGACTGGTTCTGAATTTGAATAACTGATCTTTATCTGACAATTCCTAAGTTCTCACTGCACTCCCTAGAGATTGTCACTTCTACTATTTAGAATAGAAACATTCAGTTGCACAACAACATTAAATTTAATTTAAGATATTCATAGCATTTATTATTAATAGCAGTATAGGGATGGTGCCCTGGAGATCTACTGACTGCTAGATAAAAGATACTATTCCCTAATAGCATGTAAAAAGTATGTATGCCCACTTTAGATTTTAGAAGTGTTCTTCCTTACTTAGTCCTATAACTTATCAACATGGCAAAGGATTTTTTTCAGCCTCAGAATGGCATGTGTAGAAAGACAGTTGAAAGAATCCAACTTTACAGTTTAGTTCTGAGATCTGTTTTTGCATCTGACCACTTCTGGTGTTATGCAATACTCAAAACACACTAGTAATATCTTAAAGTTCATGCTCCTCCATTTCAAGGAGCTGGTTATAAGCCTGGAAACTCATCCACTAGGACCAGGCAGATCACCAGTACAGGAGGAGAAAAAAAAAAAACCAACAAACAAGAGCACAAGAGAAGAGTTGAACTAGAGGTACACAAGAACATTCTGTCAGCACTTCTCCTGTGCATAGGGCTCAGTTACCAATGGTTTCTTTTGGAACTTCCGTGTATGAAGGTGTTGCAGTAGGGATTAAATATTCTTTTCTCATTCAGATCAAATGACTACTTGGAACAATCTGCTTGTTTTATTCAAGAGCATGCTTTTATTTTTCTCCACCACCTGCTCTAAAAGCATAATGAATAGCTCTAAATCTATCAAAGTAGATAGCTACATGGCAAGAACCCAGTACAAAATTATGTTGATCTGTGATGTCAGGTAAAAGTCCTGTGAATTTTTTTTTCCTTCTCACATTGAGTGGTGAATTCAAAAGTTGAAGGTAAAGGTGCTATAGCAGGTGTCTTCTCTGTCATATACATCCAGGTACAAGTTCTGCTTTTAAAAATCACCCACTTTCCACATTAATTTACCTGTTTATATTACAGTACACCTTGAAGCACAGGATGTTTTCATCTTCTAAAGGCACTACATAATTTCTGTTATGAGCATTTTAAAACACCTTGACTGCAGAGCATTCAGACACCTGTTAAGACTATACTAAGAATTTATGTTAATGCAGTTTGAGAATAAATCTTGATGACTTATGTTGAAATGCTTATGTTAAGTATTACCTACTGAAATGTAACACTGAAACAACCTTAATTAACCTATGGCATCTAAAAAGGCAGAAGATTAGCAGCGCTATTTAATGTTAAAAAAATAACCATAAAAAGAGCTGCACTTAAAGAGAATTACAGATTCTCCACTACAGGGAGAAGTCATACTAAATACTAAGAACATTTATCTTCCTTAGTAGATATCTTATTTTGTAGTACTGAAATTCATTACACAAAACAACTGATTTCAGGTAATAGCAATAAAAAACAACGAAACTCAACTACCTGCAAATGTTTTTTTTAAATTCTTCTAGACTTGTTCTTAATATCAGGAAGTTCTAATCACCCTCTTAACTTAGGAACTTCAACATGGAATTCCAAGTCTCAGGAATGTAAACAACAAGAGCAAAATAGGAAATATGGCAAATTATTCCTAAATTAACATTATTGTATTTTAGTTGTAGGGCTTTTGTTGGTGTTGTTATAACAGTCAAATAATCTAAACGTCTCTACAAATATAATTTTTTCTAACAAGGAAATGGACAAACCTCTCCTATATCAGTATTTGCTATAAATCACTGTGAAATTAAAACCAATTCCACCCTCCAAAAGTCATTAAGTAGTGCCATAACCAAGGAGACGAGTAGGGGACAAAATGCTAAACAGCTCAAATCTAGTCCGATCTAGATGCATATTCCTCTTCATTGTCTGTCTTCTACATTTCTTATTAATAAATACCTAATTTAATTATAGCTACTTTTAAAATTAAAAGATAGGAACTGGACAATTATTAGGTGCAAGTTATGGAGAATGTATGAAGCCTCAGGTGGACATCCTTTTCTGTACTCTTCAGGGTAAGATATCACTATTAATGCCAGCATTTATCCTAGCCTCAAATATTGGAAGAGCATGAAGATTTACAATTAGATGTGGTCTACCTTACCATGCCATTTATTCGATTTCTTCTATTAAATTAGCCTCTCTCACTCTTTATACTCAGGCTGGAAAAGGCTTGTACATCTCTGATTTCAAAAAGCTTCATATTCACTGCCAAGAGGAATCTTTTCCATGGTTTACCAGCAGCGAACAGAATGGAAAAACAAGAGAGACAAAGACGAACAAAAGACACTATCTGTCTTTCAGTTTCCAAACTAAGCAAAACATAATCTAAACAAAAGTGTCTTTAAATTTCCTCTTGTTCTCCAGGGAAAAGGAGTTCTTCTGTTCTCTGCTGGAGAGGTGACAACATGTAGCTGTGAAAAGTCACAATTGCTTAATGTCTTTTTCATCCTTCCTTGACATGGGCAAGGCAGCAGAGAGCAAACAACCCTACATATGCAGATCACTTTTATATAACTGAAGTTATCAAGACAATTTCCATTCCAGTTCACAAGATATTTCTGAAACCATGAGAAGAATTAACAGTTTCATGAAACGATATACAGATTTTCATCAATGTATAAGTTAAAACATCCACAGAATGAAAAAGCTATTTCATATTTCAGCTTAAAGGCTGCAAGCTTCAGTATTCCTGCAGCATGCTGATCAAAATTCTGACCAATTGCAGTGGTGACAAGAAATTATACCATTATAATATAAAAAATTGGGGTTTTGAGGGGTGGAATCATGCTCTTGAAATTAATAAATGTTTTCATAACATTACCAATAGTAAAATGCCAGCAAACAAGTTCTGTGTCTTCAAGAACACAATTGGGAGTTCCAAAAATAAATTATTCACTTCGATGTTTTTAATGGATATGTGGTCTTACAATGCTGCTTCTGAAAAACAACACCTTTACCAAGACACTGCTAGTGCTTATCTGTAGAAAATCTAATGTAGATATCACAGTCTCTGGCATTTCTCCTGAACATTCTCACAATATGCTGTTAAAAGGCAATGGATAAGAACAAGATTAAACTCAGGAGGAGTGCTAAGTGAAGACAGCCCTACAAACAGTTCATTAAATCACAAAATTCTCTACATTGAGTGTTAGGTTATTTTGTAACTTACTCTCCAAGGGAAAAAAAAAAAAAAAAGCTGAAACAAGGACTTGGAAGAAATAAGTTCACAGCTCAACTTCTGTCTCTATCTCTACTAATCATGCCACCAACTCAACCACAAAAACAGGCCTAATAGCTACACATCACCAAATCAGCTGAGTTGGAAGGGACCCATCAGGATCATTGAGCTCAACCCCTGGTCCTGCACAGCACCATCCCCAAGAGTGACACCATGTGCCTGAGAGCATTGTCCAAACACGTCCTGAACTCTGTCAGGCTTGGTGTTATGACCACTTCCCTGGGGAGCCTGTTCCAGTGCCCAACCACCCTCTGGGTGAAGAACATTTTTCTAATATCCACCCTAAACCTCCCCTGACACAATTGCAGGCCATTCCCTTGGGTCATGTCACTGGCCAGCACAGAGAAGAGATCAGTGCCTGCCCCTCCTGTTCCCCTTACAAGGATGTTGAAGACCACAATGAAGTCTCTGCTCAGTCTCTCCTTCTCCAGGCTGAACAGACCAAGTGACCTCAGCCACACCCCATATGGCTTCCCCTCAAGGCCTTTTGTCATCTTTGTTGCTCTCCTTTGGACACTCTCTAATAATTTCATCTCTTTTTTTATATTGTGGTACCCAAAACCGCCCCCAGCACTCATGGAGAGGCCACCACAGTGCAGAGCAGAGTGGGACAATCCCCTCCCTTGCCCAGCTGTGATGCTGTGCCTGATGCCCTCCAGGACACGCTTGGCCCTCCTGGCTGCCAGGACACTGCTGACTCATTCAATCTTCTGCCAACCAGGACCCCCAGCTCCCTTTCCATGGCACTGCTTTTTAGCATCTCATCCCACTCTATTAAAACTTTCACAGTTTAGCCATAAAATAGTGTGACAGAGGACAATACAAGTTATTTAAAGTTTGTTCTAGAACTCATCTCTTTTACTATTAGTTATTAAAACTTCTTCATCAGACAAAAAAGCAAAAGCTTCCAGCTAGACAACAGGAGCAACTATTCAACAAAAATAAGTCTCCTCTTTGAGAACAGCAAACAAGTTACTACAGCATCGGTGCAGAAACCAGACAAATGAGTAAATGAGAGAAGAGTACATAAGTTATACAAACTGAAGTTTAAAAGGAGCTCAAGGAACAGATAGGGTACAGAGCTCAAAATTAATGTGGACAACATGAAAGCTGAGGACTTCCTAAGGGGAGATGAGCATAAGACTGTGTATAAAATATTAAATTGTTGTGAAGAAAGGAAGATCAAATTAAATGCAAGGAAATGGAAGAGCTCTGACATTGAAAATGACAGAAGCTGTTACAAAAGGTCATTTCTCAAGTCTCAGAAGGAGGTAAGTCCAAGAAGGTAGAGAGATGATGGAAGAGTTCGGTCATCGTATAAATCCAGAGTCTCAAGAGGATGACGAGACCCTCTCAGAAGAGATCTTTTGAGAAACAACATCAAGGTACATAAAGAATTAAGCTAGCAGTGAATCAATCACAAAACTTGGGCACATGAATAGGAGGGGCAATGAGCAATACTGAGTTCAAAAATATACCTTCACACACACAGGCACTGCCAAACTAAAAGCCAAATCCTTGTGTATCAGAAGTGAAGATACTGCTCTAGTTTCTTATTTTGTAGTAAGAAAAGTGGTAGGTACTTTAATATGAGGCATATCTTTTCATGGAATCCAGCAAGATGAAAGGAAGGTTAGAAAGAACAACAGTGTAAATGTATTTTGAAAGCAGTGAAGCTTTCTACACCCACGGGAAACAGCCAAGCTTCCAAATTTAATGAAAGATCTGATGAGATACAGACTGACAAATAACAAATTCAAGATATAACGGGCCCCAATCTACAAAATCAGGGAGCAATTTAGTGTGGAAGGGACTACTGCAGGCCATCTGGTCCAACCACTCTGCTCAAGCAGAGCCATCTAGATAGAGACAGTTGCCTAAGACCATGTCCAGACAATATCCCCAAGGATGGAGATTCCACAGTTTCCCTGAGCAACCTGTGCCAGTGCGCAGTAACCCACACATTTAAAAGAAAAAACAACCAAAACACACAAATAAACAAAACAAACCCAAAACAAAACAAACAAAAACAACAAATTTTTTAAAACATGTTTATAAGTGTTTCCTGGTGCTCAGTGGCACTCTCCCTGTTTGGAAAGACAGCATCAACAACCTCACTGATGTCTAAGCAGACAGTATTTGCCGATGTCCCTCACGGATCTGGAAATGACTTCAAGTATGAGCTGTTCCATCACCTTCCCAGAACAAGGTTAAATAGAGCAGCCTATCCTTTCCTGTGTTCTCCTTGCATAATCTCCTATTAAAATGATGTCTTATCTTAAACTTTTCTGTGTCTTGGTTTGAATTTGCAACCTAAGACACTCAGCAATGCTTCATACTTTCCCTGGTGTCAAATTGAAGCTTTGCATTTCCTTACTGCTTTAACACCTTTTATTCAATCACAAAGACAATTATAACATTGCCTCCTGCAATGTTATGCTTAAATATAGACTAAAGTATCACAGAAAATCTAAGATAAAAACCAGAATTATATGTAAACTTTTCATAATAAACAAGCTGAGAACAGCAAACACAAAGAAATAGAGATTTGTCTTTCATGTTCTATCTTCTACCTTTCCTCTTTAGACTTACAAATCAGAGTCTTCCTTTACAGGTGCCCGACAGAATCAAAGAAATGTTAAATGGATGATTACTTCATACACTACTCTTTGTATTAGTTGTAACTTCATTCTTTAGCAAAGTAAGGTTTATCAAAATACTTCACAATTGTGAGGAAAATATTTTAGGTAGGTTACATTGGGAGAAAGCAACCTGACAGCAAAGCTCTTTAACACACTCAGAGAAACATACATGATGCTAACAAATCTCTTTCTTCCTTTATATCTTGTAGCCAAATCACTACTTGCTGTTGAACTGATTTAGAATATAAATTGTGTGATGTATTTAGAATATACATTATGCAAGCAAATAATGTGTCTCTTCTCTCATCAGATTTGGTCCTCAGCAAGACCTCTGATGAACAGACAGCATAAATCATCAAACCATTTTGGACAAAACTTACTGATATGCCATCAAACTTAGCTTTACTTGTCCAATTAAAAAAATCTCTCAAAAGAGAAATTACAATAGACGCATAAACTTCTAGCAAGAAATCACTATTTTAGGGTAGAAATATTTACAATCAGAATAGTAGAAATACTACAATTTAACAAAAAAATGTAATGCTATTTTATGGCTTCCCAGGAAATTGAGCTCAAGGACTTTAAACTTGTGTTTTTATCTGCAAATCTGCACTTGAGTTTCAATAAAACTATTACAAGAATACTTAACAGTATTATAGTATTTTCCAAGCAGATACAAGTTGTATTTAATCTCTTCACTTCTTAAATAGAGAAGCATTCTCACTGGGTTGGCTTTTTAAAATAGTGTAAGCCTGAAGGTTAGATATACTTTAGACTGTGCAATGAAGTCCTAGCTTTTGAAGTCAATCATCTGTGCGTGTCCTGAAGGCACAGTGCCCAAAGCACAGCAAGGAGAACAGAGAAACACTATTCTGACAATCTTACCACTTCAGCACACAAGTGAACACATATCCCTTCATGTTACACATTGCACAGAAGCTAAGTGCAAGAAAAACTGTGGCTGAAAACTGTCCTGGTAGACACTGATAGACACGGCCAGTACTAGTCAGAGCATAAATTTGATGCTCAGTCTTTAGATTTTAAGGCAGAATTAAATATTTTCAGGAAAACATGACCTTGATGCTAAAGAATAGCTAAAAGGTAATTAAAGAGTTAAAATAGAAAATTTAGAAAAGTATACTGAACATTTTTTCACAAAATTGTAACCCGCATCCAGAATTCTTGTGTGGTTCTCGTTTTCCATCTCCTAAGGGTTATAATAGAAATAATAAAGGCTTAGAGAACATTTGAAAGGAAAAAAAGAAAAGAAATCTCATACTTCGCTATTGAACTAACTTTTCTTTTTTCAAATTAGACAATGCATTTACATATTCAACTAGAACTTGTACAAGTATTACATGCCTATGTTTTCACAATATCTTTTCAGTTATCCTTTGGTAGTATATTCACAAAGGTGTATGTGACAAAGCATTTTTTGGTAGGCCATTACCTAAAACAGCATGCAATTTTCTAGGGAAAGGAAAGAAAAGATGCAGCAGGATAAGCTGCTTAAAAGTATCATTTTTTAAATTCCTACTATATCTCATCTGAGAATGAAAACTCCATAGGAGAAAATATTTTAAGAGCTTCACATTTGGGGTTTGTTTTGGTTTTTTAAAGCCAGAAGAAAAAATGTAATCTGTTTCACTGGACAGTGTGTGTCCTAATGCTTGCATCACTTGTCACTATAAACAAATGTTTTAGAAATTAAAAATTAAAATAAAAACACTAGCCTCTCCACAAAAGCCGTATTCTTCTGTGTTTCTTAATTTTTCTCTATTAGAACTTAAAGCTCAAAATTGGCTCTGCACTACCAAGTTATCATTTAAAGGTTAAAATACAGAACGTAATGCAGAGCTATACATTCAGAAGAAAATACTTCATAGAGACTAAAACCCAAGAAAAGCATAAAATTTTTTAACACAATATAAAAATCAATACTTAATAGCCAACACATAATCTGGATGCAATGAATGAAGCAACAAGCATAATTAAAATATTGCTGATTTTGAAATGAAACACTTCAGTACCAGAGGGATATAAGCAATTTGTAATAAAACAGCCTCAAAGTGTGACCAAAAGCTTCCTCCCTCATTTTTTGCCATATCACAATCCACAAGCATAGTGAGGTTCTGTCCCCTCCTTGCATACACTTTGAAGGAGCAAAGACAGACTCCAGGTCTTTTTGTTTGCATCTCATCTCTGTGTGTCCTCATCTACAAATACATTTGCAAACGCTTTTTCTGTGGGGTTGACTCCATCATACCCTTCATCTAAAGTGGTCTCCCTCTGTCTAAACTGAACCTCAGCCTGCCTTTCTGACAACTTAGAGAAGAGCAGCACAAGTTACAACCACCCTTTTACTCTTTCACTCCACACTTGATCTCAGGTCAGCACTTCTTTTCTCAAGTATCACAGGTACCATCATTCAACATTGACAGGCTCTTTCAAGCCTCTTCATGTGTCTTTCACTCCTGCTATACCCAGTTTTTGAAGGATAACTAAAAAGCTTCTCTGAGACACACTCTCTTCCAGCTTTCATCTCCCCTTAACCCAATCACTTTTGGCATCTCTTCTCTGCCCCTGACAAATGAGTCTTCTCCCACATTTATCTATTCACAGCACTGCTGAAAAGACTCTCTTTAAAGCCCATCACTTTGGCTGCATTCCACTTTCACTTCCTCTCTCTCCATTTTCAAAGAACAAACTTTATTTTTATTACCTTTCACTGTTTATGCCCACTTAGAGAAAGCCAGCCAATTCAACTCCACAAAACTCATGGCAGCAACTGGCAGAAACCTATTCCTCTGTTGCTGGATTTGGTTTCCTCTGGTTTAGACAGTTAAAACAACACAGAGGGTTAGAGGAGAAGAGGGAATGAGGGGTTAAATACACACACACACAAAAAAAAAAGATTACAAGACTCATTGCTAGAATAAGAAATAAGGCAGATGTGTTCAGAGGGAGATGAGAAAGCATGGAGGCTTTGGAAAGCAAACCCTTTGGTTGTCTATGCTTCCTCCTTTCCTATAGGTATCCAGTGTGGGGAAGGGGAAATCTTACCATACTACTCATCTAAGTTGCCAACAACATCTGTTTAAGAGTCAGAATGGTCAACTTGGCAAAGGCACAAGAGTTGTGGGGTAGCTAACAAAATGCAACGTTTCAGATTTTTTAAAAGATATTTTAGTTACAGCTGCCCTGATACCATCTCTGAAGTTGAGAATGAAGTGCAAGTGCAGCTCAAAGCTGACAGCCGGACCAAGAGGCCAACAGCATTACTCTGCAGTCTTGCACTGCTTTCATCTCATGCCACCTACAGAGCAAGGAGAATTGAAAATGACTGACTTTGCCAGCACATCCTTTACTATCCAAAGAAAAGAGGGAGGCATTGTCAGCACCTTCTCTGTAGTGACTAATGACCCACACACCATTATGCTTTTGTCTTGACCTTTATACAGACCAGTTATATGGAAAACACTCCTCATCTTCCAGCCCAAATTAGTACCAGCAAGAGTTAACTTGGTAGACACCAACACGTCACTACAGCTGCAAGCTCTTAGAGACAGCCTTCATTTTTGTGATCCAGGAAGGGAGATATGTTGCAGGGGTTAGGGGAAAGTTGAGGCATATCAACACCATTTTGATCCCATCAGCTCAACATCTTCCTTGTCCATAGCCCTCTCACTAAAGCAATATCCCCTTCTGGTGGCAGAAACAATCACTTTCAAATCAGGATAAATCACAGAATGGCTCGGATTGGAAGGGATCACAGTGGATCACCAGGTCCAACCCCCCTGCTCAAGCAGGGTCAGCCTAGAGCATGTTACTCAGAATGCCATCCAGACAGTTCTTGCATATCTCCAGTGAAGGAGAATCCACAGCCTTTCTGGGCAACCTGTTCCAGTGCATGGTCACTACACAGTAAAGAAGTTCATCCTCATTTTCAGGTGGAACTTCCTGTGAATCAGTTTCTGACATTGGTTGTATTGCTCAGCTGAGAGCAATACTACAGAGAAGAGCCTAGCTCCATTCTCTTAACACTTTCCCTTGAAATAACAAAATAAAAATTAAAAACAAAATTAAAAATTCATTTTCAGGGACAACCAGATCAGTTATATAAAGATGAGTTACATTCTGTAGCATAAAATCACCACTTAGAATTTGCTGCAAGACTCTCTAATAATCCATCTCATAGACTAGTCAACATGGCAGAGCTAATTTTTAGCACTGGCTGTGTTCTGAGGTCCTAAATTTGACACACCATTTTGCAGACTTATAGCAAAAAATGCTGATGACTTATGCCATTTAGAAGATACACTGAGACAGTCCACTAACAAATCTATCCAGAATAATCCCTATGTGATCTGTTCCTACTCTGCAACACCAGCAACTGTTTTCAGTCTCTGCAAGAACAGCTCAACAGAACAGACCATAAGAGTGGGTATGAGGACTAGCGCTCCACACTTTCAAAGCTCTACTTGGTGCTACCCTCCAATCCACACAGTAGTTATCTATGCTGGTGTCTTCTGTCTGGATAACTATTGCTAATACTTTTTAAATCCTGAGGGAAGCAGGAATTGCAAACTGGCAGTTACAGCGTGCTTTTACTGCAATTGGCATATTTTCCATCTCTAGTAATGCTTTTGCAAGTCAGTAGCAGAGCATTTCCAAAAAAGAGCTCTAACAAAACAATCCACATCTGTTCTCTTTCAGCAACACTCTCAGTAGGTCTCTGACTTACTATGGCCACCTGATAAAATTGGACGCGGCACCCTCCCTCTAAGCCCAAAAATCACAATAATAGCCTACACAGCAGCAATATTGGATCTACCCAGGGATCCCTCATACTCTCTGGACATCTGCTCTTCAGTGCTGCTACTCCACAGCCTGAATATCCTGCATCAGTCTGGGCCCACCTACCTTACATGTAGCTGTCGTGCAACTCCTCTGAGTGTCGTTTCAGACTACAGATGGTACCCCTATCCCAGCTGCCATTGCTGAGTCACACTGCTCTGCCATTTGCTCACTTTGAGTACTCATTTGCTAAAACAGTCACAAAGATTGAAAGCTCATCTGACTTATTGTACCCAGGTCTGTTTCGGTATCAGACATCACGTTTTTTTCTTACTTACTGCCAGCTTTGTCACGTCACAGTTGGTCAGGGGCGACTCACTAGAAAAGGATAAGAAACCACACAGAAAGGAGGTTTTACTCAGCCTCACTATTTCAGGATGCTTCCAAAGCACCTGCATGCTGGCCAGAGAGGCCCTTGGTGCACACAGGCAGCCTGGGACCCAGCTGCATTACAGCTGAATGGAGCACAGCTGCATGCAGATATGGCAAGCAACAAACTCACAGAGCACAGGCTTCAACCCAGAGCAGTCACAGGCTAATGCAAGACATTTCCTTTCCAAAAACTGCTGTGATTTGGTTTTTACACACACATAAACAGGAGCAATAATGAAATTTGAAAGCTGATTGCCAGAAATATTTTGCTTCCAACCTTCTAATCCATCTACTTCAACCCGCTCAATAGTACTACATTCAATCCATAAATTAGAGAATTAGAAAATATTAAAGAGCTACAGTGCTAGAAATAAATTAATTTGTTAGATAACAGGCAACCCAACATAAAGGAGACTGACTGTCAGAAAAATTTTCATTCCTTCAGCAATCAGTTACAAAAAGGCATGCAGGTCCAAATCCACTCTCATATTTTGTGCAGAAAATGTTAGGCAAGATAAGTGTTCTCAAATATTATTCAAGACAAGTGACTACCCACCACCACACAACAGTTTTGCAATTAATACTTCTTAAAACAACTGAAGAGAGAATCTTCACTAACTCTGAATCAATTAACAAATAAAAACCAGGAAAAGACAGGATCCCACCTAATCCTCAAATCTCCTTGGTTATAGCAGGAATAGCACTGTCAGGATACAGTGGGTTTTAAGAAAAGGAACTTTCACCATACTGATGCCTCAGCTCACCCCATCATCCTTACATCTGTACATTATAGAGAGGAAATATAGAAGAATATATGAACTTTATACCACCAAATCCAATCATACTTGTTTAGAAATAGTGAAAGACTATTAGAAGTAGTTCAGATAGCAGATGACAAAAAGAACTAAAGACCTTTTTCCTTAAGCCAGAAAGTTTTTATATGAATGCTACTCTGAAGAGGGTTGTCTTTTTTTGCCATCAGAAACAAGTGGATATCTTCATTCTTTGAAACAGTAATTTAATTCTTTGCTGCTTTTAGGTCTTACAAACCAGAAATTCACAACTCTAATTTCAGAAAGTAAGCAGAGGAGGATCTAATTTGAATTAGTTTTAAATTATACAGCCATAAATGAATTAAGTTTATTCAATCAACATTTTCAGGTCACCTTTAAACCTCCTGCTACCAATTCATATGCTAGATTAATTGCTTCAGATTCATCTTTCTTTCCTCTGAAGAGGAAAATGATGAAAATTAAATGCTCTTACATTTCTACAAGATGCAAACACTGGTGCATTAATCTGCAAGCAACTAGCTGACAGAAAGTAGTCAGAGTTTTGAATATACTGGATGTACAAATATACTAGTTGGCCTATGGGTGGGGGCAGTGAACATTGCTGCTGATGTAAAGAATTCAAGAAAAAGAAAGTGTCAGTTCAAGAAAGGAAAGAAGATGAGGAGCAGCACTGGAGTGACACAGTTCTGCCCTAGGACATAACCCTGCCGAAGAGTCCTCTCGTCAGCTGTGCCTGAAATATGTATAATCAATGTGAAGTAAGCCTTAGTTGTTACTCAGTATTAAATATAGTAGGAATACGTAAGTGCAGATTGATGCTAAAATTACAAGAACTTTTTAACACAGATATTTGAGTTGAGATGTTATGCATACAGGGGCTATTTACACACATGGCAATGCTTCAAATGCAGAAGCCTTCTTCAACTCAGGCTGTCAAAAATAGAAGGGAATGGGTAGGAGGAGAGGTGCTCCTCTTTATCAGCAGCATCTTAATTTAAATGGATAAGGTGAAAAGAAAAAAAAAGTATTAAAATGTGCAAGAGAAGGATAACAGTGAATAAGAATTAGATGTTATACTTGATTTTTTCCAAGAAAAAAAGACTTGATATCAAATTCTTTTTATATAAGTCATCAATACAAATCAAACAGAATGAATACTTGGAAAAAAATCAATAAAGATATTTCTAGTGAGAATCACTGTTGTTAATTATTCATGATGAATTATCACAATAAATGTCAAACTCCCAATTAAATGAGCAAGTCTTAAGTCAGTCAGTGCATAAAGACACTAATTACAAAAGTAACAAGTAGCTTTAGTCAACTTTAGGCCTACTCATTTATAAAAGGAAGACTTCAGATACTATTCTGCAGAAAAAAAATGCTTTATATATCCTCCTAATATAAGCAAGGATCAAATAGTGGTAAAATTTATGCATTTCTATTTTTAATCAAATATGTAATATTAGAATGAACAAAAATATACTTACAACTAACATTCTTAATAAAATGGAATTTACCCAGGGGCACTAGCAATAAGACACTTTTTCCTCGGTGTTTCACTCCCCTTGCACTGACAGAGGGCTGATGATCAGAGGCAGCTACTGCACTGGTTCAATAGAGCATTACTCAATATAGCTTCATTGTAAAAGGCTTGGAGATTTTCACCTACCCTATTTGAAATACTCTGTTTTAATTATTTCTACTCCATTTTAATTTTGTGAGAACCAAGTCCCGTAAAAACTAGAACAGTTCAGCTTTTATTAAGAACTACCTGTACTACACTTGTATTTCTTCAACAATATGACATAGTGTTTAAAAAATCCAAAGTTATTCTTACATATGCATTTGCTTTCAAATTATCTCTTGCGAGATTAGTAGGTAGCATCTGCTTTGGAGGAATCTCTAAAGACAAGGTGGATTAACAATTCCTAAACAATCAGTTTTGTTTCAGTTCATCTCAAAGCCTACGATGCATCCTGAGGTTTGATGACAAACTACTGCAACAGCTCCTTGCTGGGCCACTGCTGTTCCTAATTAGCTTTTCTGGAGTGTCAGAACATGAAGCTTCCAGAGATGATGGTCCCTACCATGCTTTTGGCTATGTATCAGTCACTCATTATAGCTTCACAACTTGCTAACTGAGAAAAGAGCACCAGAGAGCTTTAAATTAATAGAAAACAGGACCAATTTCTTTTTGTTGAAACTTTCATCAAATTATACAAAATTTATTTATATGTTCTAGATGCTGAGGATGCTTAATTATTGTGTCACAAGAACAAAATTTTCCTGGAAGAAAGTGAGAGAGAACATGAAGCTCCCACTACATACAGGAGCTTTGATAGAACCACCTACTTGACCGCCCACTCTCCTGGTTAGTAAGTGAAAGCAACTGAATGGTCATTAAATGACTCCAATTCAATTGACTCTAAATTTAGCACTTCCTTCTTGCTTACTAAGCAGAAAGAGGAAAGCAAAAATTTGGAAGGGAAGGGAACTATGCTACAGAGAGTAATAATTACTTTCTATCAAGGTTCCACAATTTTTCCTCCATAATGCATGAGCTGACAGGGGACCAAATTGCTTTGATAGCATACAAATCCCTCTCACAGACTTCTCTTCAGTCTGACTTTTCTTCCAAATGTAGCACTTGTGATTGTCTTCCATCTTATCTGTCTGCATACTAAGAATTGTAATTTTATTTCTATAATTCATCTTATATAGCAGCAACTAAAATGCATAAAATACAAAATAGAGAATAGCAGTGGTGTGTTCTGTCCTACAAGCAAAATGTGGGCACACAGAACAGCAGTTTTTCATCCTAGAGGACATTACCAGCAGTGTTAGCTTTTGATTAAAAGGTCAATATGGATTCAGCCTAGAAGTGAAAATACATTGACTTAGTGCTAAAACATAGCAATGTGCAAGAAAAGAGTTCTCATGAATGACCAAAAAATGAGATCTTATCTACACCATGTCTTTAAGATTTCTTGTGAACTACAAAAGCGTTTGTCTATGTTTATCCCTCCTCTCCAGGAGATATTTTTGTGCTTTGTCCTGTGATGAAAACCAAGTTCTGTCTTTCAGCAACATTATGTTAATACTTTACAATTGGAAAAGTAAAGTATAACAGCTTTAGAGTTTTAGTAGAGTGGGGATTTTTTGGTGTCGCTTGCAGGAAAGGAGGGCATGTTCTAAAAAGCTGACAGAAAAAAAATTAACATTTTAAATGTAAAGGCAACAAGAATAAAAGTGTCCAGGAGCTGTAGCTGTGGCTTAAAACATTTTGTCTCTGGCAGTCAATGATTAGGGAATGAGACAGTCTGAAAAACTTAGCCATTTTGATTTCTAAGGCTAGGAACTTGGCTAATTGAGTAAAGAACACCAAGCCTAATTATGTCCTTTATTAATGAAAATGCATATGCAACTAAAGATTTGTCACCACCACTTGAAAACCATCTACTCTCATGTGCAAATCCCACTAATTACTGAAATCCAGAGTCTTTTTTATTGAAGAGACAAAGCCAAGTCCAGGAAGAACAGTGAAATCTCTCTTAATGAGCATAAACATAAAAGATTCCCCTTTCTAATAAGAAAAACTGTGTTGCTATTATCAAGTAAGTGTTGCAGTTACAGCTTCCTAAGTAACACACACAAAATTAATCCACGCTTCTCCCAAAGTCAGTGAGCTCCTCACTAACTACCTATTAAAGGGATGAAAGTGTCACTGTCACTTCAGCCATGTGCCCATAGCCCTAAGGTCTCCCTCCATGCACTCCTCCAAGGTCTGCCATCTGGTGCAACTACAGAACGTCAGGTTATGGAAAGCAGTGATTTTCAGGCTCACTAAATACAGTCAGCACATCCACACTGGGCAGACAGGGAGTTGCTCTGCCCCAGGTCTACAGCAGAAGCAAGTTTCCCCTGCCAGCACTCTGAGCCACTGTAACTGTGTTATTAACATAGTGGCCAGCCTGAACTATAAAGCCCAGTCTGGAAAAAAATCATATTAGCCTGGCCTGAGCTTTGCACTGGGTCAGCACAGCCCCTGGATAAGAGCTGACATGATGTTCCTCAGGCTTGGAGCATGCTCAGCCATATCTGATGCAAAACACTCTACGGGCATACCCAGTATTAGTCATCTGTGTGGAAAAAAACACAGCAGAGAGCTGTCATCACTTCTGGAAAATGGCCGTAACAGCTTATACTAGGAATTAAAGCAGGAAAAAAAGTTCAGCTGGGATTCAATATGTTAAACACTCCTATCAAAACAAGACAACTTTCAGTGCATAAGATGAAATTGTAAAGCCAGTAAACAACATTAGTTTTATACCACAGCCCAGCCAAAAATGTTTCCATCTGTGGTGACTTTTTGGGATTTGTTTTCCATAGAGAAGAAGTGGAGAAGAAGCCTCAAACAAAAAGCTGTGATGCTTCCTTGCCATGAGGACCTAAGGGTAAGTTTTCCCCCACATCAGCAGGAGAAAAAACCTTAAAACATTTTGCTCAAAGTCATAAAGCATTCTGATGTAGTTTGCCACTTCTGAAAAAAATTAGTCTCACCGGAGCAAAAAGCCAACATAACACAGAGAAATGGCCAGATTTACATTAGCAATAATAACAGTGAAGTGAACCCTGACCTCCTAATACAGAGTACTCTGCTGTCAGCTAAATACCAGATTTATGAACAAATCTTTGGTCAGAACAGTTTTTCAGGTATGACCTAAATTTATACGCAAATCAAGACAACTCAAACTCAATTTAGAAGCAGATAAAAGCCTCGAATAGGTACATTCTACATTGGTTTCCCTAATTAGCAGGCTCACATTTTTGCTCACACCTACAAATCCTCTTGACCTTTTAGAAGGCAAGCTTGACAACATTTTGAACTGAATCAAGAAGAAATAATGGCAAAGGGATTTCAAATCTAGAATTGTATAGGAACAGTTCTAAGTGGAACAAGAGATTTCCAATGTGTTTGAAGAGCAATAAGCAGCATATTAATACTGCAGTCTGGGGTCAATTTCTTGAGCTATTTCAAGAGAAAACAGGTCAGACAAACCAGTATTGTTTGAAGAAGAGACCATGATCTACACAAGTGTTCCAACCAGTTTTAAAACTGGTTAGAATATTTCCAGTGCATAGAGCCCCAAAGGCAACATGATCCATTTTCAGCGGAAATTAAACAATGATATTCAAACTGCTGCTTCTATTGTCACCAGCCAGATATTCCCAAACCCAGCCCTGCTGGATTCATGTCATGAATATAGCGAGACGAAAGATTCTAATGACAAACAATGACAAAATTACTGAACCTGTAAAAGTTCAATGGAAAAGTTACCTTAAAGCATATTAAGCATAGAGAAATAAAACAGTACCTGAACACCTGAAAAATATATTTCATTTTTAAAAAGTAAATGTTACTTCTATATGTGAAAGTAAGAGTTTATCTGTGGGGATGTGGGGCAGGGAGAAGATAAGGCAGGATATGATTGACAACCCTTTACACTGAAATATTCAATTAACAGATTAATAATGCCCTGCTGACAACAGAAAATTATGAAGCATACAATTTTTGGACTTCTCCATGGTTTTAAAAAACTGCCTTTCCATACTTTTTCTAATGTTACTTAAATGACATGTCTAGAACTGCAGCACCTAAGAAACAGTTATTAGAGTGGAGTCTGCACAGTTCACAGTCTGTTGTTCAACTTACTGTCACTACACATCTCACAGCAGATTGTTTCAAAGCAAAGACTACTTTTACAGCAGCTAATCAAATTTCTAAGAAAAAAAAAAAAAAGAAAGCTAAAGTATTTTATGACCATGACAACCCTTGAAGGATACAGAGGAAAAAAAATGCAGAAAAGCAAAGTACACTTCAAATATTTAATTAGTGCATTAGGCCATAATCAAGGTCCACTACATCTTTGTCTTCATACTTATGTAACTAAACCTTTCTAAATAAAATTACATTGCATTCCATTAGGTTGAAGCCCTTCCTTAACCCTTCCATTTCTAGGATACAGAGGAATATTTCATATAAGTGAAGGAATCAGATGAGAAAGATTCAGATTAAGCCATGAAAAAGGTTATGAAAAGTAGTCCTCAGAGGTTAAATAGACAATAATCAACTGATTATTGAAACAATAATCTGAAACAATAATCACTTTAGCATGGCAAGTCTCTACATTTTAGCGTGCACTGTTTGCATGATTAACATCTACTATATGGTGGTATATGAAACTACTTCCAAAAGCAGCTGGAGGAGTTCAGAGTTAAATGATCATACAACAACATTGTCAGTATCACAAACAAAATTTGAGCAAAGATTACAGCACAATTACACCAGCCATGCAAAAGGGTTCACAAAAAAAAAAAAAGTCCAACCTGGAATCACAACAGGTTTGTACTACAGCTCTATTAAACTCTGTTCCATCCTGGCATCATTCTCTGTATTCACATCAAAAGTTTATCTTCTCACACAAAATTCAGCTTGAATAAACCTGCTTGCCTTATATACACTGAAATGTTTTTCAAATTTATATCCATGTTTCATATAATTTAAGTGAAAAACAACATTCATATAAAGTCCAAAAGTTTGACTTACTAGGTATTTTCTCCTACAGATTTTTCAAAATACAGTCTCAATTCCTCAATGCAGGTCTGCTAGGTTCATATATACAAACTCTCAATTTTGAAACTACAAGAAGCCAGGGAACCAATAACTGATTGCTTGCTACAGAACTGACATGCTCCTCTCACACTTATTTGGGGTGTGTAGCTATATGCATCATCTCTTTAGTCTGTAACATAACATGCTTTTTTTAACTAGCCTAAGTCACTGAAAGTGGTTATCACATTTATTTAGGGATACAGAGATGTAACTTCTCAGTAATATTAAGAGATAGCAAGTACTGTCTCCAGTGCTATTGGTAGATATTGCCATTCTAAAAATAAAACCTAAGAACACACAAAAAAACAGTGACACATAATGTCTTCCTCAAAAAAAAAATTAAAAATTCATAAGTTGTTGATAGATGCAACTAGTCTATCTATGGCTGGGCCACAGTAAAACATTTATACTCATTTTAGAGAATAAACTCAATGATTCATTCAGAAGATGCAAACATTGGAAAAACCTCATTTCTAAAACCAACACACACTTTGAAGCCTGCTTGTGAAACACCAGAATGCTTACTTCTGAATTCAAAGGCTCATCTGAAAAGTGAAATATAGAAATAAAACTTTAGTAACAATAAGCTGCTATACTCTGAAGGTCATTTCCTCTTCTTAGCAGGGGACAGCAGTGGTTCAAGGAGACAGATTGCCTGGAGGGATAAAAATGCATTCCCTATCTTCCATTAACATTTTTGCAAAACCTGCACTCTTATCAGTAGCTCTTGATACTGGCTGACTCCAAGACCTCAAAATAATTGACTGGAAGCTATGTTGAAAGAGTCGTGTTGTGTCAGCTCTGTGATAACTGACCAAAGGGGGAAAGAGGGTTACACACACAGCACAGACTGGGTTACAACCTATGACTCATTAAGAAGCTATTCAGCACTTCCAGAACAATCCACATGAGAGGGGAAGAAAATGGATGTCTTTTGAAAGCTAGGATTATACTGCCTTACTGCACTATTGTCACTCGAGCCTTGTACGATAGCCAGCGATCTTCTTTCAAGTCTATTCGACCTGGAATTGTTGAAGATTTTTTTGGGAACTCGTAGCAACGATTCATGACATTCTTAGCAATGACTGAAAAAAAAAAAAACAAAAAAAAAAAAAAAAAAAGAAAGTGCTCAGCAGCAACCTAATATGCAACCCTCTACACAAAACCTCTTTAGCTGCCCATGTGGTCACTGGCTCAGCAGTTAGAATCCAGGTAAAAACTAGGCTTTACCAGCTCCCTGTATTTTCAAGAGCAAGTTTATTACATTCACAGTCTTCTATCACTGGATGATTTTAACTTAAAACAGATTTTCTTTTTTCTTTGATCCAGCTCAGTACTCTGGAGTTTTCCAGGCAGACATCTGACCTAGAAGATAAATGAGCCAAATAGGCTCACAGCAGGCTGAGTGCAAGCAGCCACCTCCCACTGGCCATACCTTAGGATGCACCTGGAAAAAGAAAACAGCTTTGGTTCACAGAGTCAAATGGCACAGATTGCTTAAGTAAGATGCTTTTTTGTTGTTGTTGTTGTTGTTGTTATTCTTGTTTACAAGCCACAGTACTAATCCTCTTACTGAATTTCAATTCCTTCTATGAGATTCCATATTCTTGGTTCCGATTCCTAGAAGAGGGTTTTTAGCCTGGTCTCTGGAATATATCCTAAGTATTTAGGAGGAAAACTGCACACAGAAAACTAGCCCTGATCATGTCTTATTGCTACTGCTCATATTTTGACTGGTTTCAATAAAATAGCTTCAACAACTATTCTGCAGCTTGAACCTTGATATAAATCCAATGCCTTACTGCTGAATTGCATATCTCAAGTCTAAAGTAAGGATTTTACATTAAAGCAGCATAAGAACAATCAAGGCCAGAGCTTTAAATATAGATAAGCCTGTATGAGTGCCTTTATATGTATCTAACTGACAGATGGGTATCAGCCATACACACTGATACACACATTCATGCATTTCCAACTCACACTTTACCATCACTAATAGAGCTTTAAGAGCTATGGGGCAGAGCCAAACAAGGTTCTACTCACTCAATAAAATCACCAATTCCAATTATCATCAAAAAGAACAGTTAATGGTAACAAGTTGCAAATAACATTGAGTTCAATGACAAAATGTTTACAGCATGTCTCTCTAAACATTATTGAGGTGTGACTAAAATTCAGAAGACAAACTCTCAGAATATCTGAGGCAATTCAGTGAAAAAGAAGAGCGTTCAAGATCCAACACATGCATTCAGTCACTGATTGACTAGTGCATTTGTGATGCACTCATTTTAGCAATTAGGGTGGGAAGTCCATTAATACACTACCCATTAAATAACGATCTGTAAGCCTAATGGTTAATTGGAATTTTAAAAAAAAGGAAAAAAAAGATCTTTTGTGGATGGCATTGTAATTCAAGTGAGCATGAACAGGAAAAATACTGAACATGTTACATAGTCAAGATACATTTTATCACATACAGTTGAGGATATAATAATTTTGGGTTACTTTTCTCTTTTAAACGCATGCCTACTGAAAAAGTACAATTCAAATTCAAGAGCTGCACTAACACCCAATAAAGCTATTTTTGAAAGCCTAAAATTGTCTTTAAATACTTAGGGCAAGTTTTATAAAGTTTTATAAAACACAGCAAGATCACAAGATTCCTTTGTGGGTATTTAAATAGTCAGCCAGCATGCCAAACACTTTTACCAAAAAAGTGCTCAACAGTAACCGGTACAGATGTTCAGTATTCATTTTGCATTGATATGTCTTTATGCAATCTGCATTATAGATGAGAATTGGCATGAACAAGCAGAGTAAAGACAAAGCCAATAAACATTAACACTGTTTCCCGCGCTATGGGTGATTATACATCAATACCACAGTAGTAGTGTGATTCAGGAGGTAGAGGATAATGAGGATTTGCAGTGCTGCACAGCTGCATACAGCACCACTTTCTCAAACCCCTGCCCCTCAGGCCCCTGCCTGTGATTGTGCCCTTCCTCTTTTGGGCCCAAGGAACACCACAGTCTGGGGGTAAGGGATGCTTGCTGTCCACCTCCCTGGAAAAAGCCCTGAAGCAAAGTACAGGCACTATACCTATGGTCCCAGTGGTGAAGTTTGCTGTGTGCAGAGCCTGAAGACTACATTAGAATGGAAAATAGAGAAAAAAACCCAAAAGATTCCTTACAGCCTTACAGGGCTTCCTACCACAGCCTCAAGGTTACCTGCATCACATGTTCACCCAACTCCTATTGCCTCCTCACCCAGCAAGGATGGCAGCAGCTCAGCAGCATACATAGTATTAGCATTGTGGAACACTCTAACCCAAAAGACACCACTGTGGCCACACAACAGCACCTCACATATACTCAAAGGAGCTTGATAACAGCAACTGCACCTGGAAACCAATCAACGATTTCATTTATTTCTGTGGCTGAATAATCAACATTCAACACTTACATTTAGCTCTGAAGAGCAATGCAGAAAAATGAAGGTGCATTTAAGCCAGCCTATTGTATCTAAGAATATTTACTGTCAATTAAAAGTTCATTGGAAGACTACCTCACATCCCCTTAAAAGCATGAAGACCTTCCCAACAATTTCTGTTCTGTTCCGGTTCTCACAGGTTAGACTGTCTCTCTGCAACATACTAGCAAAGAGAGCCCTGT
>VXBC01005897.1:872635-926125 GCA_013399945.1 Ploceus nigricollis | reverse complement strand
CCATAATAAATAACAAGTGTAACTATGTAACACAATGTATTTCATTTAGAATTGACAAAAAGAGAGAAGTATTCCAAGTGGCTACTCGAGTATAAAATAGTATAGGAATAGACAAGCAAAGATGATAATCTGATAAAGTCGTATGGGACAGAAAAAACTATACAAGTTTGAAGGCAATTGGAGGAAATACAGGGAAAGAGCACAAAGTACTAAAAAGATTATCTTTGTAACAAGGAACAGAGTAAAGCCATTACTGCCAATGTGGACAGAAGGAGGGAAAAAGGTAGAGGGTGGATGGTCGACCTCAGAGATTTTCAGTCTGTATAAAATCAGGACTGCAGTTCAGTGCAAGTCTGCTTTAAAATGATGAATTGAAAAAAAAAAAAACCAAAAAACAAAAAACACACACCTAGTATGGATCTTGGAACTCACAAGCTAAGTCCAAAGGAGGCATCCTTATTTTTATATGCAGGGAGAAAAAGCAATACTCAGAACATTCATGCCAACAGGGTACACCTGAACCTTTGCATTTTGCCACTCAAAATTATTTTGAAAGCTCACCATAGCTTCATGTCTATTAGAAAATACTGTAAGCACACAGTGTGTAACACAGACACAGCAAAGAAAATTTTCACTCTTCCAGCAAACCTAAATATTAAGCTAGCAAGCATGAAATTTTTTTCATTATGATTTTTAATATATCTGAACATATATTTTTTTTAATCCAAAAACCAGCTAGAAGGAAGAGGAACTACCAAAGTGCAATTGGCAGGAGCTCTTGAGAGAATATTAAGTAAAAGAAAATAATTTTTTTTTTCCTATACTAAGAAATTAAAATAGCATATTTCTTCATTTAGCAAATCACCTTTGTTCTGAAAGTGCCCTCCCATTTGTCCTTACAGAGTAATAGATTAAATTTAAGGGAGGATGTAGCCCTGAAACAAGGATAAACAGTACTGGGGATCTAAACCTCTTGGCTCTTAAGAAAACAGTTTCTCTGCATGATGAACCACTCCTTCCCCTATTGTAAGTTTCTACTACCTCAGCATGATCTAGGGTAGCGTTTTGCTTCACATTTCCTTCCCAATGACTATGGAGCTCCACTCAGGGTGAGCGCCAATACACACTGGACACCTGTAATTTTTAATACCCTTTTTGGGGAGGCACCCTGGTCTAAGGTTGCAAGCACTGGAGCTATGCCAACAAAAACTCATGCAGAAATGCTGGTAACAGCTGCAGAGCCCTCCATAGTCTCACCAAGTGACCAGACCAGACTGGAGCTGAGAAGGAGAATCCACAATTCCAAACTACCCAGAAAAACCAAGCCAGAAGGTTTCAACAGCCTCTTCTGCTGCTGTAATACCAATTTGCAGCCTGGGCTTCCCAAAGGCTTTCTAGATGCCTCTGTGCCAGGGAAGGCAGCTGTGAGTGCACAGCACCCCCCTGGCCTATCCTCAGCCACTCCCTCCACCATCCATGTGTGGCCTGTAAATTTTCCTTCATAAGGGACTGCCACCCCACACTAACTGGTAGAGAAAGCAAATCATGCAGGCCTAGATTTTATCTATGACGATTAATCCTAGAGAAGCCCAAATTCCAAGTTACTGAAAGTGCATATACTTTACAGAGCTCCAAGCAAGAAGAGAGGCTGTAACCATGCAATGTTGCACTATGCCAGTCACGTGCAATCTGACAAGCACAAGCATTGAGAAGTCTTTAATATAGATAATAAGTAGCAGAAGGCTGGTATGTCTGCATGAGAAAATAAATTGGCAGCCCATCTATTTAAATGCGGTTAAGTTTCAATTTAAACTAAGTTACATGGTTTGAAATTAACCACATTTCATGATCCTCAAGTTATGCCGTCACTTATTCCCATCACCTTTAACACCTGTAATTGTGTTGTAAATGTAATTGTAAATGACCAAAGGCAAACCAAAAGAAGTCCAGCAAGATCTTTCAGAGAAGCCTTGTTTTACTTAACATACAAGAGTCTATTCTACATTCAGATTGTAGAATCTGAATCACACAAATTTGGTGGAAGATTTTCCACATCACTTCAAATGACTAGATTTGCACATTCCACCTTCCACAGTCGCTGTTACATAGATTTTTACTTCAAGTATACTTACTGCATAAGAGGAAGCCGTGTGATTTAAATGCTTTCTAAACAGAGTTCTATAAGAACAGTCTTAGGCCACACAAAATTGATCAAATGACATGAAAAGCATCAAGAGGGCTGGCAGAGGAGAGCAGGTGTTTCACACACTAGTCTCTCAGCTTGTTCACCCTATTAAAATTATGTTCTATGCAAAAAAAATGCTACACTATATTGTAAATGAAGGAGATGACCACACGTCCACTTTTAGTGAATCATCACACTAACCTGAAGTTTGTGAGAGCACACAGTCTCAGGCATAGATTCACTCTGCTTCCATAATCCATACTGCAAACTGTGACCTCACCTGTATGGATCCTTCTCCACAGTTCCTATATTGCTACTCCATGAACCTCATCTCTGCTGGTCCTTTCTTATAAGGTTCCCAGGCATTACAAGAGCAATAAGACACTATGATTTTTAGGCGACTCTAGAAACAGAATGGAAATTCCCAAATCCTACCATTTAGCAATATTTATTATGAAATGTATAATTATTTTCCTGCCTTAATTTAAGGATTGGAATTCATATAGGCTACTTGACTAGCAACACATCACAGATATGCTCTGAGATACACACACACACATACACAAACAAGCTTTCAGTAACCAGAGACAAAAGGCCTGGCTAGACCCAAGGCTGTTTAAACCAATACTGTCCTACCCCATCTCCACACATAGTTTTCCTCAGTCATCATCGTGCCTCCAAATAATACCCCTTGTCTAGAGCAGTTCAAAAGCAAGCAAGCCAATTCCTGCCATTGAACTCTGCAGGAGAGACAGGGGAAGGCCTGACTCACTGCCACCCACCACAGGAAAGGTGAAGCTCTTGCTGCAAACCATTTTCTCCTCAGTTCCTGTCAACTTCCTTGGCCTCCTCTGTTTCTTTCCACTTCTCTAAAAACAAGCAAACATATTGAATCACAAATATATCAGGAAACAGAAGTAACCAGGTAGTCAAGAAGACTGTTTCTCCCCCTAGGGAGGCAAAATCACTAGACTAGCATTAATGATAAGAAAAACTGTTGATGGGGCACAGAGAAAACAAGCATACAGCAGCAAGCATGCAATCCCTTTTTCCATCATCAACTCAAATTTAAAGCAAGGCTGAAGTGGTTGAGTGTTCCACAACTCACTGAAATTTGAGTCACTTAACGAAGTCCATCACTGCGGAGAACTAGCGAAAATGCAAATACTGCTTCCTCCTTATGTGACCACATATGTTGACTTAAGAGGTGGAGAAATCAATGTGAACCAATTCTAACTGGAAAGGTTTAGTGACTTACTTCCCCACCGGTTTCAAACAGCCCTCTGAAATTCCGCCAGGAAATACATATAGATGAACATTTGGCACGTTTGCTATTAATTCAATTTAAATTGTTGAGAGATATTGTCTAAAAGCATGTTTTTTAAGAAGAAAAATCCTGAATAGTTAGGAACAGTTTTGTTCCAATGTTCCTCACAGAGAGGAAGAGGGGAAGGAACAATCACCAGCAGGGCGGTCTCACTTCTAATTTTAACAAAAGCTAATGTAAGTCAAGAAGACTGCACTGACGTGTTTAGACAATTTTAGGCCCTTCAAAACAGAAGGAAGATTTTCTTTAAGAGAATTTTGAATGAAACAGCTATGTAAAGATAATTAAAAATGTGCTTATTTGTTGAGCTGAATTAAATACCAACTTGCACTGCTGTATTCCTTTCCACCTCCTTCACCGTCTTTCTTCTCTGTTAATAAGTGAAACCAACAGATGGAAAAGAACTTTTAAAAACAGTTTTTCTACGTACTCTGGAAAAGGGCAAAAGCATTTGGTTTTGCAATATAGGAGATGATATAAAAAGAATATGAAAAATGCAAAAAGCCCTCAAAATGTGAACATGTGCAATGTTGCGCTTTTAAGCCACTCTTACAGAAATCTGCCACTGGCCAAAAATAGCAAGAACATCACTGTAAACTACAGCCATTCAAACCATGATTACTATACTCTACCCATCCATCAAGCTGCTCCAACACAAAATATTTGGAAAATGGAATGCATCATTCCAAAGACAAATCTTAAATAAATTTAATCTGCACGGATACTTCCACAGGTTTAAAGTGGCCTTGGTTCACACATTAAACATTTGTTTAAGAAAGCCTATTAATACCAAGTGAGCACATGCAAGGTTAAAGTACTTCATTGTTTGTTCAGCCTCAAGCTAACACACATAAATTAAATTACAAACTTCCTTTTGTCAAGTCCTGAGAATATTTTAAGATTTCCATAAATAGGTATACCCACTTTTAAGACACTATGAAATTGCTGTTAAAGCTCCTAAGGAAATACTGACATCCTGCCAGTGACTAAGGATGACTGGAAACTCAGCATGCAAAGGGAGCAGGGGCAGTGAGGGGAACAAGAGCAGGAGGTGGGGGGAAATGCTTACTTACTTTTCTGTGTTAGAAAACTAGGCAGTATTTTACCCTGAGATCTTGCAAGACCAGATTGGTTTCTTAAAGTTTCTCTTGGCAAAACCTGACACTTTTATATTACTTCTCCCTCCCAGCCCAAACTTCTTTGTAATCCCTTTCACATTCACTGTAAATCTGTGATTTCTGTAAATCTCATTGCTTTTCTTTTCCCTGCTGATTCATCCTTCTTTGTTCTCTATTCCAGACACCCTTACCTATGAATTGTCCTCTTTCTATTTCTGTCTCAAAAAATCTTGTTGCCCCAGTTGTCCAAAAATCTGGCTGGGATCTGCCCAAAATGTAATAATTCCACTCCATTTCCTCAGGGCACAAAAAAGTACATGTGCTACCTCATCACACAGTTTCCTTGCCATCCATCAGTTGTTCTTAATTTATGAAATTAAATTAATTTTAAAGTGTTATGAACACTTTAAAACCCAATTAAAATGAAGGTCTGGGATATGCAGGTGTCCTGTGACACAGCCATTCACTCTAGCCCACTCCTTCAGTAGTGTTTCTCAACATGTCACCCACAAAGTGGTGGGGTTAGAAAGAAGAGTCCAACAGACTCGTGAAGAACGAAATCACTCCCAACTACTTTCAGCACATGCAGAGATAAAAAACCACATGATCATCATCATTGTGATAAGATGTTTTTAAACTCCAAGAATTAATTTCTTTACCCCACAGCTGACCGACTACACATGTTTAAAACAGGCCAGATGTTGCACTAAAAGGCTAAGTCACATTTGTATACCATAGAAAGTGTCAATGTCAAGGACGGAAGAAGGGCATCAACACACCTGGTCTGGCCTTCTGGTTTTAATTTTCCCCTGATGTCTTAAAATTACTACAGAGGAGGGGGTTTGGGTGAAAAAAATGCCTTATGTAGAAAACATGAATTTGTTCTAAAACAGAAAAAAAATCAACCTCCTAAACATATTTGTGTTTTAAAACCGGAACAAATCAGATGGCTTTGCCTATTTGGACCTTGTAGATTTTTTCAGACATCTACCTAAGATCATAAGCAGATGGTTTCTTCCACATTTTTGCAACAACTCTTTTACCCTTTCCCATTCTCTTGCACTGTTGCAGGTCCCCAGACAAGAGAACAGCACATAGCATTGACAGCTTCCCAAAATGAGAGCTACTGCACTGCTTTAGATAAAAGGAGTTGTTTCAGATTAACACACCACCATCCCTGCTATCCTTTTGAAATACAATAATCCCAGAAGTTTACTAGCACAGTATATTGAGTGAATCAAAGCTGACTACTCAAAATTCTTAAAATATTTTGTCATGGGACAACAGAAGGCAGAGTCAACAGCCTATTTGAGACATAGTAACAGCAAAGCTTCCCTCTTTTTTCTTTTGAGATACACCTTTAAGAGCAAATGAGAATAAAAAAAAAAAAAACCTAAAAAAGGGGTAGATACCCCTAAAAAAGGTTTCACTTTAAGTCTGAACCACGCTTTAAAGACATGAGAGATATATCACAAGTCTTTTAAAAACACCTTAAATTATCTCTTATGCAGTTATTCCCAGTCTATTGAGGAATTTCTGCCAAAGTAGGTAATTCTGATGGATTTATAGAATGAGGACATCTGTAAATTGAAAACTCCTAAATATTTTTAGCTCTCCATATGCTGATGTAAGGATGCTGTATAACACGAGCAAAAGCATGTCCAAACCTGCCAGCTGCAGTAGATGACCTCCAGCTTTCTGGGGCTGCCCTGGCCTCCAAACACATCTCAGCTAACCTGAGCAAAGCTGCACAGGGACACAGCAATTTCTGTGAATCACACTTAATTTAAATCACTTCCTCCAAAGGAAAATAAATTTATCTAGAAAGTTGCTATCATGACTGCAATTTTGTCCTCGCATTAAGAGGAGTGGGGAGGAAGACTCAGAAAGTAGAGAAGGTAAGCAAGGTAAACGTATCAAAAGTAATTAAACAGAAATGTTTGTTCCAAAATAGCTTGTACACATATTTAAGAGCAAGCAATAGCTACTGAAAAGGAAATGCATTGTCTTCAGCCAAGGGCTAAGACACAGCTTCAGTGAATGTTTCCAGTAGTTATCTCACGCACACACACACTCCCCAAAATAATCCCTGTATTTAAAGATAAAAAAGACATTAAATAAAAACGACTCTGGAATTGCCCTTCAGTATCTCTAAACTCTTGTTACATTGTATTATTTACAAAGTGATGCATTTGTCTTTTGAAAAAGACAGCCAGGGTGTTTGTTCCCCACAAGCTGACAGTTGGTTTCACATTTGTGCCAGGGCAAAGAGCATGGCATAACAAAATGCAGAACAGATCAACTTCAGGACAGCACTTCAACCTTGAAAATTTGCCTAAAATTTTTTTCAGTCTGTCAAAGCAGACATCTGGGTCTTTTACTGAACTAAATAAAAAAAAACCACAGATATATAATGTTTAAATCAAGAGATTCGATTAAGCTCAGATGGGTTTGCAAGGTGTGTTTAATTAATAGCCAAGGATTGATTCTGATCTCTTCAGTCTTTGCATTTTGCCTCTCACTGAGCTCATTAACTCAATGCATAAAACAGCTTCCATAACCTTATTCGGCCTTGTTCAACAAGCAGTGGTGGAGAAAACACCATAATTCAAAAGCAGAAGTGCTGCACAGTTGCACAGAACCTACTCTGGTCCACAAAGTATTTGTGTCTGCAACAAGATAAGCCTCTAGTCCATACACTGTCAAGCAGGAAAGGTAATGCCACTGAACATCCTCCTGTACATCTGAATATTGGAGAATTCAAGCTCAAAAATAGCTTTTTTCCCAATCTAAAAGGGATCCAAAACTGACAGTCTTGTCAAATAAAAGTATGTTTTTATTCACGAAAATCTTCACTTGAAAAATTACACACATTAGGGCAGCAGAAAATAAAATTCAATAGCTGAAAGAGGGACACAATTTTTTATAAACTAATACATATCTAGTAAAAAGATAGGCATTCTGAATTTGTTCTGTAGTTTAAGAACAACACTGATGAAGTGAGGGGCACAAGTAACCTCCCTGAGATTCACCACAACTTGTTAGGATAGTACCTGACAGGGAACAACTCTGTTATTCATCCTTCTCAATGCCAGAAGAAGATGCAATAAATATATCTTTTAATTTTCCAATAGACTTCTTACAAGTAAAAGTGAACATAACCACTATGTCTCAAGTTTCTATCCTCACAAAAGAAAGGCAAAAGAAATCTACATCCTCCCACACATGATTTGTATTTACATAAAATTATTTTTATATGTACACTACATAGAGCACAAGTATGGATATTTTAAAAATAGATACGCGCCCACGTATGTATTTATGCACACACACGGACTCTTGTTAAACCAAAAGAGGAGCTGACAGGAATGATATTTAACCTAAATCCAACCATCTCTCTCTTTGATTAAAACTAGGTACCTAAATGTCAGCTTCGGTGTTAAAACCTTTTTGAAAGGCAGGAATTAAGTGAACTTCCATAAATATCCATAACATATTATTACCTTATATATAATTCCTTGGAAATGTAGGTTTTTTCCCTCCTGAAATACCATTCTTATCCTTTTTCCTCCTCCTTAATTTGTTTAATCCATAGTCCTTTTTGAAGGAATAATGCAGTCAAAGTATAGATGAGTGGTAAATTCAAAAATCTTCTTCCATTGCCTTTGAGTGTTCTAACCTGCCACACTTGCCCAGGAACAAGGTGTTCAGGGAACACAGCCAAGACAATGGAAGTAGGCAGCTGGCAGCAGCGAGAGCAAGGAGCTGCGGTTCAACCCGAAGGCTGCTCCTGGGATCCTTTGGTCCCTTTGCCTGTTCAGGAGTACTCAGAACTAGATGAAATATTCTTAGTAAGTGGTGCCGAGAGGTTGTACCCACTCAGGTGTGCTCATTCGTCATTCCCCATGGCTGCAAGAGGAAATGAGGTTATGATGGTGGGAAGTTCTGTAACAATGGGAGTTGCCTAAAAGAAGTTATGACCTGCGCTCACGCAATGGACACCCAACTGATATTCATAATGCAGGGACTTCATGAAAATCATTTATCACCATGTTTTCTCAACCATTTTTAATGGAAAGACTACTAAATCTTTTTAGAAAAAGCAACTAACACCCCCACCCCCCAAAAAAAACCAACCAAACAAAAGAAAAACAAACAACCAAAAGCCACGCTGTATAAACTAGTGCCCTAATGGTTTCATTAACAGCCAAACAATGTTTAGGACAAGCCTTTTGCATTCCTTTATTGTTTTTATCCTCCCCCTCCTGCATTCTTTCCCTTTGGATGTAGGTACATTCTTTGAGGGAAGCGTGTAAGTCACCTTGTAGATTATCATTACCTTCTGGTGTCCTTCAGACTACAAGCTGGGGCAAGGGTGGTGGTGCAGGGGGAGAATAGTGGAGGTCAGAATCCTGTGGATATTCCTGAAGCAGTATTTTAATACAGACCACCACCAAAACACAGCCCTCTCCAACCACCTCCTCTCCCAGGTAAGAGGATGCAAAAACAAGATTTGTGAAATAAGGCTCAAATTTCAATTTGAGGGATATTTGGGGTCTTTTTCATGAAAAGGAAAAAAAATCACAGCACATTGGGAGACTTTATATACTCTCTCCTTCAAGTAAACAGATAAATTAGATGCTCTGAACACAGGCAGAAGCTACCACTGCACAACAGAAAGCAGCTTCTATCAGCAAAGGCAAATAAAACCAATGTAACAAACCTAACTGCTTCATGGGAAAAAAGAAAGAAAAATATCAGAAAAAAAAAATCTTCAGTGCAAATGCTTTTGCCACGTTTTCTACTCACCAATACCAGGTCCTTTATCAAATATATCTAAGAAACCATTTTTAACCAAACCCTCAAGAAATCAGAATGACTAAGTAATTGATAGATGAGATCCTACTCATTTAGGGTCAAAACATGAAGACCTGGGATTAAAAAGCAATTATGCCTGTTATCTTTCCATAAGCAAGTAAAAGTAATTTAAAGGACTTACAAACTAATGAACAAGAACTGAATCTTGATCCAGTTGTGGATGTATTTTCTCCCAATATAACCACTTTTCCTCTCTTCCTGATGCCATTCCTTCATTTTTCCACCATTCTCATTTAGATGCTTTCTTTTTTCAAGCTGTGCAAGCCATATTTAATCTTGTTTATTTCTTCTAACTTTTATTTACAATTGGTCCTGCCTTTTTAAAATATCCCAGCCAAAAATAAGCCAGAAACAAAGATGAAAAGCAAACAAGTTCAAAACCCAGAACATGTGGAGGTCAGTCAAGAACAGACCTCCTACAGACCCTCGTCATCCTCCAACAGCCTCCCAAGTGCTCATCAAGGAAGGAAGATTTTTTTCCCCCATTGCTCCAAAGAGATACGATCACCATTAACCAAGAGAAGAGAATGTCTGTTTTTGATTCCTTCACTCTTCCAGATCAGCTTGGTAAAATTGTTGAAAAATAATTCAACAGAGTATTTTTTCCCTTATAAGCCACACAACAAACAAAAATATAAAGAAAAAATAACTGCAATTGGGAAGGAACTATTAGACCCATACACTTCATACATTTGTATTAAAACATTCTAAGCCCTGCCAATTTAAGAGACTCTTCTTCTACCACCTACAACTACTTCCTTTTATCTTATCAGAAAAATAGCTCTTCACCGCTGTAGGCTAATTACACCATCTGTTTAGCCCCAGTGCAGTAACACTGAGACATGGCACATTAATTCCTTAACTTTCCCACATGGAACTGCCTTGTGTTACCCTCATACTCAAAAAGACATGGGCTGGGCAGAATGAAGGGGGGGAGGGAGGTGGAAATCAACCTCACAGTTATTTGTATTCCCTCTTCCTCCACCACAGCTCTGCTGTCAGCCTTCACAGGGATTTAAGCAATCTGACAATTTCTCGCTACCTCACCTCAGTACAATAGTGCCACTTGTCAGGATCAGCAATGAAAAACATCAATCACAGGCGCACACACAAAGTAGGAGGCAGAATCTATGCATCTACTCCTAGTGGTATCCAGCAAGCTGCCTCTCTTCACAGTGGTCAGAGATCACCGAATCTCAAGTTAGAGCCTTCCTTGGGAAACCAGGAGATACACAGCCATGCACTAAAAAGAAGGATTTCTCCAATATTTGAAAAATAGAACAACTCCCCCCTCCACCTCTCTAAAGCAATCACATCCTGTCCCATCCAACAGGACTAGAGACAGCACACTAACTGGCACCTGTACCTCACACTACCCAGTATGGACCACACACACTGATGCGCTGGGAGACACCATCATAAGATCCCTAAATCCTTCTCTTTTTCTTCCTTCTCCCAGCCCTTTAAATAAGGCAGACCATTTATGAAAAAATGCCATTTGGAATTCTTTACATATGTTAGTTACCAACTAAAAATAAAACAGTGACTTTGGGGGACAAACCCTGTCTGCACAACTGATTTGGACAAGTGGGCAAGAGCAAATGTGTAGCGAGGGGATGCAGAAGGCAGAAGGGCAGTCACCTCTGCGTGGCAGCAATTACAAGCAGCTACATACATCAGCCTTTTCAGCCAGAAAACCTTCAGCAGAAAGGGAACACTTCTCTGCATCCTTGGAACTTGTAAGAACTCTCTTGTATATCTCTTAAAGTTAGAAAACTTGTTCCTAGCTGTGATTGCATCCAGGATTCTTCATATTTCCTTTCCCTCTTAGAAGCATTCCTGTTTTTCTAATGAGGTGATACAAAGCCCTGTAAACTGACATGTTCCAGTTTAGAAACTGTTTTCAATAGGAAAAAATACTGCTACTGATAACCACTGAGAGTACACCAAAGGTGAAAGGAAAAATCCTTTGACATTTAACATAATTTTGCATTGCTCAGCCAGAGACATTTATTAACAGTTATTTATAGATTCATGTTTCTGCTCTGTGTCACAGGCTTGAGCTTTATCCTTTTTTTCTTTTTTAAACAAGGCACGGTGGAAGCTGTAAAGGAAAGAGACAGAAATAAGGGAATGCTTCATCCTACAGATTGCTCAGTAAGATACTTATATCCATCTATAGAACAGCAAGGGCACAGGTCACAGGGAAAAAATTGTGACACAGGAGGAGAAATAACAGAAGGTGAATTGATTACAGTCAATATCTCTGCCCTTGGCTCACAACAAAAATGAACACCAGGATATGTGGATGGGATAGGGAGCAAAATAAACTACCATATCCTTTCTTTTGTAAAATACTATGCTTTTATCTTTGCTTATCATTTCAAACTTAGAAACAAAGTACACATCTATTCTTCATATTGCACACAGAAATTAGAAAATTTTCGTCACTGTATTTCTCCTGACCTTTTTAGTGACAAAGCTACTCAGAAAAGGAGCAAGAAAAATTTTTTTTTTAATTTAAAAAATAAAAAAAGGAAAAACTAAAAAGAAAAAGAATTTACTTATATTAGGTAATCATGAGTAGAGAAATGGTAAGCACTTGGTCAAAACCATACAGGTTTCATCCTACAATTCAATAGTGCCTTACACCAATCCTGCCTATACAGAGCAAACCTTAGTACAGCCACAGCTCAGGGAAACCATCTGAGGAGTGGGCTGGCTCAGATTCAGGGACTCTACACAATAAGGTCAGGGATACACTGTGCAAGACACACTTCATGAAGCACTGTACTTGTTTCTATTCTCTGAGGCACTTTACTATCATGGAGATAAAAATTTGGAGTCAAGCATGTCAGTGCTATGACAGCCGTATCTGTGCTTCCAGCTAATGGAAAAGTACCAAACATCAACACCAGCCCATAGAGCAGAGGCTCTCCCATGACAGCTGTCACTCAACATGCTCCCTTCCCACTCACGGTCAACAGCAAGGCCAGGGTAAGTGACTAGGTAACTTTATTAACCAGGTAATCCATTAACTTAAATCATAGAGCAGAAAGTACAATCTGCAGAAAAACAATTTATCAATTCCTTTCCAAAGTCACTTTGATACCCTAAGCCTGAAAATTTTGCCAGACAAACCCCAATTGAAAGACAATAAATTTTGCAAAAACAAGTGCATTCCATAATATAAGAGAAATTCTACTAACCAACCTATCACCTTCCCTTAGCTTTTTAAAACACATATCTTTATGCTTAAGATGTGAGTGTAAACAAAATATTTGTATTTTACTAGTAAAGTAAGAGCTGTGTTTGCTTAAAAGGTAGGTCCCTGCAACAATGCACCTTTCCCATATGTACTGCTTACCCAAAGAGTCCACACACAACTCCTGTACTTCAATATATACCTGGTACAAATCAGGTATCCCAATACTGGTAATGCAGGATGGAGGGGGAAAATTCTATATTGTCATTCAGATATAAATGAACGAAGATGGGTTTGTCATGGCATAAACTGTAGCTCATTAAACCACAAACAAAAATAGCTTTAGTTTTATATGAAGAAAGGAATTTATGACTTGATGAGAAACAAATTGCCAAAAAACCCCACTGCAAACTTGCAACCTAATTAAACACCTTCTGTTACACATAGCATGAAAATTACCACCACTGCTTTTTATGACTATAAAACCACTCTTCCTTCTAACTGTTATTTACCTCCTGTTGGCCAAGTGCAGTATAATGCCAGCATGCACCCTCCAGAATTTCCCTAAATTCCGACAGACAGAATAGATCTGTGCAATGCCAGTCTTGAACAGGCTTGCAAAGAAACATATCTATATCCCCAAAGAAAGGGGGATTGTTTCTGAGTGGCATACAACTTTGACATTAAAAAAGCATTGTCAATAACTTAATTGCCTTGTTGTGTCAAGTGCAATACATACAATCAAAGGTTAATGACGTAGACCGTTTCCCTCACCCCAGAAGCTCACTGGAGGAGTCAGACTCCAGAAAGATGTCTCCCTTGGAACATCTGGCAGTCACACAGTCAGATTAAGTAAGTATACACGGAATGCTGAGCACCTCTTTAGAATTTCATTACCTCCCTGGCACATAGTACCATTGTATCACATACAGCACTTAATCTTGCACTTCTAAAGTATCAAAGCATTCACTAACATTTGAAGTTATTTAAAGCAGAACTGTAAACTCTTAAAGTAGGTAAAATATTTCAACTGTACATGTTTAATGTAAAGAACCAGAAAACAGAAAACTAGAGAAGTATACCAGCAGTCAAAACATTATAAGGCTTGATGCTTTTCAAGATCCTGCACATAAACTAAACTTCTGACCATTTCAGTGGCAAATTTTCACTATCTGCCTGCTAGCACATCCCCAAAACATTCAGAAATATTCCTTTCACAAAGGGTACCATAATTAACTGTAGAGTTCAAGGCAAAACACAAGGGAACACTCCCAATTTCACAAGTCTTTAACAGAATTCAAACACTTATTATACAAATGCCTATCCCATTACATTTTCATATCTGAAAAACAACAGTTATCTTAGCTATTAGTTATCTTAGCTAGACACTTTCAGTAAAGTGTCAGCTAAGACAAAGCAGAAGGCACCGATTTCATATAAGCAACATGAAATTGACTGGAGATCAGTAAAGAAAGGAAGGATGGCATTTGTAACAAACAGCAATGAAAAATCATTCAATTTGCTATTGCACTATGAGGTTAAGTTTCTATGTAGAAAAAATTTTCTAAACTTTTCCTACTGGCAGCAGCACCATAACTTGTAAGTATTAAAAGACCTTCTGAAGAAAATAAAACTGACTTTTCTTGCAACAGTCAAATGTACATACCCTAGTGAAACAGATTTGGTAACCTGATGGCAGTTAAACTAATCTAGTAACACATCCTGGCTCAGAAAGGCTCCCTGAAAAATTTGTCTTTAACTGTTCTGAAAGTTTAAACTGTCAATTGGAGGGATAACAAAACAAGGAAAAAAATCGTGACAGCTAAGCACAGTGTAGACTCTTCCAAGAAACAGTCAAAATCATCTTTCAATAGCCTGATGGAAAAATAACATGAGAATCATGACAAAAATATTTGAATTTATACTCTGAAAGCAGATCCTCAAATGAAATACTACCCAGATACAAGGCAGTTTTAAATTATCTTCTGAGAGGCTTAAATTTACATCACAGATATAGCTACAGCAAGACATTCCAACACCAAACTTTTCATACATGTTACACGCTGCTCATGAGACTGATTTTTATTTTTTAAGTCACACATTTCTGCTACCACCACCATGCTTATTTCTCCACACTTTGCATTTTCTTACACACGAGGAAGCAGAGCTCCTAGAGTTAGCTTATCCAAACACACTGCCCAGTTACAGGGCAGATTACAGGCATCTAGGAACAACAAATGTTCATGATCACTTAATTCTTTTCTCAGTGTTCTATGAGCCAGTCTTGTAATCTAAAAAACACCTCATGCCTGCATATTTTCAGTACAAGAACACAGTCATAAGTCTTTCTATAGACACCTATAGCTATCACAAACTTCAAACATTTTTTTATCCAGGTTATTCTGCCTTACAGACCTCCAAACCATTTCCTTTGTAGACTTCAAAGGCAATATCATTTTGTATTTGCTTATGGAAGAGTCCAAAGTGTCCTGTTTTTATTCCTGCTGTTTCAAACAACCTTCATTTCACAGCAGAAGTAATTGGGGATACAAATACTACCCCCTACTCAGAATCAGGAACAAGGACAGTGTCTCACTCCTTGCTGCTGTTACTCAGTAGCTCCGCTTCAACCTTGTGCAACATTACAAGGAAAGAAACAGTTCCCAGTTCTTCTCTTCCTGCTTCCTTGACTATCCCTTAAATCCTGTTTCAACATAACTTAGGCACTAGGTTCTTCCCACAAGCACCACACGATACACAAGGGTATACAATTGCTAGTCATTGGCATGCTTGAAGTTCATGCCCTACCTCAGCCTGTGACAACTTGCTCAAACACCTACACCTTTATCTACACAGGGAAGTTGGACACAAACCGCTGCTAAGCAGGAAGAGGATACAACCCCTGATTTTACTATTCATTTAATCTGAGGAAAGCATAAGAGAATGCAGGGGCATGGGAGATGCTGCCTTCTCCCACTGCACCACCTTTCAGCCCTTAGGACCATTAAAAAAAAAAAAAAAAAGGGAACAAACCCTTATATGCTTTTCATCCAACCCTACTTAGCAAGAAAAACTCTGTTGACCTGCACTTTCCTGCCTGGGTACTGAAAGCAAAGTCAGTCAGGACAACACAAACCCTCAAAACAGAAATCGCCATGAACATTTAAATAGATTGGACACCACGTAACCTGCTCATATTCTGTCATGTCTAGAGTTACATATCAAATGTATCCCACATTAGCCTTATTTTCTTAAGATGTAAACATTCAGAATTTCTTTCCATTTTCCAAAATGACATCACCAATAAAGAATGCTGTATCTAGTACTACCACCACAGTTTATTAGATCTAACCACCTGTAATAACGGATGCATTAATTCAACTGTAACAGCCAGAATACTTTAAAATTTTCAAAACACCTCTGATTTTAACATCCTAAATTCATCCAGAAAGTCTCAAACTGACATTTCATCACAATAAGATCTTCTGTATATTAAATCATCTCAATTTAAAAAAATGCCATTAGAAGTTGTTTTTAAATATTTAGAACTGTAGTATGATCTCAATGATGTTGGTTCATTTGTGGTATCCCATGATAGCAGTGCAGCTCCTAAACATAACACATTACTTCTTAATAGCTCAATTAAACATGTTTCAAGATACAAAACAATTTTGCAAGGCCTGAGGGAATAAAAAAATAAAGGGAAATTATGTTATGTGTGAGGCAATTGTGCTATCTGTGAGTCAACACTAGCTACTCTTCACTCTCTAAATATGTTCACAGATAACTGTTCCACAACTGCCTTGGACTTTTTGACACCACATGATCATTAATTGTTTCCTCCTTCTGGGCTCAAAAAGGAGAAAACTACAGGAAAACCATCAGGTTTTAATAGTTCATGGTAGGTGGCATATGAAAAATCGAATATGTATTTGAATACTGATTTATTTCTATTATGAAAGTTTATTATAAAGTTGGACATCTCATTATCCACTAGCATCCAAATGGTTTTGTTTATGCAAGCAGCATTTTTATTTATAATTTAGTACTCCCAGTCATGAGGGTGACAGCCAGATTCATTCATTTATCCCTTAAAATCTTAACCTACATGGGAACTCCAAGACAACAGCCCCATGTGTGACCATGTTAATACCACTTCTGGGAAAGGGTTATTTACAAAACCAAGATAATGATTCATCCTCTCTGTGTGTATTTGTTCTTCAATTCTTCTGCAGTTGAACATAAATTTGGATTAACCATTCTGGGATGTTGCATTATCTCATTTCCCCCATCATGTGTCAATGTTTTGACTACTGAGCCAGGACCACATAAGTACTTGTGACCTCAGATTAAAAAGACCAATATCCCATTACCTGAATCACAGAAATAAAGCCTTCGTGATAATTTATTGCAAGCAAATTTCACAGAAATTCACAATAGTTTTGTCTAGTTGTTTATGTTTACTAAAAATAAGTCTCAGACTTCCACAAAATAACTTTCTACACCTTCTTCCTATATCCACTGAAAAATTACTTTCTGAAGCCAAAGCAGGACTGCAAGTACCTTTTTATTTATCTACATTCATTAAGACTATGACATGTCCTAAAGCTCTTGCAATAGTTATTACAAAGAAAGTGTAAAGTACAAGGAAGAATAAGTAGCCTCATTATCAATTAGCCAATTTCACTTAGCAATCCCACAAGAGCATATAATTGGCTGACAAGCTGAGCATCACACACCAATTCTCCTTTGAGACTACCTAGCAAAAGTGAGATACCTGCAGTCTGCAAAAACAGCAGGTTTGCCTTACAAAGATTCTTTCCCGGAGTACTTGTCTTATACTCAATCAATTTTCCAACTTCCTTAAAGCCACAAAACTGAGAAGCAATCAGATAAATTTAGACAATATTTTGTGTACCGTCAGATGATGAATAAAGGCATTAAAACCCCTATATCTATGACTTCTGATTTCCAGTTCACAATACTTATCCAGAGCACAAAATGGCCAATGGAAATAGCACAGGTTAAACTTAACAATGACTACAGATCTAAATAATTACACAGCCCATTTCATCAGAAAAGTGCCAATATCTTAATTTTTATTTTCTGACTGAGACCACAGCTTAAATAGTTTTTAATCTGAGATGTGATGAAAATATATCCATATTTACAACTATGCTGTACACTCCTACAATCTGGCATTTAAACCACTGATAATGGCATCTCTCCCCCTAGGAGGTCTGCAACCAATCTGTCAAGCATATCCTATTTCAGCAAATCTTTCTAACCAAGCAAATACAAAACTCTCAATTAGGTGATCTGCCAGCATGCCTTTGAATGCATTAGATGCCAAATTTGAATAAAAGGAAAACAACACTGACAAGCATTCAAGCCTGTCAAGATCTATGCTAAAGCTGCGTTAGTTCTGGTGAAGCCAGTGAGCATAAGCAGGCACTGTCCCTGAAAAAGTGTCTGAGGACAGGGCCACTCATCCTTTAAAAGGCATCAGAGAAACACAAATGAGTAGAACAGAAGTCAAAACCCTCCCCTTCTGGCAGCAATACATACAGCATGTACAAACAACAAGTTTTTATTACACAAGAAGAACTGAAAACATCCTTCAGGATCCTCCTCCACCAGTACCACCATGTCCCCAGTAAATTTCCTACTCCCATAAAACTTCCTGTGTTGGGGTTGTTGCCATTACAAAGAGGAAAGATCTACCTACAAACTGTATAAATCTTTCCTTTTGTAGCCCTACGAGTTCTTTCATGCTCTTCATTAAGGAAAAAATACAAGTCCTGTACAGGCAAGTACAAAACAGTAAAATAATCCAGAATATAATCATGGGGAGTAGATGTCTCCAGGAAGAGATGGTGAGGAAGGTGGTCTGACTTCAGCATACCTGTCTCCCCGTACACCTGCATTGTAGACTGCCCATCCGGCTTTCATCCCTGGCCTTTGCCTGCCTGCTAGTAAATCAGTTAAATCGCACTTCCTAATCTATGCCACAAGAGCAACAAAAGTGTGAGACTACTTCCCTATGCCAGATTTTCTTTTTACAAAACAAAACAGGTTAACTATTCTTTTTCATCTATATTTCATAGGCTTAGTGAAAGAGCAGACAAGTAAAACTAAGGATTTGAGAGTTGGAAGGTGGAACTAACAGCTGGAGATTGTATTCACCCAACTGTGATAAGTAGCAGCCAGACTACACTCCCTGGCTCTTTTTTGATTCATCATGAGAATAGGTAGACTTCAGCCTAGCTGATGATTCCACCAGAAGCATATATTAATTCCTCTCAGCAAATATTACATCTGTGTGGAAGCATGCCACACTTCCTAACGCAAGAAACTTTTAACCTTTCCCCAAAAGACCACCTTTAGTCACAGCTATTTTACAAATGGAAACAGACAACTTCCTGGCTCAGATAAGCCAAGTATCAAAAGGTTCAACTGCATGGGTGACAGAATGTGTGAAGCTCCCTAACTCCTGCTAAACGATGGGTTCAACAGCAGCAATGCTGTATTAAAGAGTCCATGAATTTTAAAAATGCGTTTTTAAAGCATCCATACCAAGGACAAGCCCATTAATAGAATACTGAGAGATTATTCTTCAATCTCCTATGCTTTTAGCTTGAGCAGAAAAAAAAGGAATCTGACTCACTAAAGAAGGCAACAAATGACTGAAAAATACAACAAAATTCATTCTTTGACAAGACAATCAACAACATTTCTCAGTTTATGTTTTCTCCATTTTATATCAGACACATGAATCATGGACACTGTGTATTTAAGTACATTTCTGACCTATAACTTCTGTACTTAGAGGGAGAGAAATATATCTACATACTCAGGCAATTGCCAGAGGTGTTTCAATTTATTGAAATGCATTCTGCTAATTTTAAATGGTTCGGTCATACTATGTTGGAGGAAGAAATCTGATTCCAAGCTGATTTAAAATGTTCAAAACACTATCTTTTAAAAATAGGGGAAGTTAAACATAGCTAGAAGCATATTGCATAAAACAAATATATCATTATACCAGTGTTATGAATAACTGGCGGGAAATGCTTTAATCTCTGTTAGCATCTTCAGTCAGTGGGATCAGCTGTATACAGTGCAAGAGAAGCAAGGGAAAAGAGACATAGTTTGGCAAGAAAAAAAGAAATAAGTGACCTAACTGCTATGTTAGCCCTTAGCTATTAATAGAACAGCCATTAGGAATAGCTTAATAGTTAGCTACTCTTCAGCTATTCCTTGATTAACATAATTAAATAAAATTCAGAGAGAACAATTAAGAACCTCAACCCAGTTTGAAGATGACTTGAATATAAAACTTGATTTTAAAACTGAAAGTGAATTTTTTTTCCAGGTGTCGTCCTCCTTCACTTTTTTCTACATGAACAATGTCCACTGCTTCATCACAACTAGAATGCTCTCTGCAAATCTGTACACAGTGATTAATTCTACACATTATCTTAATGAATAGAGACCAGCGTGGGGGAGGGGCTGAGTGAGGGGCAAAGGTAAACATGAGGGGAAAAAAGGGGATTTTACAAAATGAAGGTACCAAGGGAATGTCATTTTCTTAAAACCTACATATCTGGAGATGCTTAAGATGTACAGTCTACAATGATAAACATAACTGTTGAGGTGTTTCAATTCATATAGGTTTTGGGTTTTTTGTTTTGTTCTAAAGATGAAAAAAAAATCTGTTCAGAAATACAACTTAAATCAACAATTTAAAGCTCAGCCTTAATCTATAGATAAAAAAAGCTGCAGTCTGTTCCAACGTACTTAAAAAAATTTGACTGATGCATTCAGGGTAGAAAAGTACATGACAATTTATAAAAATTAGTATTCAAATACTTTTTTTTAAAGTCTTTTTATAAATACATTTTTTTTAAGTCTTTCCCGAGACAAAAATTTTCCAAGGTTAAATGAACTTTCTGGAGAGTACCCAATAACTGAACACCTAAGATCCTAACATTAGCACACCATCATATTATAAAGTAGTATTCAGCCAATTATCAAATTTTCTATTCATTCCCATTTCACTTGCATTTTAAAAGATGGTTAAAAGCTGCAACTGGAAGGTCTCCTCTCAATTGCAAAAGTAACTGGTATGTCTGAACTGTCTAATAAAAGTCTTTCAATTCCAGGGTGCACACAACTTATTGCACACCTCTATATTTACATATACTTAAAACTGACCAAAAAAATCATCTCCTGTATATCACAATGAAATGTTTCCTACTCTATAGCACGTTTTGCTGTACTGTGTGGTACACAACATTTTTATTTTCTGGAAAAAACCCCAGTAATTCCTGTTTTTCATTAGTTTGTAGACAGGAAAGTATCTCCTATGCATTACAGTGTCAACTACACATGATTCTTGGTCCAAGTTCAAAAATATTGTCAGCTCACTATGTTTTAAATTTAAGTTGATCACTTGCCCTTTTCAAAGGGTAGCAACATTAACACAAATCTCTTGATATTTCCATGGTCTGAGACATAGCAGATCACAGAAAAGATACAGAGTTTTCATCTATTTCATTATATTGCTTCCAATATCAGGTGAAAAAACCAAATATTGCTGACAATCCTTAAAGATTGTCTTTGGAACATGTCTAGTGTCTCTGAGATTAAGTTTTTAAAAACTTTACTTCATTTCCTAGTACAATCAAATAGTTTATATAAAAGGTCAAAGTACAAATAACAGAAGGTCAAATTTATGTTGCTTGCCTACTAAGCATCATTTTTTTTATATCTCCACAGTGACTAGCAGAAGAATTTCTGGAATCCCTTCTTATGCTGATGCATGCTATCAGCCAACATTGAAATGGGCTGGTATTCCCCCTGTTTACATGTTCTGCTACATGCAACAAGCATCTGAAAGAAATTCTTCTAAGAAATTCTTATCTGAAGGTGGCTAGCATTTCCCTCTTTAATTCCATTGATTTCTTCTCCTTTGAAGAAAACCAACTGGACAGTACACTCCACAATGCAGACACTGTTCTAACCGCAGAAGAACACACACGACCAGCCACAGAATAGAGTAATTCTGCATTACAGAGACTTCATTATGCATACACTCTTGGATATATTTGGCAAGTAAAACAGTAGGTAACCCAAAAATGAAAGCCAACTTTAGGCAGTCAAGGCTTTCATCCTAGTGGCAATAATTTTGTAGCTGGGTTGAAAATATTTTCTCAAAAACAACAAACTACCTTTTTGCACTGAAAGAGTAGTTGAAGTGACAGATATATGCACAACCTGCTACCAAACGTACAGAGGGTAACGCTTCTAGGACTGCACTGCACCAACCTGCTCTGGGCCTTTTCCCTCAGAGGTGTCAAGTTATCAGTACCCTGAATAGACACTATCACCAATTGCTGCTTCTCACTGTTGCTGCACAGGTGAACTCCAACAAGATCTGCAGCCATATTTCACTTAAATATGCAACTGAATTATGACTCCTTTGGGACTGCAGGCACCACAGGAAAAGCGTCCTCTATAGATAATGTAAATTTAATTTTCTAGGAGACTGGACACAGATCTCCAGGTGCTCCACAACTGGTTTCAGGTATAACTTTGGCCCATTTATCTTATGTCTCATTAAAATTAGTGCAACCTGTTTTCAGCAGACTTGAAGATAGCACTGGTGACTACAAGTGGACTAACAGTACAGCAAATGCTGCTGTGAAAATTTCCTGCAGGGGTTAAAAGTCTTTCAGTGTTCCCCTCCTCAAAGTCAGTCACTTTGCTGTTAAGGCTTTGAAACACACAGATGTGTGAGGCTACTAACTACATACTGTCCCCATGCTCATGGGAAAAAAACTTTCTCATATTCAGTCGTAAGACTGAGACTCATACGAGAGAGTGATAATAAGAAGAGACTCCAGCTATTCAGTTTACAGGAATCAAAAATGTGGGACATATCATAAAACCTTTTTTTTTTAAATGAAGCAGAAAAAAATGTTATTCAAGTCATGCCAAAGAAATAAAACCACTGAATACACAAAGATAACCTGAGTAGTTGCTTCACTTCTCTTCCCATATTGTCAAAGCACTTCTAAGGGTATTCCAAATCTGAATAAATGAAAAAAATTGTAAATATTTTGCTCATTGCACTTTATGGAGCATGCGTCCACTACAATGCTACCCAGCTCTCTAGCAGACCACAGCCAACAGACATCAAAGTCTCAGAAGTACATGTGAATATAGTGAAAATTACTAAAGTAGGCCATCTTTGGTTTAATACTTTTTCTTCACTCTCTGACTCCAGAAGGATGGTTAATGTGTTAAAGAGTCACCTTCCCCTCTTAAAGGATAGCGCAGCACTGCCCTTCACTGCACAGTTCAACCTCTTCATTTGTCTTTGAAAGCACTCTGTGTAAGCAGCTGCTCTTCATGGTAACTACCTCCTTTGATTAGCTGCTATGAAAGCCTCTATCAATAGCATATCTTTTTATCTCATATCTTCTGACATACTTTGAAAATCCTATTACAGTGGACTCTACCCTCAAGGTCTGAGTTTAAGCTGCACCCTCCTCGTTAACTATATTATAATTGCTGTCAGCCTGAACCTGTTTTTCTCCAGAGCACCACTAGACAATGCTGACGAGGTATTTGTGGACTGAAACATCCTGGCAGGCTCACTCCAACACTGTAATGCTTTAAAGGTATTATTGCAGAGACCTGATTAGTTGGAAACACTGCACAAGTCTGTGTAGTGTCTCCCTGCAGGCACATCACAGGTCACAAACACAGTCCTTCAAAGTCCAGGCTTGCCCTTATTAGCATGCAGCTCTGTGTCTCAATACCACACATTTGTTCTGTTTATACCCTACGACCTCTTGCATGCCCTGGGTGAAATCCTCTCCTGGTATAACCCTTGAAAGAGACAGTAAGTACCAGCATCAAGGGGAAAAAAAGTTTCAGAAGCTGCCCAATTCAATGACAACAGCCGGTATTGAAACCAACTAATGTCTACAGCACATTTATACACACGCACACACTTCCACACCTTGAGTTTTTGGAAATTTTCCAGTCTTATCTCAAAAGTAAACTCTTCCTTTTTGTTAGCAGCCACTGATAATAGCCCTCAGTTCAAAATTTGTTACTGCTGAGACTTCTCTACAGGGCAGCATGGCAACCATGGACTCTGCTTCTACCCTGTAAGTTTCATGTGGCCTAGGAGCACTCAGGAGACTCTCAAACCCACAGAATTCTTTCCAGCAGCTTAAATGCACGACTCCCATTTTTAGCAACTTCACTAAATCCCTTAAAGGATTTACAATTACAGCCACAGTTAGTATTCCGATTTTTTCACTTTTATTAAAACTAATTTTAATTTCTCCACTTGAAATTTGGCATACCTGTAAAGAAAGCTTGTCTTCTTCTTTATAAACATGTTGCAAATATCCCTTATCTATTGCCAAATTAAATTCCAATTTAAATTAACTAACGTCTCTTACAATATTCTTCAAAGCCTTGCCAGTAGGCATTTGTTCCTCACAGTTACATACTCAGCTAGTCCCAAGATACATGCAAAAAACTACAAGATTTCCTTCTCCTGTTGTAGCTTATTGCTATTTTTGGTAACTAGGAAAGGACAGTAACTACTTCAAAGTAGTTGATGGTCCTTGTGAAATTATCAGCAAGATTCATATTTAGAAACTGCTAGAAACTTGGAAGTTTGGAAACTACAGTTAAAAAAAAAAAAAGTTAGCTGTTAGATGATATTCCTGCTTTCTGAAACATGTTTAATGGGGGGGCGATAAGCCCCTAAAAAATCTTAGGAAATTTTTTTATCCTAAATAGTGACTGCAGCTCAAAATATCTATGCAATATTCCCACTGCCTCCCTGAACTTCCTTTTCTCCTTCTGACAAAGTGGATTCTACATGAGCAAGTCACCTGAAAAGACATAACAGAGATAAACAGCAAGTTCACAAAGAGGCCTGCCAGTCTTGCTGTACCACACAAAGTATGAGAAGTATTAATTAATGGGATCTTGAGACAATAACTCACTCTTCCCTACAGTGTGGAAAACAAACAACAGAAATAACAATCAAGAAAATAAACTGTATCACTTAACTTTTACAATACTTAGCACACTCCAACTTCTATTCCTTCCTACCTCAGGTTTCCCCTTAACAGAGGTGGCAGGTAGTAATATAAATGTAGTAGCACTTCTGTTCTAAAATCCAAAGTGGTTGCAAGTTTACTAAGTGGAATATAAAATTAATTATCAAACTTCAACATCAGAACAGTTGTACAATATTGGACATAAATCTCTGTGCATGGAATTGCTAATCCTGAAACATACTTTCAAAAATATTAAACACTGAAAAGGAACCTAAATGCCTTCCTCTCATAAGGAAGTTTCTCACTGTATTTTGCGTGTCAGAAAATGCACAAATTCAACTGCAGCAGAGCATTCCACAGCTGTGGGTACAAAGGACACACAGTGAGTGTTAAGCATTAAACCAACACAAACAGCAAGGAGAGCCTTTTAGAGCATTTCAAAACTTCAAAATGGTGGGAAGCGAGCAGAAAAGGGAAACTACAAAAACTGAACTGCTTTGTTCTTCTGTGGAAGCAATTCAACACTTAGATACAGATGACAGAAAACATAAGACATCACAATTATTAAATAACAAGTTATGCTAATTATAACTTTGAATAGGAAACTATTTTCAAAGTCCTAGAAGTCAAACAGAAAATGGCTCAACATATACAACTAACACTTCTATTCCAGTTAGCACTGAAGATACTGTTTGTTTACATTGTTTATTGAATAGATTGCAAAATACTGAATCATACCATTTGATAAGTAAAATGCCCTAAAAATTAGTGTAGGTGGCCCCATAGATTTAAGATAATTAAGAAGTATCTGGACAGCCAGAGGGGATCCCCTTGCAGTTCACCCACCAAAGGCTGAGGAGGTCAGCTCCAGCTTCCCCCATTTTGGAGGTGTAGGGGGACACACCTAAGTCACTGGCCCTTGCAAAGGCTGTGGGCATCCTGCCTGCAGACAACAGCAGCCCTACACCACCAAGGTCTCATTCCCTGTGCCCATCTCTAGACTGACAACAGAACTCAAAACCAGCAGGACAGCGTGGTGCTCTCTGTTACCAGGCACATGTCTGATGTACCAGCCAAGGGATCTCAGCCTGTACCAGTGTGCAGAATGGCCTTCCCCAAACAGGCTGTGGGCTTGGGAAAGACAGGGTGTGAGAACTAGTACTCATACGGCACAAGTTACTTGCACAGGCTTCTAAATTGGTCAAATAAAATTTACATTTTCGTGACAGCATGAAGACAGGAGTGGGAGGGGAAGAGGTACTTCACTGCTACGATTGCTCATTCAAACTCCCAACTGTTTCAGCTTTCCAATAAAACTAATGGGTTTTCCTTAACTTTTAACATTTCTCCAGTTTCACACCTCCAACTCATGAATTTCTACAAACCTGTGGGAAAAGAGGATGGCTGGTGAAACAAAATTCAAGCCATTCCAATTTTGCAAGATGAGGAATAGATGAGAACAGATCGGGAATTTAGGACAGGAAAAGTTCACAAAACCTTAAATAAGCCAGTCACCATTTGTCTATGCTGTACTCTGGGTTTGGAGGAATATGTTTATTGACATGCAAACGCACATATTGCTGTGCTACCTTTCTTCTCCCTACTTTGTGCTAGTAAAATCTCAAACTTAAAAAAAAAAAAAAATTTAAAACCCAAACAAAAAGCCAACCAAACAAAAAACCTGTCAAAAAACACCCGGCGTTGTCAGCACGGGCTCCCGGAGCGGGCGGGAGGGCGCAGACCCCCGCGCTGGCCCAGGGCCGGGCACCGCGCTCCGGCCGCAGCTCCGCGGCCACGGGGGCCGAGCCGCGCCTGCCCGCGGCTCCGGCGAGTTCTCTACCGCCACCTCCTGGCCCCTCCCGGCCCGCAGAGCCCGGAAGGGCTCCGGGAGATGCTGGGAAAGCCGGGAGAAGGGGGGGTGTTAGAGGGGGTCTCGAGAGAAACTCACTGGCAGGGAAAACCAAAAGAAAAATAAACAAATAAACAAAAATATCCAAACAAACTAGAAACAAACAAAAAAAACAAACTGGAAAAATATAGTAAATGGGAGAGGGGTTTTTTTCTTTTTTTTTTAAAGCTTCTTTTCCTTCCATCAACCAAAAGAGGAAAGAAAGGCTGGACCAAGGCAGAAGGAGAAACAAAAAAAGTGAGGAGACATGAAAACAAAGAGTATGACAAGCTCAAGCCAGCTGNATTTTCGTGACAGCATGAAGACAGGAGTGGGAGGGGAGGAGGTACTTCACTGCTACGATTGCTCATTCAAACTCCCAACTGTTTCAGCTTTCCAATAAAACTAATGGGTTTTCCTTAACTTTTAACATTTCTCCAGTTTCACACCTCCAACTCATGAATTTCTACAAACCTGTGGGAAAAGAGGATGGCTGGTGAAACAAAATTCAAGCCATTCCAATTTTGCAAGATGAGGAATAGATGAGAACAGATCGGGAATTTAGGACAGGAAAAGTTCACAAAACCTTAAATAAGCCAGTCACCATTTGTCTATGCTGTACTCTGGGTTTGGAGGAATATGTTTATTGACATGCAAACGCACATATTGCTGTGCTACCTTTCTTCTCCCTACTTTNTTTTTTCTTTTTTTTTTAAAGCTTCTTTTCCTTCCATCAACCAAAAGAGGAAAGAAAGGTTGGACCAAGGCAGAAGGAGAAACAAAAAAAGTGAGGAGACATGAAAACAAAGAGTATGACAAGCTCAATCCAGCTGACCTTCCAACAGCAGCTTCCCCCAGACGGTATTAGTTTTTAGTGAAATGGGAAAAAATGAAGCAGCGTTGTCTGTGTCAAAAAATAAACCATCAGGTATCTACAAAATGCCCGCTCCACGGCAAGCCTGAGAGCCTGCAAGCTGAGGGGAGGTCACCTGGCTATTTATCCATCCACTATCTCTTCTTGTCTCCTGCCTTCCTGAAGGCATCCCCTAGAGAACAGGGTCTTCACAGGTTGCAGTACCAGAAGGAAATACCATACACTGCCAGCACCTACAGCTTTCAGTCAGCTTCCTGGCTACATGAGCTCTTCCAGCAGAATGTTTAAACCCCTCTTCAGCAAGCAAGGCCTCCCCCATCCATTGTTCAGATAGGTCCCAGCTAGTTAAGAAAAGACAATTTGGGAACATCAAAAATCCCTTTATGCCCGCAATTAAATTGCTTGGCAAGAAAAAGACACTTTTGTGCAAGGTAGGGAGAAGCAAAGCGCTCATCTCGAGTCTTTTCTTAAAGCTTCTTCTCTGATGATTTTTTTCATTTTACTTCCTGGTTACTGGTTACTGACAAAAGGGATTTGCTTCTGCAAATAAGTTGGACCCAGCTTTAAAGAAAATTGCTGTGCATATGAAGCTTGAAATTCCAAGACAAATTAAAGTTCAGTCAAAAAATTAATATATGAAAATGTATGTGTTTGTATCAGAAGAATTATGTTCTTGGGTTTTGTGCATTTCTCGTGGTTGTACCTAATTGTACCTAAGACTCTATCTCAACAAAAAAAATACAGTACTCACACGTGCAATGCCTGCAAAAATAATACTACTTTAACATCTGGCAAAACATATTGATTTTGTGGTTAAATGTCAGGTTAATGCTGCATTTATATACAGTGCACATATAATTACACTATTTTTTTCATATAAAAAAATTAACCACGATTCTCATAACAAAAAAAAAAAAAAAAAGGAAACAGAACCCAAAAGAAAACAAACATAAAAAATAAGCCACCCACATACAACTTCTGTAATTTACAAATGTGGCTTACAAGCATCTGAAATTGATGCTTTCCACTATCTCAAACACAGGCTACTTATAGAAACAGATCTTGTAACAACATCACATGTAAAATAAAATGTGTCCAACTTTGTTTGTTAGAATAATTTACATGCACTTGCGTGACACCACGCTATGAGCAACTCAACTCTACATTCCTGTCCAAACAAATCTAATCTCTTCCTTACAACAAGCACTCCAGAGCCTTCAAGTTGATTTTACCCAAGAGTATTTCTGGGCTATCTTTGGAATGCTTGTGGGGTGGGGGGAGGGGTGAGGGACCAGGAAGGAATGGAAGGAACACTAGCAAGTAATAAGCAAATACAGATGGAAATTAAACCTTATTTTGTGTGTTAACCAAAAAAAATTATGCCATTCCATATAAATCACTGCTTGGCTAACATTGACCTCTGCTAAAATGTTTACAATGTTAATGCTGTCCTGTAAATTCAATTTCTATGAAAAATGGCACTTTTGCCTCCTCTACTAATTTATGTTATTCCATTCATATGTGCTTGCACATTGGATAACAAATTATGTGCTCATAGCCAGGATAGCCTATGTTCAGCTATCCTGTTTCCCATAAAAATTGCTACTTAAAATAGGCAGGTTTTCTATTAAGCTTTGATTGAAAATACCTTTAAAAACTAAGAATAAAATAAGGAATTTCATCTCAACTCAGATGCAGATTATACCTTTTTTCCTGCTCATTCTTTTATCTCCTTGATTTAAGCTACTGCTCCAGAGCTTCTCTTGTGTTTCAGTTTATAAGCTTTTTAGAGGAGGGAAATCAGACACTTTTTTTTTGTAGGAAATGCTACTCACACTTACAACTCTACAGAAACAACAAAAACATGCATACAAACTCCCTCACAAATTGCTTTGTTAGAAATATTTGAAAGTTTAAACAAGTTCCAGGTTTAAATCTGTGACAAAACTTAGTAGTTACATAGTTAAGGTTCTCTTTTTATCTTTACTTTGACCACCACTCACAGTAGAAGTCCTCAGACTTTGTACTAGTGCTCAGAAGTTATGAAACTTGGTAATTTCCAAACTTTATTCCACTACCTGCAAGAACAAAAGCCAAATGGAAGAGTGAAAGGACACAGAAAAATCAAGAGGAACATATAAAAGCAACTTCTCAAAGGGTTTCTTCCACAGATAAAGTGTAGCAGTCAGTGAAGAGGAAGATTACTTCTTCACTGCTCCCAGTTAGAGGTTTTCCCACTGCAGACCCAAAAGAAAGAATAACTGTCTGCAGTAAAGCACAGTACCAGCCCATTAATCAGAATTAGGTATTTTAAAGTGACTACTTTTCAAAAAAGGATAAACTACCATTCCCCTAAACTTCAAATTTTTCAAGTTTTTCAATTTTTCAACAGAAAAATGTCATGTTTTCTGTTACCTCAAAGAGACACTTTGCATTTGTAATGTAAGAGATTTCAAAATGCATTTCTCTGCATTATTCTCAACACTATTTCTCTTCTCTGTCATGCATTCTGCTACTCATTTGCAGACATTGTCTGAGAGAAATTATTAAATCCCATAAACCTTCTTTAAAAAATAGGGAAGATATTGCATAAAGTTTCATAGCTTTCATAAAGCATTCAGCTATTATATTGATGGCAATGGGAACATTATAAGTAATTTAAATAAATTCTACTGGTCTCATTCTCCTTCCATGACTTGAACACAGGGATCAACATAGAATTAATGACCAACAAAAATTAATTAAACGGGAAGGGTGAGAAAATGGAGGCATCTATTCTGATGTGTCCCAGAAGCGTTAAAATAATGCCTTACTTAGCACTAGAAGACAATACTGTAAAACCTGTCTCTTAAAAGATCTAGAACCAGCTTTAGCTTTCCAAAGAGATTCCAGATGAGGACAGTCTAAAATTGTAACTCTAGAAGGAATTTTGTAGCAAAGTTATTAGTTAAGAATGCCATATTCAAAAAGCATACTACTCTATCTACCCAGACACTACCCTCACCTTCTTCACAGACCCTTTACACCCACTGCTGAAGACCAGAGATCCCATTTTTTTTAGGAGTCCGACTGGTAGAACAGTTAATGTTCCATTTACCACTGAGCTAACTGAGTTAGTCTCCAGTGCATATTGTAAGGACTAAACAACAACAAAAACAAAAAGTTGTCTTTGAACAATTATGGGTAAAACAATCTTTATCATTACACATTTAACATTAATGAATTTTGATGTTTAACAACAAAATGAACTTTGGTATTTAACAACAAAATTTAACAATGAATATTGCCAATATTGATTAGGTTGTCACAAACTCAACAAACACCTCTCAGATAGATCACAGTGCTCTTTGTCCCTCCCATAAAGAGAGCCAAAATCCAGACTGTACTGACAAGTACAGCAACCTCTCCAAGCTAGGTTTGTCTCTCCCCAGAGAACACCTTTATTTCCCAAATTGGACATGAATGACAACCATGAGAATAAGTCGACAGCACAGATTCTAGTTCGCCTGCACAATATAGAACAATAATACAAATCTTTCTGTTATTTCTCCTAGATATATCGAATCCCATTCAAACAAAACCAGAAAAAGCGAGGAGTCTCAAATCTGTGTGTGCAAATCCAGTTTCCATTCGCAGTGTGATCACCATGACGTTTCAATACAGGGATTCTGCTCTAAATGCTGTTGAACTACAAAATCCGACTCAACGTTTAGGCATAGGAGAACACAATGCTAAAAATTCAGGCGATTAACAGAGACCAAGAAATCAGAAAACAGAGCCCTGAAACCACAATCTGAAGAATAAATCTGCAATGTTTATCATTTACATCTTTAATTCCATCTAATAATACTACACGTGCAATTACAGTGGAAAGATATAATTAGGATGATTCATCTAGAAGAGGTAGCACTTTCAGTCTTTTATGAAAAAGGACTTAGTAAGCTACAATGCCAAATAATAGATTTGCTTTTACAAAAATACTATCTAGTTTCAAATTTATGAATCAGTACAAAAACCTTCAGACAGGACTAATGTCATCCAGAAGGATTTCAAAGTCACCTTGAATAAAAAAAATGAAATAGTTTCACTTCAACTCTTTCATTAGCCTGTCCTTTTCAAGTCTTTCAGCACAAAATTAGTAATATCATTAACAGGCTGCTTCCCACTCTAGAATAGGACTACTTAGGAAAAAAAAAAATCCAACAGGAAAAATGTTTCCAGCATGCTGGCACACTAATTCTAGCATGCTCATGCTTATAAAAGGTTTCCACATGCTATCCAAGGAAAGTTACAAACAAACTGACATAAAATAATTGGTAAAAGGGGAAGCATACATTCTAAGTTCAATTCAGTAAAGAATGTAGATTTGATTACCAATTCTGACCTTTCACCACTTGAAATCACAGAAGAAAAATAACATCACAACTACAAGCCTGCAAAACCCTTTAAAGTAACACTGTAACCTTTTAGAGCAGTTGAAAACAGATATTAATAAAGTGTCAAAGAGGCCACAGAAGACATAACACAGGAGGCAGGAGGAGGTTTACACAGAGGAGGCTTACGGAGAATACTGGCATTTGAGTTGGTTAAACCAGCATATGGCTGAATATGACAGAGCACAATTTATTGGTTTTCTTCTAGGACTTCTGGCAACAAGCATTGCACAGTGTTTCAGAATGAAATAAATTGCATCCTTCCCCCAGAAGTGGATAGAGAATTCTGGAGAATTTCCAACATTTTAGCTGCAGCTGTAACTGCAGGGAGCCCAGGAAAACAGAGTGGACACTTCATCCTTTCTAACCAACAGCAAGCAGTCAACCCAAGTTAAAGCAAAACACACGGCCTTAACTCCAAAGCCCTAGAAAGCTACCCAGATGTGTCTGATGGGGAAAAAAATGACAGGGTTGCCAGTACCGGATAACAGATGAAGGGAAAACCTAGGGGCATGATTTAATATTCATCAGCCTTACCTAGTGGCACACCAACTATGGCCTCCACCCTTTGTGCCCGTACTCCTGCTCACCCGAGCCACAAAGCCAATGATCTGGAGCTCTCTCAGGTTAGGAATCAGCCCTGCACTGCCAGGATCGCCGCTGGCCCCGCTGCCTCCCATGGCAACAGCACCGCTCCTGGCCCTCCCTTCCACCTAAGTGGCACCTCAAGGAATGGGTTCCTGCTGGATTATCAGGCTGGACTGGCAAACCAGGAACAGTAAGGTTCATGCCAAGGAAAGGGGAAGAGAGAGACACCAAGAGAAATGCCAATTCAGGTCAGCTGCCAAGGAACCTACTCCTAACCATATCTCAAGGAAAACCAGAAAAAGAAAAACTGCTCATCATGTTAACCCAGATGCATTCACATTTTTGAGTTATCTAGACAACAGTCAACATCTACTCAAGCTTGAGGAGAAGTTTAAAAACCACATACTTACACATTCCATTTGTAGAAATGAAGTAGGGTTGAAGACACAATTACCATAACCATGTACATTCCAGAGCACTAAACCTGTATGTAAAGTTCAGCCCAAAGTCTCATGACAGCCTGAAGCTACCATGAGTAACACTACTTTCCACAGCTCACAAGTCAAGCTTCAGCCAGTCTCTTCCCACTTTCTTTCCAGTGTCTTCACAGGGAAGTTGGTTACCACCCTCAGAGGAGGCTGAGCAGAAAGGTAACAGAAATACTAAAGAAGACAGGCAAAAGCACAAATCCCTGGTGCCAGGGCAGTCTAGTACCAGTTGAAGTTTCTGTTTCAGAGGAACTCTAAGATCCTCAAGATCACTCAAAGATCCTTCACCTGCATCCAGATGCTGGAAAACTTCAGGCAGGCTGGAAGGAACCCTCCAACAAATCCCAAAAATACACTGTAAAATCAGCGCCAAATTACCCATTAGGCCAGACAAATCTATTGCCCCAGGATGGAATCAAACTTGCAGATGATAATCCTAGAAAAATGCAGAAACATAGCACCTGAATAAATCAATTTCAACTTGCCAGCATGAAAAGTAATCATTTCAGTTGACTCATGGTTTCTCTCCTGGTTTCCCTTCTGTTTGCATTAGTGAAAGCAACTTGAATGAGTGCTCAATAATTAGAAGACAAAACAGAGTAGGGATAATAAACGAATATGCAAAAAAGTAAAAATTACACAGGGATGCTCACATGTACCTTATTGTTAACTTTTAAAATGTTCCTTGTCTCATGTAAAAAGTGGAGAATGAATAATTTTTAATTCACAAATTTGCTACAGGCAGTTATAGTTTCAGAGAAAACAGGTATAACAATTTTTCAGCATTGCTACAGCAATGCTTGAAAGATTTCTTGTTTAATTAAGATGTTCCTAGAAACACAGAAGGGGAAATAAAATACCAATCTTCCTGAATGTAAGCAGATTTTTTTTTCTTCCAACAAGGCCAAATTCTCTATCAAATTGCCTCTCTCTCTACATTAGAAGCTACCCTGAAAACAAAAACATTCAGACTTGTCATTTCTTCCTCTCCTTGTTCAAGCTAAGAAGTACATAATATCCATAACATACACGGCTCCACAGTGAACTGTGACTTCAAAATACTCACTTGACAATGAAGAAAGCCCCAAGGTCCGTATTTGTAGGAATAAAGCAGATCACACTAATCTGGCTCTAGGAATTTCAAGACTGGTATCATATTGCAAGTGGCTACCCACTTGAACATAATTTCTCCTCAGGTTTTTCTTTCTACTTGAACTGCCAGCAATGTTAACTCATTCAAGCAGCACACATTACTACTACAGAATCCTACTATAGGAAAGCTCAAGATCCTACAAAGAATAACCTCCAATACATGAAACCAAACGGAATTTAAATTTAACTGGTTTTGACATCATTCTAAACAAACCAGTCTTCAGCTAGCAATTTGGAAGCCTACACACTATATTTGAAATTATTTTACAAATGCAGTTTTGAGAGCTTAGAAGTTTTTCTTTTATTCAAAATAGCAAGCCAAAAATGGTTTAGATTTTTCTTGTGAATGAGAAGGTTTAGCTGGAAACCACAAAGTTTATGCTAATTGGTTTGGGTAGTCCTGAAGTAGTCTCTGAATAGGGTTGTTTAACTTTCCTAAGCACAGTTAGTTTAAAAAGAATAATCAAGAAAAACCCTTTAGAGTTGAATCATTTTCTCAGAAATTCCAGGAAAATAAAAGCTTCGAGGATGTTCAATAAGATGTAACACTGCCAGTATTTAAGAATGGGATTCAAAGGTCTAGGCCAATAAGTTTTAACATTTTCCTCATACTTCTTTCAAATCACAGAGAGTGGGGAAAAATACAGAATAATAAGAAGAAAAAATGAAAACAGCCACTCTACTAAACGCAATCTCCTTATTTTGCTTATTTTGGTGCTTCAATTGTTTGTTGGCTTCTCATTCTTTCCTCATTTTCATTAATACTGTGGGGTTTTCTATTTAAAAAAGCATCTGAATCATCATTATTCCTGAAGTTTTGAATGGCAAGGAATGTTCATCAATAATCTATTGTACAAAAAAAAGAAAACAATAAAATAGATCTGGGCCAACAGTACTATCATTTCAATGGGAAATGTTACTAACAACCAGTGGGAGAGAGGGGTTTTCCCCCCTCTAAAGCAACTTAAGCTCCTGATCTTTCTCAAAGCAGAACTTTAAAGCAAACATTTTGTGATTATCTGCATATTTGCCCTCAGCATATATTTTCATGACAACAGGTTGCTAGTCTTCTACAGTTTCCAGAGCATGCCTCAAACTCTTCACCAGGATGAAAATACAGCATGCAAAAGAGGAACAGAAAGTGACAAAGCAGCATAGTACATAATAATGCACATGAGATACAGAAGTGGAAGTAAAATCCTACAATCACAGCCGTCTCAAAGGTTAGTGTTATGTAACCCTGAACTGAATGCACTTTAAATGAGGGACTGTTCCTTAATGTAATAAAAGTGATATTAACTAATTGACACTGGGTGATCTTTACATATAGCACGCATCCCAGAACAGAAGGCACCTTGTCCACAGAAAATTGCTGAAGAATTCTGTGCTAGCTAAGTGAAAGAGAACTCGATCTGCTCTTTTAATTTTGTAGTTAGGCACTTAGAAACATAACAGCAATCAAAATTACTTACTTGGATATTAATATTTTACACTGAACCGACAGAAAATTACTACAAAATTTTGCACTGATCTTCTACGAAAGAAAAGCATCTATATTTCTGGAATGAAAGATTGCTTCTCTTTCAAATTCTAAATTCACAAAATTCATCACTCAATTTATCATATGTTAAAACAAATACGAACGGGTAACTACTTTTCCCAAATACCAAATAGTCTGAATATATTAGCTCAAAAAGTTTTGACAATATGAATTAAGCTTGTTTCACAAATACCAATATACATCACATCAAACACATCATGCACAAAGGTGTTATTCTGTGGGTTGTTTGAGTTTGAGGGTTTGGGAGAGAGGGCATGTTTTCCTTGGTAAGCAGAAGCTTGTTTCTTGATTTTTAACCATGAGAAGGTTGCCTGTAACAACTTCAGAGCACACAGCTTCAAGCAGACTTAAACTAATCCCTTTCAGAATCTGCCAACACAGTGTGCTCACTGCCCGAACTCCCACTGGATTGGTTAAAGCTGCTGAAGGAGTTAAGTCCCCCCTTTGCTAAGCAGCACAGCCCCCTTGGCAGAAGTAAGGCCATCCACTGTAGTCACAAAGGACTGAACACACTTCCCTCTCCATGATCTGCATGTTGGTTTCAAGCTCTGACCTGGATTATTGGAGCAGACAGTCATGGATAACAATTCCTTAAATTGCCCCAAAACAGATCACTAGATGCCTTGGGGACCTTAGCTATCTGAAGTATTTCTGAGGCTAAAGCCAAGCTTTCTCAAAGAAAGCACTACACAAACGATAAATCAGTCTTGCTGACAGACCTTAGTGCCATACTTTTAGTCAGGTGACTGCTGTTTGTTGGGGACACCCCTTCTTACACACCTCCTTTTTGATAATTTTAAAAATAGCCTTGTACTAAAAGCTATGCAGTCTACACAGCTCAACTTGAATAAGCACAATATATCATCTGAGTACATGTTTCTTCTCAAGTAAATTCATTGGATAACCTGAAAAATATACCTCCCTGATGTACTAAGGAGAAAGGTTTAACAGGGCATTCAGAGACTTCCCAAAAGAGAAGTATAAAATGGGGGTTCAACATTAAAAAACAGATTTGATGTTTATCCTCAGCAGAGCAAGGAAGGGCTGAATCATGCACCTACTTTATTTTAATCTTGACAAAAGAATGTTTATGTACCATAGAATGACACATTGGAACAATGAAAATTAGACTAAATTATCTCTAAATTCATTTTATTTCACTATGAAAATCTTGTGTAGCCTCTTTTCCCAGAATTAGTCTACTTTAATCCAATTTACGGTAATCCATTCCTAAGGTGAATTATACTAAACTGAATTTTAATACGACATTTTAATACTGAATGAAAGCAACCCACAAAGAATTTGAACATGATTTAACTAAACTGTTTTAAATGAATTTTTAATTTGAAATGATTTAATTTGACCTTATTGTCACATATGGACAGATCACCTTCACACATGCTTTGAGAAACGGTCTGACAACAGAGAGAAATGTATCTAGAAACATTTCTGTGACAGGCAGAAAACTTCACATAAGTGTTGGAAAGGGAGTGTTTCATCACCTCCTTTAAGAAGCCAAGGGTTAAACAGGCTTAAGGGGTTTCACCTCAGCAAGCATTGAATACAACTGTAAGATGCTTCTTTTGTGAAACAATGGAAATCACATGGAAGAACTTCCACACATCATCTTACTTGCAGAGATGTACTTTCCAAATAACAGTAGCAAGAAGCCAAACTCCAAACCTTTGCTGTCTTCATGCTAGACTTGCAGGGTGAATAAAGTTTATAAATGAGTTTGCATGCAGAAGCATAAATCCTGCCCAATTCACGGAGTTACAGGTCGGGGGGGGGGAAGTAAAAAAAGCAAAGAAGTCCATGTGTTTCTGCAAACCCATTCCTGAGTTATTTGTGAATCTATCATTTCACAAAAGAAAAAAAAAAATCCAGTCTGACTGGTCAGAGAAGGAGCAAAGGTTATGAAAATGTCTCTCTGGAGCAGAGACCAACCAGCCATTCTGCCAGGCTGGAGCACTTTCAGCCTGCATCAACCTGTTCCCACACCCCATGAAATTGCAGGTTACACTTCTACTAGAATCAAAGAAGTGTTGCTTGTAAGACACCTCTGGAGGCCATCTAGGCCAAATACCCCCTTCAAAGTAGAATTATCACCAAGACTGTAACATCAGCCACAGCTTTGTCTAGCTGAGGACTGAAAGCCTCAGTGGACAGGGGTTGCCCTGGGCAGTCTGTTCTGCTCCACCACTCTCCTACACATGAGCAAAGTTTTATAGTATTCAAGCTGAGCCTCCCAAGCTGCAATTTGCGTCTACTGCCCCTTGCTGTATTATTTGCTGCTATCAAAGAGATCGTCTCTGTCATCTTCATAAACACCCTTCAAGTTCTTGCAACCTCCTGTTAAGATTATCCCCTTACTCTTCTTCCTCTTGAGACTAAACAACCCCAGCTCCCTTCAGGTGCCCCTTGGAGATCACACCATCTAGGTCACATCAGGCCCCAACCTTGGTAACTTCCCAAGAGGCTTCAGCTTCTCCACATCCTTCATGACCTGGGAGAAGGCAAGAGGCACAATTCCCAACAAAATACTCCAGCCATACCTCACCAGCACTGAGTAGTGGGGCATAGCAGCTTGCCACAATCTGCTGGCTACAGTCCTCACAGTGCAGTCCAGTATGCCATTCACTTTGCTCAGAAAAACAAAAAATTAACTAAAAGCCCCACAGAAGTAAACAAACAAACAAAAAAACCACATACATATCCAGCTAGCTATCAACCACAAATTTCTTTCTTGCAGGGCATTACTCAGCCACTATCCAGCCTGTACCCACAGGTATTCCTGCTGCCAAGACTGGCCCATGCACTGATGTTCTTGGTCCAGATGGCCTTCACAAGTCCATTCAAAATTAAATCATCAATCCAAAACTATTCTGGCTTGCAGAAATATCCCATGTGTCCTGATTACCACAGCAGAAGAGACACCATGACTCACTTTGTAAATTGTGCCATTTCAACAACAGACAGCCCCCAACAGAACCAGGAGCACTGGTCACCCTCCATTAAAAACTGGCATTGAAAATTGAAAGACAGCAATAAGTGGTAGTGTAGGTATTTTACTATAACATGAATTACAATTACACTTTTCTTTTGAGTGCCTGGTGAAACACACACTTTTGATAGCTGACATCTGCATGACTTCTAGCCAAAGCAAATCCATACACCTGAAAGATGTGATGCTAAAAACTGGGGATGCAGGTGAAGATTTGAAAATTTTTCTTCATCATCAGATATACCCAGTGTGCAACCAAATATATCTCATCTGGATTTGTATTTTGAGATTACTAGTTTTATCTACTTCCACTTCCCTGACTTCTGTGAAAACAGTCACTAGGAGAATTCAAAAAAAAAAAAAAAAAGAAAAGGGGGTAACTCAAGTGTTAAATAGTGGGTTTAACTGAACTGTTAAACAAAAAAAAAACCATACTCCACTGTTTTCTAACAGTTAAACTATGAAAAGATTGCACTTCTCTCCTTCTAAAGGGCAATCTCATCTCAAACTCCATGCTTTTGGGAGCTGTTGCACTAACAGGAGTCAGGAAAAAACTGTCTCGTGTGTCAGTAATGACATCAATCCCCCATTGCTTAATCAGAAATCTGATCTGCTTATTAGTTACCATGTAAGGAAGAAGATTAAATATAAGAAGAGTGAACTTGCCACAATATGCTTTGCAACATTAATAAAACATTCAATAATAGTTTTGTTGCTAAGTCTGCTAAAGTAAAATGTTCAAATGGCCTTGGAAGAATCTATTTGACAACAGAGCATAAGTCTCTGATAGAAAGTCAAGGCTACTTCCTATCCAAGTCCGATGAGATGATCTGCTTAATATGGAGAATGCATGTTTATCTTCTTTGCAAATCACATTTTCCTTAGTCTATGTGGTATTAATCTCCATGGGGGTGGACACCTCCAGGAAGGTGAAATGGTTCACCTCCTGGTTCTGGTCAATTCCGGTTTTAATCTCATTTCCATGTTGCACTTTTCACACATAGTGAGATTAAACTCTATAGGGGCAGACATCTCAGCTGGCCTTAGCACACAGCTTCCCCCCTTCTGGCCAATTCTTATTTTAACTCTAATTTCCTATGATTTATATTCCATTTTCAAGTTTAATATATTCTGCTTCATTTTTATCAACAAGTCATCTCTCTCTCTCTCTCTCCCTCCCCTACCTCTTCTCAGATATTTTCACAGGAAAAACTACCCATTTGGTCCTTTTTACTAACCATTTCCCTCAAAATCGTTGTCAAAATATTGCCAGGTTGAGATGACACCAATAATGGTGTCATTACCACCAATGCTACTTGCAAACACACTGACAATGCTTGCCTTATTAAGGACTAGTTCTCTCAGTGGGGTATAATTTTGTGCAGCCTTGCTTCATATAAAATTTCACATACCTGTTGCAGGATGGGATAACCCCACACCTAGGTTACAAACTAGGATAAAAGTTAGAACATAAGAAATTAAAGCATAATGCCTTATTGTACACTCTCCAGTTGACAGTCAAGTCTCTGCCCTAAATGAGGGGTGTAGTACAACAGAAATCACAGGAATATCATGAGGCAAAAGTATTTCAGGTCTCTCAAATATTAGTATCATAATGGGCAACACAATCGCAGAAAGGAAAACAAAACCAGAGATATTTAGCCTGCATGATATCTGCCTGAAACATTTTGAGACCAATCTTTGTCCTTCCCAGCAAATATAAAGCATTGTTTGAATACAGTATTTAATTTCACTATCTAAACATGCTTTCAATTTTCCCTGCCAGGTTAGCTTCTCAGTCTTGAAAACACTCATCACTCATCATCATCATCTTCATCTCTTATTTGTTCACCACTTGAAAAACCTATTAGCCAAACATTTAAAACCACAACGGAGAGGCATGTTTATGAAAAAGGCAAGAGACGCAATTTCAAAAATATTGCTACTTTTTCAGAGCATGTTCTTCTTCAATTTTTTGTCCCATTGATTTTAATATACTCTCTAGCAGAGGGCCTGTCTAGTCTCCTTCTTTTTTTTTATTTTTTTAAATAAGCCCTACCTGTATTGGGAATTTGGTTCAAAAGAGAAGGAAAATAAATGCCTTGATTGCCTCATTTACCATTAAGTTGTTTCTCAGCACAGTTCTTGTACATGTGAATTTCACCACCACAGAGACGAACACACCAGAAGTTCCACATCTGAAATGCTCCAACAATTCTCAGGGAAGCTTGATTCAAAGTTAGTAGACTATGTACCATGAGATCCTTAGGAACCCAAGACACCAGAAAAAATGAGCCTACAGGGGAAGACCACGAAATCTGAGGTAACCCTGCCTGGCTACACCACATGCAATGGTTCCAAGTGTCTCACTATCTGTAAGGCTTCAATTCAGCAACCAGCATCTATTGCACTGAATTGCTTGTCAATGCAGATACAGCCATAGTCTGTCTAAAACACAGCAAAACAGAATTGCCCTGACAGGTACTAGTGTCACAGATAAAACTGGCAAGATCCTTCTAACTTCTTGCTGTAGCAGCTCGTAAGATTCCAAGAGCAAAATACAGTGCAGCTAAGTGTGCAAACAACTTTACTCAAACATAACCTTACTTTGCCATTGGAAATTATTTTTTACTGTTTCTATTCACAGACATTCAAGTTAAAAGCTTGAATTAAAAAAGGATGACTTCCTAGTTATCCAATTCTTTCATTCCAAAGTCTTTGGAAAGCAAACTGAAATACACTTCAGAACATTTATCCAAGCTTTGACTTCATTTAATTGTACCATGCATTTGCATTTTCATACATGGTCATTATTGTTGTCTGTCTGTTAGGCTGCTGTCTTCTGCAGTCCATTAGCCAGTTTTCAAATGCTGATTGCAGTCCCCATTAAGAATATCTTCTTTGCCCATGCATTTTATCTCCTGCTATTATAACATTTCATCATGCCAGAATCCGTAAATTGTGTCTGAGAACAAACTAGTCTGTCTCTTAGGTAAACTGATCAATCATACATGAAAGAAACCAAAAATACTCCAGGGACCTAGATGTATTTATATATTTCACCATGTATAAACACATTCATCAAACAGCCACTGGGTCCATTTATGATCTATACATCAATTACTGAACATTTGCATAGAAGATACAATCATTGGTAGTTTATCTTTTATACTGCTAAAGGCAAATCCTCTTAATTACAACTTATTTAGCCAGAAGTTTTTAATATGTGCAACTCTAATGTTCTTAATGTTGTTACATTTTCTCTACTTTTTCCCCTGACAGATTACAGAAATCCTGAGGTTCAATCCCACTCTTTTTCTGAATTGTGTTCTGAACTGCAAAAGTATAAGGAAATAGCAACTTCTCTGGGCCTAAACATAGCAAAAGTAATCTTTTATATAAGGACCCATTTTGCTTAAGTACTGAGACCACATACTGCCTGCTCTTTCTTAATTCTTATCCAAAGAAATGCAAATTTATTCAGATGCCTAATTACTGTAGTTGAGATATAATAAACAAGCAGATAAGAGAGAATGTAAAAGAAGGACAGGAAGAATACTATGATAATCAATACACGGTCATCTTGGATACAGAATGTCTCAAAAAAGGATTAGGAAATAAAAATAAACCAGTTTTACCTGGATTCCTTCTTGACAGGGCCTTTTTAATATAGTAAAGAGTAAGATAAAGGTATCCTGATCTGGGAGTTTAAAAAACCCCACACCAATAAAGCAAAAGCTAAGCAGGCACTTGGAAGAAACTGGAGAATTATCAAGAAAGTCACCAAAACCCCCTTGCCTAGCCATAACTCAGTCTTAACTAAGAAGGTATTCATCCCACAGGCAGGTAGGCTGGTTTGTTTTTCTGACCTCTTTCACCTGGCAATACACTCAACATACAGCATGAGCAGAGCTGTTTAGAATTTTATGTTACTGCCCACAAACCTGTTAGTGTAACAAGATAATGATAAAATATGAGTTATTCCTAGAGTACCAAAAGCTGAAGAGCAGCAACAAGGATGGGCTTATCATCCTTTAATTCTCAGTTCACATTTTGTGTCTTACAGAGAGAAAAAAAGGCATCCTCCTCATTCATTGCACAGTACTGAAGAAACTCATCAACTTCAAGATTTCTGCAATGGATTCACAAATCTCTTTTACCCCTTCTTAATTTTACACTTTCTTCTTCAAATCTATTTTGTTTACACAGGTGAAATGCTGCCACCATCACAGGACTCAATCCTCAACCACAAGACAGTAACTGATGTGGAAGAACGTGTAAGAGGACTTGGCATCTTCATGGTTTAAGGAGTTAATTATTACAAAATTGTGATCCCAGTATTAATGTTGTCCTCCAACAAATATGAGAGCAGTTGCTTTTCCTTTAAGGACAAAGGAGTAGTGCACTTATGCCTCCCCTATATTTCACAAATCAAAGTAAGATTATGTTGTTTTCCCATTTTCAAAGTATTATTCAAGGCAAGAAATTCTCCAAAACTACTTTCCACTACAGCTTTGTTGCGAGCATTACACAAGCGGTGCCCAGGAAACAGCACTTGGTAAGAACTTAACAAAGTGTCTATATTAGGTAATCAACATCAGTACTGCTGTGCACTTCAAAAGTGAATAAAATTGCTGTTTTATTAGGGAAATAAATAAACGTTTACCAACTTCATTCACTTGTGTGTCCTCTGGGGTCTACTTAATATACAAACTTAGTAAATTTGAGCATTTTCTTTGGCTTTTGCTTCCACTTGCTAATGCTGGGTTTTTAGGTTTAGGTTCACAATGCAAATGCTTCATGTCCAAGTGCAGTGGAAATTTTTTTGTTGTTTTTTAATCACATATGCACTTCCACTAAAAGACAATTTTCTATTTCTTTCAACTTCTTCATCACAGAATATGACTGGCCCACTAATTATTTAAGGCTGCTTTTTACTTAATAGCTGATTAAAGAGATGGATGGTCAAAATTATTTCCCAGAAACTCAAATTATCTAGTGCTTGTTTTCATTTCCATTTCCATGCTTAAGCAAACAGAGAGAGATGTTTATGTTTAGCATCTGGATACTATCACTATGCAAGCAAAGCAATCCAACTGATTATTCCAGTATTCCTAGGGTCTGCAAATGTCATTATTAATCACAAATGCTACTCTTTTAGGTTCACAGCCTCGTCACATAGCCCATAAAGCTCAGACCAAGGATTTTAAAATATATGGTTTCTGTCAATCTGAAAGTAATGTACCGACTCCCCTCTTCTGAATGCTCATAAAGAACATCTGTGCAGTCTCTCTAAACGAGAGCATAATCTTGCCCTTCCAAAATGCTGGTGATTTAACTCAGCTCCTTGATCAACATTTGACAGGAACACCAATAAATCACCAAAAGGATTGAGGATTTGAAGTAAAAACCCAAAAAATACAGGTAAGTGAGTCAGAGGGAACAACCACCACCCCCAAAAAAGCTGTTTAGTATATCCATTTCAATGCCTTTAAAATAACCTATAAACTGAGTCTGGTAGTTAATTGCTGCTGTGCAGACAACAGGATACACAAACTGGCCAGGAACTCTCTCAACCCTGGAAAGAACTGCAGACCTGGAAGCACTTCATACCTTCAACATGACTCAGAAGGAGCTGTTAACCTACCCTACAGTACTTAACCAAGTCAGCATACAGGTATTTCAAATGAAAGGAGAAAGAAGGGGAAAAAAGAGGGAGGGGACGAAAAAACTACTGGGAATAACACACCACTTAGGAATGCAACACTTTGCCACTTATGTAAGAGGAATCAAAGCATTAAACCATTAAACTAACTTTATCAAAGAAAAAAAGTCAACCACAGCGGCTAATAACAGCATATAGAGTAAATAACTACTAACGGAAGTGGTTTAAAAATGTTAAAAGTTAAAACAAAAACCAATTTGATTAACAACTTCTCACTTCGAGGTTTCAGCCACCTCAGTCAGAAAAAAACCCCACCTTTAAATCTTTACATGCTGTGACATTACACCCATCTATTTAGCCTGTGTCTACCAGGAAAATTATAATCCCTTTCATTACCAAGCTTCGTTTCAACTGATTCAGAAATCCAAATCATTACACGCTAAGGGTTTTGCTCTCACCTGGAAAATGTCTTTCCACCCTTAGATATCTACTTACATTCTTATAAATAAGCAGAGCAAGGACATGAAGGATTTTGTTTGCAGTGGGGGTTGTGAATAGTTTGTCATGCTATCTGAAAGGAAAGGTAGCAAGAAAGGAAAGCCAACCCCGCAGAGATTTACAAATAGAAAAAACTTAATATAAATAGACCTTTTGCACTAAACAAGACCACACACACAAAGTATTCATATGCTGAAGAGCTGGCAAGCCTGTGGAATTAGCTTGCAATTTCTAGTATATTCACAAACTGAGTCAGGACTGATTGCGGGTAAAAACTAACTGCAAAAAGAATATTTGTTTGGTTTTTCTGAATTGACTAAGGAAAAGACTGAAAAGACCATTTTATTATACTTCTGCTGTGCAAGAGCGGAAAACCCCTTTAACTGGAAATTTACTAGCCTGAAAAGTGAACATGGAATGCACCAAACAACGTTGTCACATCAACAAAGCTAGATAGAGCTAACCAGTTAAGCAAAGGAGCACACATATACTTCATGAAAAGTGATATTTATACTCAACTATTTATTTATATTGTTTATACTTAACCATTCTGAGTAAGGAATCTCATCTACCTTCCTTCACTTATGGCACAAAACTCTAACATTAAATTCTTCCAACAAAAACCAAGGAGAGCCAAGGAGATTTTCAAATGGAGCGAGAGGGGGCTGTTCGATTGCATGTTTAAGGTCGCTTAAAGATTCACCGGTCTGAGGTCGGGATGGGGGAGGTGGGAGGCGGATGCACCACCACAGGGACAAGGAGTGTGACAACAGTGGGGAAAATGACAACCCACTCCTTTCTTCAGGTATGGGGGGAGGGATTATAGGACTNTCTTTAAATCAACACCATTATCTCCTCTGGAAAACTTATGACAAATAGCACTGAAGTTAACACAACAATGTTTTGGTATGTACTGTCTACTTAAAATGCATATGCATACTTGATGATACTAATTGGAGAGATACTTGAAAAAAGTATATTCTACAATTGTAAAAACGCATTTCTTCTAAGGAATCAGAAGCTGAACAAAATATAAGACTGCCTTTGGTATTTTTATAAGAAATCTCCCTTTAAAGTATTTTAAATAGAGTGATGGCAGTCAGCACTGACAGCTTATCTAGTCATGAACTCAGTCACATTTCTTCAGCACTCTCATGGCTGATAAGTGCTTTCACATTTACAAAGAACAGGCAAATAGAGTGACACTGGGAGAACCAAGACAACCGATAACATTTCGATCTTACTTCAGCCTAATACCACAGGGATATGATACAGATATAATGGAGTGTCAAAATATAAAATCAGAGCATTTTTCTAATTAATAGCAACAGGTCAACTCTCTGCTAGGTCTTGTAATTTTAATTTTTCACTGTAGTGAAGAAGAGAAAAGCAGTCTAAAATTTCAGTGCTTCAATAGACTTTTCTTTTTTACTTAAAACCATAAATCATTTAAAACCAGCAAATATCATAAACCACACTACAGGACTCACAAAGAAACACAACTTCTATTTGAAAATAGTAATACAAAAAATAGTTCAAGAAGTCAGTTATCCAGTCAAAAATTTAACTCTGAGCAGTTTTGAATTCATTTGAACTACAGCCACAATTATTCTTCATAGTATTTTTCTCTTCTGGTTAATTCATCAGTCATTTTTACAGTTACAGATCAAGTGTTTACCCACAAAAGAAAGCATACAACTCCACCTCAAAATAAATTGAGTAACCAGTGTGTAATAATTAGAATGAACATACCATAACTTAATTACAACAGAACTTGGGTTTAAAGTATTCAACAGTGTCTCATAAGTCAGTAGAATTCATTTCATGACATGGTAGTTGAGAAATGGCTCCTTTTGCTACTCAATTAATAAACATAATCACATGTTTTTAGTAAGTGGCAACAGAAGTAAATGACTTTCTGACAAACTGAAAGGTCTAATTCTTCATACACTAGCTAACAAAAATAACCTCATATTACCTTAGTACTAGGCAAAGAATTGAATTTTTTCACAGCACCAATCCTCAAGAAATTAAATCCCTCAAATCTTTTACTGAAAATGCAAACACAACTTTCAACTACATGGCCTCCTAGTTAGAGCAGACTAAGTGACTCAAAACTACAAAGTCGGTACGCACTATAGGTGACTTCAGCTGCGTAGTTTGCATAGTTTTAAACTACTGGTTTAAAGCCACCTGTAGTCAAGGCTTAGCAGGAAGCAGCACAAGGTAATGACCTTTCTGACCTACAAAATTATAATAAGGATTTTATGCTCAGCCAGATGATACAAAATTGTCACCAGTGCCAGCTACTGCTGCCCAGCTGGCTCATGCTGGCCTTTAGAAACCATGGCCATTTTTCCCTTTCAACCCACGTTCGCATCTCATGAGCAATCCTATTTAAAAACTCCAGAGGATGGTCAAGGACAGATCATGCACAGAAAGATGTGAAATCACAGAAACCAGCTTTAAACCAGTTCCTGCTGTGCCCCAAACAGGGTGTCACAACATCCTCTACTTTTAGGCGTGTATCTAAGTGTCACCTCCACCAAGTCCTCTATTGCTTGACATCACAATTGTTCTCCATTAAGTGCTATGAATAGGCCACTCCTGGTTTATACAATTATATAATAAATGTTTTAGCTATGTATTATAACAAAAGAACACATTTAAGCCCAGTTTACTCAAAGTTGCATGTCAGAAACACTAGCATAACGCTGTTGTCATCTGGTGTCCAGTCAGCCAGAGCACAGCCTCAAGCACCTTCACCCAGTCTAACCCCTCCAGCTCCAGAGCGAGCACCAGACCTCTCTTCCCACCTCAGTCCATGTCCACCTGCCTGCTCTTTGTAGTTCCTCAGGTGGATGAAGTGCTGGCATCGTGAGCAGAGCGTAGATCCAGTGTGACTCAAACCAATGCCAGGTTCACCTCACATGAGCTGCACTGCAATCGCAGCTGTCAAACCGAGCCTTCCCACCATCAGCTCTCATCCTCCCTTATGTCAGGTTTAGGTGGCTGCACATCTGTCAGTGAGCTAATAGGAAACTAATCCCAAGCCCCATCTTCCCTTCAAGGAGATTCGCATAAAGCTAAACCAACTCACCCACAGGCCACTTGGTGGCTATACCTAGCACAGCCAAAGACCTGAGAGCCACTCAAGTGATAGAAACGCCCCCCTCTGTGGCAGCAATAATTTAAATTAGCTTAATAGCATAGGCAGATTGCAAATGAAGCTCCCTTCTGGGAGCAGCACTACAAAGGCATCTTTTCACGACAATGACAAGCTATGACAGATGGGATTCCATCAGCACCTGAAAACACAAGGTATGTCCTAATTGACTCAGCTAAGAGAATTGAAGTAGTTTTTTTGGAAGCTTCCTCTTACACATTCAACGGGATCTGTGTTGCAACAGGAAGAGTAGAGATTTCACCAAAACAGTTGCTGACACTCAGTCACATACCAGCTCCTGAGAGGCAAGATGACCTGGACGACTACCGGATAGAGATCATAAAGACTCGAGAGCAAGAAGCAACGCTACAGCAGTGCTGCAGATCTCTTTGCATGTTAATCCAGATACTGCCAATCTTTACATGTAAGAGGATAAACTCTTTTAAACTCACTTGTATTAACAAGAGCATATCAAGAAAGAGAAAGAGGCAAACCACAGTGGTAAGCATTAAACTCTGCCAAACATTCAACATGAGGCCACAGGTCCTTCAAGAGCCTTGCTCAAAACCTCTCCTTCATCCAAAAGGGCTGGTTAAAGACTCTCTCCTTCCCAAGAGTCCTGCTGTCCACTGGCACAGTCACTCCACAGACTATCATTTAATGCAATATCTCAGCTCTTCAGTAATGAAATAGTTCCGTAAAAGTGTCAGTTCACAACCAGGAGTGAGACAAATGGTCAAAAAAGCCAAGCAAATGACAGGAATGATCACACTACGGATAGGGAACAGAAATCATTATTAAGCACTATATAAATCCATCAGGCAGCTGTCTCATGGATGCTCTGAGCAATGTAGAACTGGAACAGAAAGAGAAGGCTGATAAAGGATAAAAAGAAGATATGGAATGATAGCTTCACAGAAGGTGGCTACAACTGGACTTTTCTGACTAGAAAAGGAATAGTTGAGATAGAATGGAAAAATCCTATGTGGCATGAAGAAGGTAAAATGGGAGAAATTATTATTCATCTTTTCATACAAGAGCTAGGATATATGAAATACAACAAACTATTTCAAAAAACAAAGGACCACAGCTTTTTTCCACACAACTTATAGATTCCTTACCACAAAGCAAGATAAATGCTAAAAGCAATACAGGCTGAAAATGTCATTAGCCACAATCATGGTTACATAGTCCACTTACAGTATAAAATACCAGCACTTTGTCACTGTGGCAGTGACAGACAGTACTCAGAGGAAGTCACTCACCCTGCCAAAAATCCCTCTCCCCAGGTGCCCACCATCAGAGACTGGACCCTGCATAGATGGACCTCACACCTCATCAAGTGCAGATTTCTTACCTCACCCCCGCCCTTGGGATTTTTTAATTTTTTATTTATTATTCTAAGTAGATCTTAAATAAGAGCAAGACATCTCCCTTATTTTAAGGTGCCCTGTGTATATCACTACCACACTAAGCAAGCAGTACTGTGATTCTCAGACAAAAGGGACTAATTGGGACTTCCGGGGTCATTGTGTTCTGAGTGCTTTCAATTTCACATGAATCAGTTAAGTTCCAATTAGAAAATTTATATCCACTGTGTAAGTGTAATATGGCACCTGAAAATACATATAGGCAAGTGATCTGTGAACCCACAGCGCCATGGAAGGAGCTTAATATATAAAAGAGAAGAAAACATTTGAGAAGGAGGTGATGAAAGCAGGAAAATAATTTCACTTCTAATTTCACTCACTTTCCATGTAATTTGTCAATACATTTGAACAGCCTGATGGGAAATAAAAAAGCTACTGATAAGTTTCTTATACATGCACGCCTACCTGCACCAGTGTCTCCTGTATATCTTGCATATATGCAAATTGTAGTAGATTCAAGATAAAATATGACTGAAGCACCTTTTGCTGTTCTGGCAGCAAAGAGCTAATTTGAGTTTAATTACTTTAAAGTATTTTTAAATATTTTCAAAGAGCTCTGAGTTTCTTCTACTACATGATTACAAACAATAGATATGCTGGTTAAAATTTTCATATATTTCTCAATAAGTATATTTAATGGAAAAAAAATCTATAAAACAAATAATATCTTCTATTTTATCGTATCAAATTTCTGAGTTAGATTCACTCCCAAAGACAGACTTTAATTATTTTATCAGGGCAAGGGAAAAAGATTAACTTAAAAATATTTACTCTTGCATGTTAATTTGTGACACTAACTACTTTGCATGCAAAAGTCTAAGGAATAACTATTCTAATAAATTATTTGAACTCATAAAACATACAGTGTTTTTTATGCTTAACTCTCCCCATGGTCTGAAGTACCACATCTAAATAACTTCAGGTAAGCTGATGCATCTAGAGTTTTTATCCTCATATCTTTTATTTACTAATTAAAAACCTCACACACTTGCACAGACACCATCAGACACAGTGCAATGCATATTTCTATCAGCCAGTTGACAAGCCAGCAGCATTCTTCAAAATTTTTTTAAAATATTCATTTTTTTCCTACAAATTTGAAAATATGCAAATTGCTAAAAATAAAATTTAAAAAAATATAAGTTTAAAGTGATTGAGTTGTGAAAACAAGCTGAACTTGTTCTTTATCAAACTGTAGGAGTTGCAGATGAAAGGAGGTGCTATATAAGGAATAGCTAGACTTCAACAGAGAACACACTGCCAAAACATTTTGGCCTAGATTCTGACAGGCACGCACCCAAGTTGAAGGGTCATGGAAAGCAGCGGTGTAAAGAAACAATCTACAGAGACCAGAAAACATTACTCTGCGGATTAGGGCTGCGGCTGGGGGGAAGGGGGCAGGGGAGGAGGGCAGAGAGAAGCTGCTTGGGGTTTTGTTTGCTTGGGTTTTTTTTCATTTGAAATCTGGGGAAAAAAACAAAAGATACAATGTCTCGATTATGCGAGAAGGGGGCGGAGAAGATATGCAAGCACAATTTCTAAGACAGCAACAAATTATAAAATGTATCTTGCTCTTTTTCCTAAGTTCCTGCAGCTCCTTCTCATTTGCTTTCACGGAATATGTTAGAAGGAAGAACAGACGGCAAACCATCACACACAGTTCCCGAAGAAGGCCAACTTTCAACAAATTCATACACTGTAATTTGATTAGACCCTTAATAAACATGTCAAAGTTTTTATGAAGAATTTTATGAAGAATTCTGGATCTTGCTATCATTCATGCTCATGAGTAGTACAGAGCATCATAAAAAGAAAATAAAAATCAAATTACAAAGAGATAGAGATTTGTGAAAGGTCCAGACTGACTTAATATCTTCATTAATGACAAAGGAAAATTAACATTTTCCATTCTTGCAATTTAGAGGAGAAGAATATTAATAAAAAGGGAGCTGAGAATTAGCTAAGTTTAGTTTAACTTGGAAAAGCACAGGATGTTATATTACGGTGAGGATGGTGGAAGGCCGTCAAAGAAAGATGATTGCAAAACAGTACTCATGTTAAACAATGGAGATGCCTAGGTATAAAACAGATGCTCCAGTGTGCACCAAACAGAGAAACTCCTCATTGTAGGCTATAGAAAGGCTCTCAGTGGGACAAATGAACTCAAGCCTTTGTGTGTGCATCTACTAACACCAAAATAAAGAAGTTTCATCAACAGAATCACAAACACACACGCACACTCCTGGGAATAGCTTAGAATAAGTAATTAAACAAAGTTTGTGGCAATTATTAAATTCAGTAGGGCATAGCTCCACTTGTAGATATCAAATGTATTTAATAAGAGTGCAAGAACCATACCTTAAACCAAGCACAATGACAGAACCAGCTACTAGAAACTCTATTTCACTAAACCTTCAAAAACGTCTGAGTGTCTCCGATTAACAAACCTCTGACTGGTGCAACACATCAGTATTCTTGATCCTTGGCAATAGAAACCAAAGTCTCTAGCTGCTGACATGCTATACACACACCAAAAAAAAATTAATCTTCTGTTTCCTAGATACAATTGTTCAACTCCTTGACAAGCTTCACCTACTCTGGTCAGAAAGATATTGAACATTCTTTTCCACTTACCTAACACATACCCCACAGTACCAACCTGACTGCTTGTACTTGCAATTCAAAATGGGCTGCATGCCACATTTTCAGCATAAAATACCACAGACCATATAAGTTATCAGAACTTCCTACTCTCCTTACACCAGTGAACAAGCTTATAAAAAATCTTTACATAAGTGTTACCTTTGGTGTTAGCATTAGTCTGATGAGTTAGGAGTAAAGCAAAAAATCACTGGTCTAACTTAACTATGGTTTAGAATGAAAAGATATTACGCATGGGAATGTTTTATTTTAGCTCTTCCTACAACATACCAGCTGTGTAGATGGTACATTTCCCTTCCCCTGGTAAAGGGCTCATAGGTGCTTACGTAATTTTACAATTCTGATATACAAAGACATTAAATTATACACACCAAAGTCAGACACAAGGATGGATGTAAGCTGCTCAGAGCAGCACTCCTTCAGCATATTTCTTAATCGATGACATTTCAAATGTCTCAGTTAAAAACTAATTTATAGGAGGACCAGGAGGAAAAGAAGAAAAGCCCGCTGACTACACATCAGCCCTTTAAAGTCTCAGGAGTGTAGATACTTTTATTAATGGCAGTTTTCAAATCAGTATCGTATGATAAAGATCTCAAATGCCTGTCCAACTGATGCACCCGATGCAATTGCAAGTCCTATTCAAACGAGGGGAGGAGGGAAGAAAGAAAACCGAGAGCCTTAAGTCTATTTCAGCCAGTCAGTCCTTGGTGTAATACTTCACGCCGCAAACAATAAGAGCACGTTCGTAATAAAGCTTCACCTAAGCAAACGAAGGGTGCTTCATAAACTACAGCGGAACAGGTGGGGGTGACGGTCCGGCACACAAGTCCCCAGTGCCCCCCTCATTACCCCGGCACAGCACGGGAGATGCTGCCCCCTCTTCCAGGAGCTGCCGCTCCAGCCCCAGGCTCTCTGCCCCGAGGCTCCCCCGGGGCCAACAACTCACCACTGCGCCGGCCGCAGCTCCCACCGCCCGGCCCCGCGGGCTTTAATTCCGCAAAACCCCGCGGCGTTGGGCGGCCAGAGAGGAAGAGGCGAGAAATTCGCGGCTTTCACACAAAATAGACGCCGACCCTATCGGAGCTTTCCCTCCCGTTTCTCACCCATCACTCTGTTTTTTTAATGTTGGGAGGGGGGATCCCGGTGGCCGGCGGCAGCTCGTGTCCCCCCGCCCCAAGCCTCGGGGCGAGGGGAGCGGCCGGGCTGCACTCTCCACGCCAGGCGGGGAAACGCCGGGAAAAGTTTGAGCAGGGGAAGGGGCGACAACAGCT